>CAMZMU010000087.1:24598392-24862397 GCA_947311845.1 Poa pratensis
CCACGCTTCTCCTGCACCCACACACAAACCAGCCTGAGGTAGTTAGGTCGCAGAACATAGCTCGGACAGTGAACCTCGGCCCTGGCAACAGTATACCTCGGACCCCTCTGGGCCAAAATAGGTCGGCCTGTATTCTCCAGGTCAAGATGAAGCTCGGACCTTCCCAGGCCCAAACAGGTCGCCCTTTCCGTACCTCGGCACAACTTCGAACACCACCTTATGCCAAGCCTTGACCCTACCCGGGGATACTCCCCGACATTAGTCCCGAAGCTGGTGCGGTCCTACGACCTCGGAAGGAGGGCCGTAGCAGGTTCAAAACAAGCATTACACCACCTCCTAAACCGACTCCTCCATAGTCACGCCGAGGTACCTCCCAACACCACCATCCAATCCGAGGTAGATATGCGAACTGAACTCTCCGAGCTATCTGACTCAGCACCATCTTGCCTCAAGATTTTCCGAGGTACGTGGCGAAGAATCTCTGCCCGGGCTTCGGAATCCGGACCTCTGCCAAGCAGATTCTGACCACACGCCGCCCTCGTCAGCCGGACCCACCGAACAGCGCACCTGCGCACTCAAGTACTTGACCGCCCACGACCCCGATTCTGTGCTGACCAGCGCAGGAAATCCGGGGTGGGCGGTTGCCACCTGCGGCCCCACGATGTGGCCGATCGTGCGGCCGCAACCGCGTAACCGTGCGCCCACTCGCACACGATCCCGCGCCTCCCGATAACGCGTCGCGGTAACGGTAGTGGTGCAGTTAATGCGCGGGCAGTTACGCACGCGGCTATAAGTAGGGCCCCACGGGCAACTTCGCCATCTTCTTCCTCCTTCACTCGCCATCTCGCCTCCATCGCAACCAGTGCCGCCGCTTCGGTTGAGAAGAACGCGTTCCCGCCGCCGCCGACGAGCAGCTCCTTCGTCGCCGCTGCGACCGCGTCACCGGCGCCGCCCTTCAGCACCTCGTTTTCACGGTATGTACTCCCTTTCTTGATACCCTAGGCATTGCCTAGGTTTCTTCCTTTTGCGCTTTGGTTCTTCATATGTTCTTGAATAAAACTCTATTTCCTCCTGGTAGATCTTACTTGCATACTTTTTTGGGTAGTAATGAGTTTCATACCTCGGACAGATGCTCGCCTAGCATGATATGCCTCTATATACACAGATAGCCGTCCAACTCCTCCTGAGTTAGCCAGATATAGCTTAGATTCCAGATTTGCTTTTTCCTTTGCTAAACTTCTGTGCATTCTTCTGCAGATTGATTCTGCCGAGATGTCTCCTCCTGAGACTTCGGAACAAACCGAGGTTCCAGACCTCGAACTGGAGGTCGGAGAACGAGCCGGCTGGGAAGGTTCGGATGTAACTCCGGACGAAATCCAGTGGCTCAGGGCGACTCGGCGGATTCCCGCCGGGGTAGAGTGTCGCCTGCCAGAGGGCGAACTCGAGCCTCAAGTCAAGGAAGGGGAACGGGTGGTCTTCGTCGCGCACTTCCAGCGCGGCTTCGGACTGCCCGTTAGTGATTTCTTCCGGAGCTTCCTCGACAAGTTCAACTCCAGGTTCATCACCTCCCCGCCAACGCCATCACCACTCTCTCCTGCATCGTTTCCTTCTCTGAGGGATACCTCGGCCTCAAAGCCACGGTAGACCTCTTTTCTCGCTACTTCCAACTTAAGCGGCAAGTGATCCCGGATCCGAAAAACAAGGATCTGCCCAAGCTACTAACCGCCTGCGGAGCAGCCATCGTAGCTCCTCGCCGAAACTCCATCTTCCCACGTATCGCTACCCGGACACCGTTCGCAAGTGGCTCCGGACGTGGTTTTACGTGAAGAACTCCGGCGAAGAGGACTTCCTCAATCTGCCGGCGTTTAACCTCAGCCCTCCTACAGAACCGCTCAACTGGGACTACACACTCCCCCTCTCACCAGCGAAATCAAGTCCATCCATGGGTATGTTGCGAAATGGCAGGACCCGGAGGACCCTGCGAACGACGGGAAAGTCCTGACGGCTGACGATCTGGCCTGCACATTCGTGAAGCGCAGGGTCTCCCCTCTCCAGGCGAGGACTCACAAGATCTGCCACATGAGCGGTCTTTATGATCCAACCCGCCATACGCACGTTGCACTGGACAACGCCGCGGTAGCTCGGCGAGTCCGAGCTATCACCAAGTCCAAGATCTCTGACGCTTGGACATGGGGAAGGGAACCCCACTACAGGACCAAGCCACCAAAACAGGTACGCTGTTCCGACGTTTTCTTCGGTACTCCTTTACCACCGAGGTCTTGCTACCGACGTTCATCTTGACCATTTTCTCCTAACTCCTTTTCATGTCTGCCATATAGCTGTTCTCCCGCCAGACCGCCGAGGATGGAGTCCATCCTGCGGACCACTTCGGCAAGGATCTCCTGTCGAGGACCCACCATCCAACGTGGATCCTGACAACGAGGATTACATGCCCATTGCCTCGGCCCGCGTCACCACCGCGGGTAAGCCTCAAGCACAAGCTTCAGTTCAAGAGATTTCGGATGACGAGGAGGGATTTCTCGTCATGGAACCAATAAACGCGGTACCTATCTCCTGCCTTCCTCACCTTCCGAACTTTACTCCAGCAACCAGCCGGAAACGCGCTGGTGCCGCAACTTCGGCCGCCGAACCATCCGCCACTGGAGCCTCCGGACCACTGAGGCTCCGGTCAAGAGACGTCGGCTGAAGAAGTCCGGAAATCCTCCTCATGCCCGAGGGGGCAAGAGGTTTCCTACCTCGGATGGGTAATGCTTTGCTCTATAGCCAACATGTTTGTTGCTTAAACATATTACCTCGGTATTAACACTTAACCATTCCCTTCGTTGCAGTGACCCCATAGACGTGGATCAGGAGGTATCCTCCATGACTGCACCCGTTGGTGCCTCTGAAGCCACGACCACCCCGACGAACTCTCGCCCCGATCTCCTCCACCGAGGTCTGGCCCGGCCTTGGAGAAATCTGCCCCTACCCGAGGTCAGACTTCTCCGCGTCCTCAAACGGATGCGGGGACCAATCGCGCCAGAACTCCGGCTACCGCCTTGCCGGAGCCTCGACTCTCCCCCCGCAGCCAGACTGCCCGCACCAACAGCAGCAACAGCAGAAGATCAGCAGAAGCAACAGCCCAAGCACAGCCCAAGAACAGCCCCAAAAACCAGTTCGCCAGACTACCTTGCCGTTGGAGAAAGGCAAGGAGAAAGAGAAAGAGACGGTGAAGTCTAAGGTCACCCCCAAACCAACATCTGGGTCTGGCACCCTGACTATCTCTTCTCCTTCAAGGATGCACCGAGGTCTCCTCCCCCGGTGACACGCCGAATTCCTCCATTCGCCGCACCCGTTGATGAGACTGCTCCTCCGGCCGAAGAATATGCTCGGAGGCATCTCTTATATTGGATAACCGGCCTGCTTCAAGCTCCGAGGCTGCTTTGGCCTTGGAGGCCTCGGTTAGGGGCATCGAGCAGGGCGGACCGTGGGGATATCCTCCTCTGCGCACTGATAGTGACCAGAGCCTCGGCTCCTTGGAACACTACAATGCAGACTGGAATTCTGCAGACGAGGTCTCCTCGGCCTCCCTAGCTGCTCCGGTGGCTGAGCATCCTGCGGGAAACAGCGCCTGCGGCCGAAGCGTAACACGACCTACAAGTCGCTGCCCTGCGTGCTGCTCAAAACATCGACGTAAGTCCTATTCTTTTACTTTCATGCAGTATCTCATCTAATATCCACCATTCCCAGTCCCCGAGATTCGAGGTAAACTATTGACGCTCCGCCGGAGTTAAAATTGTTTGGCTTGAATCTCAACTTTCAATTTTCATCCGACGTATCCAAACCATTTTACCTTACTTTAGCATGCACCTCGGGTACGAGTCCCCGAGACTCCTGTCGAGGCATACCCCGGCAACATTTTCCCAATGATTTGACTCCGAGTCCCCGAGACTCTTGTCGAGGTATAGCCTTTCTAACCGAGCTATGTTTTTCTTCCTTGCAGAATACTATGAACGTCCGCACGGACATCTTTCACACCCTCTTGTTTGACCACAAGAAACTCCACGACGAGCACAAGGCCGTCCTTGCAGAAAAGAACTCTTTGGACGAGAAGCTCCAACAAGAGAAAGCCGAAGTAGCTCGTCTGGTAAAGGAACTGAAGCGCATCACTGAGCTGCGGACGTCGGAAAAAGAGCAGCTGCAGGCGGAAAAGGCCAGTGTTGTTGAAACAGAGAAGAAACTTCGGGAGGATGCCGCCAAGGAACATGAGAATGCGCTCCAGTTAGCCGAGGCCCGCGCCACCTCGGCCACCGAGGCTTATGAAGCCCTTCAAGCTTCGGTTAACCAGCTCCTCCCGACGCTGGAACGCATCAACCAAGAAATGGACGGTAAGCTTCTTGCCCCCCTTATCCTTGCTTTGTCCTCAACAGTACTGGCTCTTTGCCGAACTGTTTCTTTCATTATTAACAGGCTATCCTTCTGCAGAGCACTTCACCTACACCCAAATCTCGGCTCGCAATATCACTGATCAGCACAGGAAGAGGCGTAACGAGACGAACCCCGTCTGGACCATTGAGGACCACATCGTGGCCATCAAAGCTCGGATCCATCCCTTGAAAACCATTGGGTCCGAACTCCTCGATGCAGGTGTGTCTGCTTTCCGAGCCTTGTGGCCTCTTGCCGATGCTCCCAATACTACGCCTGAGCTCGCCGCCAAGCTTCGTGAAGCCGAACAAAGACTTCGAGAGTGGCGCTCATCTTCAGCTCGCGCTGGAGCTGATGCCGCTCTCAAATTCATCATGACTTGGTGCGAGAAGATCGACCTCGAAAAGATGGACACTCTTCGCCGAGGCTCGCCCTGGTCCACGGACCCAATTCTCATCCAGCGCGCGAAAAGATGGCTGCCTTCTTCGCTGGATATGCCAACACCAAGAACTTGAGCGAGGGAGACACCTACTCCGACGCCGAAGATGACGAGCCAGAAGAGGAGGAATACGAAACAGAATCCGACGTCGAAGCCGAGCAAGGTGACGATGGTGACACCCGCGAAGCAGAAACCGAGGCTTCTCCACAACCTGGTGCCGAGGTTACTGCCGACGTTGCCAGCACCTCCCAGGCTACCTCGGCTCCGGACGAAATCCCTGCTGCATCGGCTGCTGCCGACGTAATTCCTGATGCCTCGACCTGAACTTATGCTTGGCCAAAAAACTTCATTAAATCCCCGGTATGCCGGGACGCAGATGTAATCAAACTTAAGTAGTTCCTTTTGCTACCTCTGTTACTATCATGCTTATCGAACCATGCTTTTCTAAGCTTTACGTCGAATCCTTTTGAATGATTGCTCGAGTTTACTTTCGTGTTTACTATATTTGGCATTCTTTGCTCTTGTCTGCCATTTGGCGTTGACAGTCGAGTCACAAGATTGTTGTTCATAGCATACAGTACTTGGTAAATTCCGAGGTATGTTTCAAAGTCATCCGACATAAACGAAAGGTAAAGACAGGGGTTAGTAAACGACACATGCCGAACTAATTTTGGACCGAGTCCCCGAGTTCATTTTCATGTCTCCCACGTTTTTTCCTCTTTGCTCTTGACTACCTTTTAGGCAGATGCCAGTCGAGTCACAAGATTAGTTTCATAGCACACATTACTTGAAGTTTGAGACGAGGTTCAAAATAGTTCGGCATATGAACGAAACTGACAAACAGAGATAAAACATAAGCACAAGAGCGAGGCAGTCCCCGAGCTTTAACCTCGGAGTGCCGACATTTTTATTAAGGATTAACCGAGGTACATACATTGCGCCTTTCATGAGTAGAAAGGTCGGAGTAGAGCTACGTTCCATGGTCGCCTGACCTCTGACCCGGGGTTGTCCAGCCCATCTTCCCTTGTTCCTGCGCATCTATAAGATAGTAGGAATCATTGAGCAGAGCTCGGCTCACAACGAACGGTCCCTCCCATGGAGGTGACAACTTGTGCCGCCTTTCTTGCGCGTGCACCAACCTCAGCACCAGATCTCCCTCGTGAAACACACGAGGGTTGATACTCCGGCTATGATAACGTCGGAGACCTTGCTGGTAAATTGCTGACCGAGATGAGGCCAATTCTCTCGCTTCCTCAAGCAGATCTACTGCATCCTCCCGAGCCTCTTTTGCCTCGGCTTCAGTGTACATTGCCACTCTGGGCGCATCATATTCGATGTCAGTGGGTAGCATAGCTTCTGCCCCATAGACCATAAAAAATGGCGTATAGCCAGTTGATCGATTTGGCGTGGTCCTTAGACCCCACAGTACTGCTGGTATCTCATCTATCCAACACCCCGGCGTTTTCAGCAGTGGTTCAATGAGCCGAGCCTTGATGCCGGCCAACACTAGAGCATTTGATCTTTCCACTTGTCCATTAGACTCCGGGTGTGCCACCGAGGCTATGTCCAGCCGGATTCCCTTGTTCATGCAAAACCGAGCGAACTCTCCAACAGCAAAGTTTGTGCCGTTGTCCGAGATAATGCTATGGGGGTAGCCATATCGCAGAATAATCTCCTTCAAGAAAGTCACTGCTGAATGACCATCCAACTTCCGGATTGGTTTCACCTCGATCCACTTGGTGAACTTGTCCACCATCACCAATATGTGTGTCATGTTACCTCGGGCTGGTTTGAACTCTCCCACCATATCCAAACACCATACCGCAAACGGCCAAGTGATAGGAATTGTTTTGAGCGCCGAGGCTGGCATATGCGTTTGCTTGGCAAACCTTTGGCATCCTTCACATCTCCGGACTATGGCCTCTGCATCAGCAAGAGCAGTGGGCCAATAGAACCCATGCCTAAACACCTTGGCCACCAGAGCTCTTGTGCTGCAATGATGACCACACTCTCCTTGGTGGATCTCCAAAAGCATCTCCTTGCCTTCAGCTGGCTCAACACACCGTTGCAACACCTCGGTTACGCTTCTTTTATAGAGCTCCTTGTTGATGATGGTGTACGCCTTGGCCCTCCTTTGAATCCTCCTAGCCTCGGTTGTGTCACTTGGCGTGCTTCCCTCCGTTATGAACTTCATAATTTGCTCCGCCCACTCCGGCACCGGGTGCAAAGGAAAAAGTTCCTCATCCACCTCCATTGGCTCGGCCACCATAATCTCCTCCATTATTTCCTCCACCATCCTGCGACCAGTCCCCGAGTCTGGATGAGCAGTCCCCGAGGTTTGGTGTGCAGTCCCCGAGCTCTGCCACGCAGTCCCCGGGTCCGACCAAACGCATCCGACGTCTACCTCCATTGGAACAGGTCCGGGCTCTTGCTCCGCCGGGATGAAAATAGATTCGGATTCAGGAGAAGGTTTGATTGAAGGAGTTCTCAAGTGATTCAGGGCTACCCCTGGTGGTACTGCCTCTTTGATGAACCGAGCTTTGACAACACGTCGGCAGCATCATTTTCTGCCCGAGGTATATGCCTGTACTCACACCCTTCAAAGAACCCGGATATCTTTTGCACATGGAACCGATATAACGCCATGTTGGCATCCAGAGCATCCCAAGTTCCAGAAGATTGTTGCACCACCAGGTCGGAATCGCCGAAGCACTCTACACGCCGGATACCGATCTCCTTTGCCACCTTGAGGCCATGGATTAAGGCCTCATACTCCGCCACATTGTTTGATGCTGAGAAATGAATCTGCAGCACGTACTTCAGCTGATCTTGCTTTGGCGAGGTGAGGACTATTCCAGCCCCCAGCCCGATCTTTGTTTTGGACCCATCAAAATGCATTTTCCAATAATTATAGTCCGGCCTGGGTGGCTCATACTGCATCTCGGCCCAATCACAAAAGAAGTCCGGCAACGCCTGGGATTTAATTGCGTCTCTTCTCTCATAATGTGGTGCATATGGAGACACCTCAATCGCCCATTTGGCAACTCGGCCAGTTGCATCTTTGCACCCGATGATCTCCGAGATTGGAGCTTCGCACACCACCGTCATGGGATGCTCCTGGAAATAATGCTTCAACTTCTTGACCGCCAGGTAACACCATACGTCATCTTCTGGTAGTGAGGATAGTTCTGCTTCGAGGTAGAGATCACCTCGCTCAAGTAATACACCGGTCTCTGCACCGACCTGCCACCTTCTTCGCGCTCCACCACCACTGCCACACTTACAACTCGGTTTGTGGCCGCAATGTAAAGTAACATCGGCTCATTGTGCAATGGTGACGCCAACACCGGGGCAGTGGACAACATCTTTTTCAGCTCACCAAACGCCACGTCGGCCTGCGGGGTCCATGTAAACCCGGTACTTTTCTTCATGAGCTGGTACAAAGGCAAGGCTTTTTCTCCTAGCCGAGCTACAAATCGGCTCAACGAGGCTAGGCACCCTGTGAACTTCTGCACATCTTTCAAACACTTCGGTAACTTCATGCTCTCAATAGCTCGGATTTTGGCCGGGTTAACCTCGATACCTCGGCTAGACACCAGGAATCCGAGCAACTTTCCAGCCGGGACACCAAAGGTGCACTTGTCCGGGTTAAGCTTCAACCGATACTTTCTCAAATTCACAAATGTCTCCTCGAGATCCTCGAGGAGAGTATGTTTCTCCTTAGTTTTGATGACAATATCGTCGACATACACTTGCACATTTTTGCCCATCTGAGAGTGCAGGCATTTCTGCATACACCTCTGATAAGTTGCCCCGGCATTTCTCAGACCAAAACACATGACACGATAGCAATACGCCCCATACGGGGTAATAAAAGCAGTCTTTATTTGATCCTTTGGGTTCAGTGGTATCTGGTGAAAACCAGAGTACGCATCGATAAAAGATAACAGTTCACAACCAGCAGTGGAATCGATCACTTGATCAATCCGAGGTAATGGAAATGGATCTTTTGGGCACGCCTTGTTGAGGTTAGTGAAGTCAATGCACATGCGCCACACCTTGACCACGGCTGGCTCGTCTTTCTTCTTTTCCACCAAGACCGGATTGGATATCCAGTCCGGATGCAGTACCTCCATTATGAACCCGGCTGCAAGCAACTTAGCCAGCTCGTCCAGCACCACTTGTCTCCGGTCGTCTGAGAGACGACGGGTCGGTTGCCTCACCGGTTTCACCTCTGGCCTAACAAATAAAGAGTGCTCTGCCAACTCCCTCGGAACACCTGGCAGGTCCTTAGCCGACCATGCAAAGATATCCCGATTCTCACGGAGGAAGTGACAGAGCTCGCCTTCCTATTTCTCGCCTAGCCCGGTCCCAATGATGGCCACATGCTCTGGGTGCTCCGGGTCAATGGGGATCTTCTTGGTCTCCTTGGGTACCTCGAACGCCGCAGTTGAGTCCGGGCTCATCAGTCCGGACAGGCCGAGCTGTGTTGACTGCGCCATTGCCACCACTTGATGCAGCTTCTTCTTCTCAGCTGCGATCACCAAAGACTCGGCCAGTTAGACCCCGCCGAGGCACACTGAATGGCTCGCTTGTAGTCACCCGAGATGGATATGATCCCATTAGGCCCTGGCATTTTCATCTTCAGGTATGCAACATGGGTGGAAATCATGAACTTGGCCAAGCCGGCCTTCCAAGCAGTGCATGGTATGCACTCTCCAAGTCCACCACCTCGAACTCGATACTCTCAACTCGGCAATTTTCCTTGGTTCCAAATGCTACATCCACCCATATCTTGCCCATGGGTGCACAGGAAACGCCGGGCACAATCCCATGAAAAGTACAACTGCTTGGCATCAACTGATTAGGCGAGATGCCCAATTTCACCATTGTGTCTCGGTACATGATGTTGATGGCACTGCCATTGTCCACCAGAACTCGGGTGAACCTCACATTGTTGGTAGGCCCACACAACGTTGGATCTACCACCAGGGCATACTTTCCAGGGCTCGGCATGATCCGAGGTGTGTCCTTTCTGCTCCAAGTGATCTCCTGCTCAGACCAGTTCATATAGGTCGGCACCACCGGCATTACTGCATTCACCTCCATGGCACGCCTCTGCACGCTCTTCTTGTCAGTGGCTCGGTCACAAAGACCACATAGCTCGCATGAACCTCTCTATAGTCATTTCCGGGGTATTCATACTGCTGACTTGGTCCGGCACCATTGTTGTTGTTATTACCTCGGACATTCACAACATTCACGGGTCTTGCTGCTGCAGGCCTCGGAAGAGGTGCAGTGGTTATCGGGGTAACATTTGCTCCGGACAGATTAGGGTGGGACCTCGGCTGAAATCTCTGAGGTGGTGGTCCTGTTCTGATTCCTCCGGCCCTTGCCCCCTCTTCTCTGATTCTGCGGTTCCAGCTGCACTGCCGGGTTGAATGGTTGGCTGGCTTGCGCGGGTCAGTCGTATGGTAACAGCACGGACCATCTATCATTGATTCATAGGTCATGGGTGGCTCCGGGTTCGGACTAAATGCCGGACCATTGATTTTTGGCCTCTGGACACCTCCAGCTCCGGGCTGATCCGGGTTCACCGCTGCAACTTGGTTGGAGGTGTATGGATAGTCCGGCTCCCTCCTCTTCTGTCCGAACTCCTGACGGTCATTACACCTTGGTCCGAGCCGGTTGTTTATTGGCTCCCTCCTTCTGTTACGTGCTCCTGCCTCTGCTGCTGGCTGCATCGGATCACCCAGGGCATAAGAATCTGCAACCCGGATTGTTTCTGCTAGGGATCTCGGCATATCTCTCTGGAGCCTCTGCCACAGCATGCTGCCATGTCGACAACCATCTGCAAACCAGGAAATGGCCTGTGCCTCTACCACTCCTTCACAGGAATTCCGAACATTGCTCCACCGAGTTAAGAATTCTCGGTCAGTTTCATGATCATCTTGCTTACATGCCGCCAGGAGCTGAGGTCGGTTTGGCCTCTTGTATGTACTAGCAAAGTTGCTGTTAAACGCCAGCTCCAAGTCTATCCAGGAGTTGATACTATACTCCGGCAAATTATTCAGCCAGATCCGAGCTGGACCTTCCAACATGTGCGGGAGATACCGGACCGCCCATCGGCGATTGCCCCCCGCAATGTGCACCGAGGATACATAATCTGTCAGCCAATCTTGTGGCTTGGTGCTCCCATTGTATGGCTTGGTGTTCCGACCTAACTGGAACTGAGATACTGGTGGTGGTGGCTCCTTCATGATCCGAGGTCCAAAACACGCCGGACCAGGAGGGCCTTCCTCCTCCAGTTGCTCAGACAAGTAGATTCTATCCAGCTTGTTACGGACATCGCCTGGAGCTAACATCCGACCTCCTATCCGAGGTCCCAACGCCCCATCCACTCTGTGGTATCCAGCTCGTGCCATGGCCGAGTCTCCATCATCATATCGGTCATCGCCTTGACCGACGTTCTGAGGTTGCTGAACATACTCCGGCTCTCGCTGATATTGCCCCTGCTGCCGAGGTTGTTGCTGATACCTCGGGGGCGGAGGTGGTTTACCTCGGCCAGCCGATGCTGCTTGACCGCCGTTCTGATTTCCCTGACCGGAGTTACCCTTAGCTCGGCTCGCATTGCCTGGGCCGGGGTTTCCCTTAGCTCGGCTAGCATTGCCCTGGCCCACCTTCTGCTTTGCTGCTAGGACTGGATCATACATCTGCAGCTGCTGG
This sequence comes from Poa pratensis, assembly GCA_947311845.1. Taxonomy (NCBI): domain Eukaryota; kingdom Viridiplantae; phylum Streptophyta; class Magnoliopsida; order Poales; family Poaceae; genus Poa; species Poa pratensis. Next base: position 24,609,983 of record CAMZMU010000087.1, read on the forward strand.
TTCTGACCCGAGGTGACACTCCGGGCTCGATCGGCTCCTCCGACGAGTGGAGACGAGGCTTGCCCCTTGGACACCTGACTGACTGGCCTAGCTGAATAAACCATCTCTGAATCACCAGCCCCGGCATATGCTCTGCGGAGAGCCTCATTCTGCTGGTTAGCCACATATACTAACTCATTGACTCGCTTCTGCTGCGCACGCCATGCATCTCCAGATAATCCGGATAGCTCGGCCCTGCCTGCCTCGGCAGCTCTGAGGTTCTTAGCAGGGGAACTATACACCGGCCTTCCAGTTGACACGCGACTCCCACTCCTAGCCGAGGTGGTAGGTCGAGCCTCCCTGTTTATCTCATCGTTGAGCCCCTTGCCTCTCTGCCGCACCTCGGCTCCCCTATGTGTATCAACCGCTACCGGGGTGAAGCCATTCGCTGCATTGTACTCGCGCAGATCTCTATTGAACTCATCTCTAGCTGTTATCATTGCTACAGCCTCCTTCTGCAACAGGACACGCTTTGCCTCTAGGTCGGCCACAGTCACTACTATGTCCACTCCTGGATTTACTGGGTCTGCCAGTGTATCCACTATCTCTACCAGGGTCGCACCTCGGCCCTGCAGCTCTGGGGTGCCAGGCAAGTCCTTCTCTAGCCTGGGCTTTGCAGATCTCACCTTAGCAACCTCGGCTGCCTTGGACTGGCTGGCATCTACTTTGCCACGGCGTCAACCGGCCTGTCATCATCACCTCTACGCAGCTCTCGGGGCGAGTGATACGCCGACCTAAAGCCGCGAGGAGAGGAGTTTCGTCGTCCACGAGCACCTGCTCCGGGTACCCGCGAACAACCTCGACAGCAACGTACGTGACGAAGCTGCCGAGCATCATGGTGAAGCCGTCTCGGGGAAGGCTTGCCGGCGAAACACCCCGCGTTGTCGCTGATGAAGGTGAACTCTCCGATCTTGGCGACAAGCCCGGAAAGAACACGCTCGCCTGAGCCCGTCCGGATGAAAACTCCCTCCAACGCCTCAATCTGCCCCACGGTGGGCGCCAACTGTCGTGGTGGGATCACGGCAGATGCCATAGGTATGGCTAAGATGGGGCCGAATGGTCGTTGGGGGAATCCGGGGAGGGTTTATGCACTCAAGAAGTGCACACGCAAGAACACGCAAGAACACGAACGAAGAACCAAGAAAGCAAGAACACAAAGCACACCACGATGTACCCTGCTTCGGGGCCCTCTTGTGGAGGTAACACCCCTACTGCAGCACTATCCTAGCCAGTGTATAGCTCAGAGTGACAAGTACAAGCTGCTCCTCGAGCTGTATGATGATACAATGGTGAGAACTTGAGGTAAAAGATGGAGCTACGGGGGAGAAGGCACTCCGAGCTGATCCGAGGTGTTTCCGGGGTGTTCCGAGCTTCTCTCTCTCTTTCTCTCTTGATCAACTAGCTCCAGCGCGGGGGGGGGTCTCTCTTTGATCTTGGATCCTCTCAGCAGGAGGGGGTGAAGCCCACTATATAGGCCAGCCGGGTTACCATTGTGCCCCTCGCAGAACACTGTTGCCATGCCTCTGCAACGGTCACCACCGTACCACCGTACCTCGGTCAGGGACAAGACGTGGCTTGCCCATCTCCTGTAGCCTAACGGCAGAACTAGCATGTCCCCTCTGACCGAGACAGGACGTGGCCTGGCAGAGCTACCTCGTAGCCTTTTCCCAGACCTCGCGTAGCAGCGATCAGAGACGTGCAGGCCCGCCGAACCCGGAGCACGCCTCTGCCATGCTCCTTGACAGACGCTCCCGTGTCAGGCGCTCTGTACCCGGCTGGAAGTGACAGGAGCATTGACTCCTGCCCGACCTACAGCCCATCACCTCGGTTAGCTCGGCACGGACGTGCCGTACCTTGGGTCTTGCGCTTAATATCTTTTACTAGGTCGGATCTTACTTCCTTCCCACAGCTTCTCCTGCACCCACAACACAAACCACCGCACTGAGGTAGTTAGGTCGGCAGAACATAGCTCGGACAGTGAACCTCGGCCCTGGCCAACAGTATACCTCGGACCCCTTGGGCCAAAATAGGTCGGCCTGTATTCTCCAGGTCAAGATGAAGCTCGGACCTTCCCAGGCCCAAACAGGTCGGCCCTTTCCGTACCTCGGCACAACTTCGAACACCACCTTACGCCAAGCCTTGACCCTACCCGGGGATACTCCCCCGACAGAGACACTATCTGAGTTGGCCGATGATTATAACAATGACACTTTATGCAATAGGATCCAGTATAATGCACACACAAGTATCATAAGTAACTCGGTGTACTTCGTATGTTTCTCATATATTCTATATGTGTAGAATATCTATGTCGCAATGATATGACAGTTTATATGATGCACAATGTTTGCTTGCTTCATTCATTATCAAGCTATCCACTCTACATGTTGAACACAATTATTCTATTGATTTTTTATCGGAGACACTATCTCAGGTAGCCGATGATTAAAACAGTGCCACCTTCGACAGTTGGAGATCCTATAGTTGTAGGTAGCATAAAGAAGATTATGCGCTACTTTTGCCGACGACCAACTATTGTTTCTCAAACTGCACAATTTTTTTTTTTTTTAGATAAAAAGGGCCCCGCCCCGGTTCCATTTCATAGAAAAGAAACCACCAGGTCTTACAACAGCATTCCGGAGAACGATTAACATCGCCCCAGAAACTAGAAAGGAAATTACAACGAGATGATTCTCTGAAGCTAGTGCTCAAAGAACATCAACCCAACGAGGGAGGACTCAGAGAGCTTGCAGCATTGACGAGGAGGGATCGTCGGTATCATACGGAGGAGCTCCGCACCCACACCCACGGCCGCGCCAAGTCCCTAGAGGGAGCCTTGCCACCAGCTCCGGCAGCCCACGCGCGCCCTAGATGGACGACACCGGCCATTAGCCGTCTTCAGAGGAGGTCTCCGCCCACCGTAGAAGCCCGAGCGTCGTGGCCAAAACAACACCACCACAAACCCACCCTGGTCCCTCCAGCTGAGCCCAACTCCATGGACAATGCCCTCAAGAGGGAGATGACGGCAAGCCGCCAACATTGTCCGGTCCGGAACCACCGGAACGAGGGTTTCCCCCGGAGCGTGGACATGGGGGACGAGCAAAACACCACAGCAGCGCCTTCAGGAAGGAGGCGACGCCCACGGGCGCCGTCGCTGCCGGCTCCGACGGATGCAGGAGCAAACCTTCCTCTTCCCCTCTACCACCACCACCAACCACCTCCACCCAGAGAGCCGGCCACCAGAAGCAGCGCCAGCGTCCACAGCAGCAGCACAGCGCCACGGAGAGTCGCACGACCACGAGAAGGATCGGCCCGCCTGGCCCAGATCGGGCCCGACCCGCGCCGCGCCGGCGCGCGCCCCGTCGTGTCCCGCCGGCCTCCGTCGACCTCCAGCCGCTCCACGCCGCTTCCCGGGGCCGCCGCCCCGGCGTCCGCTCGCCCCGCCGGCGTCGCCCCACACGGGCTGGCCACCACCTTTTGGCTGCTGCAGGGAAGGAAATCCCCCACCCTCCTTTTGGAGAGGGGGGCCCGCCGCCACCGCGGCAAGGGCCGTCGGCAGCGGCGGCAGCGGCGTGCGGTGGAGGTTGCTGGCGGCGGCGGGTTAGGGTTTCGCCCCCAGCGTCGCCAGGGAAGCGACGCGAGGGGCCTGGGCCGTTTCACGACCCCTCTTCTGTTTTTTCGATAAAACGCAATTCAAACTGCACAATGATCTGGCTAAGTGCCTAGTTCATACAAGACGCACACTATTTAGTTGCACATTTCGTTTTATGGTGCTCGTGGTCTCTATTGGTTTTAAGGAGCTTAAAGAAGCGCGTTCGCATCTTTTTACTACACAATTGCTAGATTTCTGTTGTGCAGTGATCTAGCTATACTTTGTTTCGTTATATTCATGTTTGCTACACTCGCAGGTCAGTATGTATGAAACACCATGGTTGATTGCTTACGTTGTTGTATTATGCTAACGACGCTTTCGAAATTCTTTGACAACATGCATTATTGTGTTGCGTCTTCATGTTATGTTGTTGCAGCTTGTTTCGTTTTAGTTTCAGTCAGCAAATAAAACGGAAGGGAGGACCCCTAAATCAAGTACATATGTTGTTTCACAGAGCAAAGTGATAATTGCTATTGCTCGCATCGCCCCATAATTTCAACTATACCAGTTACTCTAGAAGAAAAAGATGTTGCCTCTCATTTTAAGATTTGACTGATATTAATTGGATGAGACATAGATGCAATAATCAGCATAACACTTCAAGAGATATAAGAACTAGAAAAATAGGCAAGTTTTGACCGAGCAACTAATTAAAGATCTCACATTCAACTCTGATAGTAAGCCACATTACATGAAACCGTGTTTAAACACCGATTATGTTGTATATCAGTTGAGCGAAACTCTCACATGCAAATGTGATACTTGATGCAATTACCGTTGAAATTTTCAAGATTGTATTTTTTTCAAAAAAAAAAACAGTTGAGGTAACATTTGATAGATTTGCGTAAAAAAATTGTGCATTAATCCAATTAGGTTGTCAATTTTTGTTTGAGATAGTTTCCTATTAGTGTTGCCCGTAAATTAGCTAGCGGTGTGGGCTAGAAATGAGCCCGCCCTTACTGGGTCGTATATTACACGAGCCATCATGCCTACATTATAGAGAATTGTAGGGCTGTTAATGAGTCATAAGCACTTTGAGCCCGGTCTCCACTTTGTCGGGCCGAAATGTCAAAATGGGACCAGATCTAAAGTTGGACCTTATGTAGCCCGAAACAATACTTGGATGCTAATGTCCCAACCAAACTGGAGGGAGGTCATGTAGGTCGCCTTACGGCGACCAAACTGGACAACGTCGCCTACTAGGGTCTCGTTGTGGGCCGGCCCATATGCCCGGTGCGGGTCTCGTTCTTCTTATGTTTCTTCGTGGCAACTGTTTCTTCTGCGGGGATCGTTCTTTCATTCAAATTTTCTTCCGCCAGCTTTTTTCTACTGTTTCACTGTAAAGCTAGCTGGTGGCGTGAAATTTGTTCCTACTACTATCTATTTCAGTCGTGCCATGTGAAATACAAAGCTTGTCAGATTACGTATTTTGAAATTGAGATAATTTACTAAATTTCTCTTACATCAGTAAAATGCTTGTAAATGAAGTCTTAGAACAATAAATATAAATTTTCACATAAAGCATGAATTTCACATAGAAAATTTTGAAGGTGAAGTACATATGATTTTCACATATAAAAACTTGAACGTGAAGTACATATGAATTTCCCACTGGGACTTGTGCACATCAACTTGTTTTAGAGATCCCCAGTTTCCAGCTCCAAGTCTATGTGTAGGCGCGCGTTGCTGGTTCGAGTCTGCTTGTAATGAATTTTCATTTCCGTGTGGCATGCGACATTTTTTGGTGGCAACAATTTTTTTCCCGTGGCAGAATTACGAGAGAAAAATTCTTTCATTGGAACCAAGAAAATATCAAGAAATTCCTTTGGGACGACTGTTTCAGTTTGAAACTATGTAATAATGTAGATAAAAAAGTGAAAAATTAGGAAAATATGGTTATTTCAGAGAAACATGCAATTCCATATTACGCGCGACTGTTTCAGTTTGGATTGTTTCATCGTGATGGCTTAGTTTGATTTTTTAGTGATCACTTCCAAAAAAATATAACAGCAACAAAAATAGATTTTGAAAAGTGAACAAAAAAAAGGGTGAGAACGGAAACTTTGTTGAACGATTTTAAAATGAACAAAAAGCCGATTAACGAAATCTATTTTAGAACGATTCAAAAAATTGAACAGGGAAAATAGGGTGAGAACAGAAACTATTTTTGAACGATTTTTAGAATGAACAAAAAAACGAGTAACGAAATCTATTTTTGAATGATTTTTGAAAATGGAAACACAAAAGGAGATTGAACAAAAAATATTTTTGATCGAATTTAAAAAGCGAACAAAAAGGTCGGTGAACAAAAATTATTTTTAAAAGATTTAAAAAGTGAACAGAAAAATGTTTATGAACGAAAGTTATTTTTGAATGATTATAAAAGTGAACAAAAATTAATTTGAACGAAAATTATTTTGAACGATTTTAAAAGTGAACAAAAAAAATTATACGAAAATTATTTTGGAGCGATTTAAAATTGAACAGAAAAGGCTAGTAAACGAAAACTATTTTTGAATGATTTTAAAAATGAACAGAAATGGGGGTGAACGGAAACTATTTTTGAACGATTTAAAAAGTGAACAGAAAAACGGTGGAACGGAAAATATTTCTGAACGATTTTAAAAGTGAACCAAAAATTATTTTGAACGATTTTAAAAGTGAACAGAAAAATTAGTGGAACAGAAACTATTTTTGAACAATTTTAAAAGTGAACAAAAATTATTTTGAACGAAAATTATTTTGAATGATTTTAAAAAGTGAACAAAAATTATTTTGAATGATTTTAAAAGTGAACAGAAAATGGGGATGACGGGAAACTTTTTATGCATGAATTTTAAAAACAGAAAAATGGGGGTGAAAAACAAAAGGAAAAAGAAAAGAAAATGAAAAAAGAAAAACAGAAATAACAAGTGAAAAAGAGAAAAGAAAAGAAATAGAAAAAGAAAAATTAAAAGAACAAAAATAAAAATAAAAAAGTAAATGAAAACAGAAAAGAAAACAAAAATGAAAAACAAAATGAAAATTGTTCAAAAATAAAAATGGAAATGAAAAATAAAACGAAAAGATTAACAAAAATAAAACAAATTTCAAATTTGAATACAATTCAAATCTGAAAAAATTCAAATTTTTCGAATTTATATTTTCGAAAACAGAAAAGAAAACGAAAATAGAAAAGAAAACGAAAAACAGAAAAGAAAAAGAAAATCTTTCAAAAATAAAAATAAAAAAAATGAAAAAGAAAATAAAACGAAAACAAAAAAAGAAACGTAAAAGGAAAAAAAGAAAAAGAAAAGAAAAACGAAAACAGGAAAAAGAAAAAAGAAATAGATAGACGGAAACAGAAAAAGAAAAAGAAAAAGGAAAAAAGGCAGTTCGGCCGGCCCACCCCGCGACGACGCGCGCGTCCCCTTCAGGCGACGCAAGCGCGAAGCGTCGCCGCGGGGCGATGTATAGGTTTTGCCCAAACTGGACTTGATTTTTTGCATAATTTTTCGGCCTCCAATGGGCCTACAAAGTAACGGGTCAGAATGTGCCGAGCCAATTTTTTTTGTTGATGAGTACATTTTTGGCATGTAAAATGGGAGGGCCCAATCAATGTGACAGGACGGCGCACTTAATTTTGACAGGCCGACCCACTTAACATTGACGTTCCGACCCATTTAACTTGAACAACCCGTAAGTGGGACTAGTATCTAACATGATTTATAACCGTAACGAAAAATATGACGTTGTGACAGTGATCTTAACGCCATTTACTAATGAATCACCAAAAATATGACGTTGTGACAGTGATTTATAACCGTAACATGGTTTTTTCGTGTTTGATGAGCAACCATTTACTAATGAATCATGATAGATTGATTTGCCATGCATCTATTAGCAAGGTTGTCATTTCCTTGTAAAAACCGTTTTTGTCAAAAACCATTCAGTCACAGAAAAAGACGCTTTTAGCATGAAACGGTACCCATTTTTTTATTTTTTGCTAGCGAGAGCTACCATCGATTATGTGCTATTCTTCTCAGAGTAACCCTTTCCAGTCCTAACGTGATCCGGAGTTGCACTGCGTTAGACTTGCTACAGTGGGAATAAATTAGGTAACATCACACACCTCAATACAGGTTTGCTTATGTGTCAAGTAGTTAATGAGGAGATATATGTTTTTGGTAAAGATATTATGTTAGTGTAACATCACACATATCAAGACAAAATGAATTTATAAACTAATAAATATGGTATTATACTATTATATGACACCACACATATTTTACTATCCACTATAGAGATAATAGCATAGACTACTAACATCTAAGTTACTCCCCACTATGACCAACCTTAGATAGATTTTCAGTAGCAGAGATAGAATCAAGATTTGGCCGGCTGCCGGTGCGGTGAATATTTGCTACTAATTATAGCACTAATCAAGTTATGAAATTCATCTCCTCAATACATCAATATTTTGTTCATTTTTCGTGCGCATTCGTCTTCAGTATAAGCTTATAAGTTTTTCTCAGTCAGTGAGAGCTACGCCGGACGATTATTCTGACCGTCTTTTTTGCAGATATGGTGAAGTTTCCTACCGTCTCTACAGATATTATTTGGGAGACGGCCAGAAAGCAAAACCGCCTGAGGGGCTATTTCCCACATGGATAATTTTTGTTTTTGTTTAACCGGCTTTAGATCCCATCTCTCAAGTGAGGTTTTGTACTAGTGTAATCATGAGATCATAATCCCCAACAATAAAAAATCAGAAAAAAGTTATTTATATAAACGATTTGTGAAAAATAGCGGCGTGTAGAAGACATGTAATCACACAAAAAAAAATGTGGACTCTGGTGAGAAATATGATTTTTTATGAGTTGGAGATAAATCCGAACTTAAGTTATTGTATATAGTTAGGGGGTAGTGCAAATTATGTAACACTGAAATAAAAGAAATAGTCTATAAGTTAGCAAGCACAAAAAACAGACTAGGTCATTTTTTTTTTAACAAAAAATATATGTATGAAGTTGTACTATTCCTCTATGTACACTTTTTTTTCATAATATTCAAAAACTTGCATATGCCATTTTTTCGTCAAGTTTCACCTATATATGGACCAATGTTTAGATTTGCATTAACTCACTACACGAACTGACGAATATATCTATCTGGATACATCGTTTTAAGCCTTATAAACACGCTTAGAATTCACATGTGCATAAACTATTATTTTTGAACGATCGTGATTTTTTTTAAATCTTACACAAGCGTTGTCACGTGTATGCTACTTTCCTGGGTTATTATGCAAATAATGGCCCTGGAAGCACATGGTGCACCAAACATGTTGGCCTAGTGGAAGCTCCGAAGCAAGATGATGATACTGGTACATCGCGAAGCAAATAAAGCTTGGAAATAGAAATGGTGATGGTTATTCTGAAGTTCTGTCTAGTTCGTCAATGGGAGATGGAGGTTGCAGAACATAGGTTGTATCCTTTTGGGTAAACTGTTGATCTCAGTTGACAAACCTTCACGCTGTTGGAATGTTAACTTATGAAAATATATATTCAGACCAAGCGTTGTTGATTTATGAAGTTTTAGATCGACCAAGTGAATTTTAGTCAAGGTTTACCCAATCTGAGTAAACCTGAGAATGGTTTTTAATTAACCGGGTGAAATGGTTCGGTTTTTGTTGTAGGCTTGATTGGTTGAGGTTTGTTTGGGCCTAGTCTCTTATCAGTTCAGTTTGGGTTTGGTTATGTGGAGAAAACAATTGGGTTTGGTTGGGTTTAGGCTTAAACTATTTAGTCTGTCACGGTTACAAACTATAGGTCCGAAACAATTGGGTTTGGTTGGGTTTAGGCTTAAACTATAGGATCAGCTGTTGAGTGGACCGATGAACGAAGATACGACCCAGCGAGGTGACTCGGAAAATCGAGGTGGCTTTGGAGCAGGAAGAGGTTCATTATATGCAGAGAAGTCGTGATGACTGGCTACTGCATGGTGACAAGAACACAACATTCTTTCATAATTTTGCTAAGGCACGCCGGAAGAGGAATAGTATTGTCAGCCTGAAGGATGGGAATGGCAATATAGTGGAAGGAAATGACGATATGAAGCCTTTTATTCGTGATATTTACTTCAGAGGTGCAGCAAACAAACCCAATTATTCTAGAACGAGTGCAGCCACGAGTTACTAGAGACATGAATGATGCTCTACTGAAACCTTACACGGCTGAAGAAGTTAAGGAGGCCATGTTTAGCATCGGTGATTATAAAGCACCCGGGACGGATGGCCTGCATGCGGTGTTTTACAAGAAATTTTGGTCAGTAGTGGGTAGTGAAGTGACTACCGAAGTTCTGAAGGCTTTGAATACGGGTGTTGTACCGGATGGGTGGAATGAAACAGCCATAGTCTTGATACCAAAGGTGGACAGCCCAGAGCTAATTACACAGTTCCGTCCCATCAACTTGTGTAATGTAATTTATAAGGTAATCTCCAAAGTTCTCTCAAGGAGGTTGAAGGTGGTGCTACCTGAGATAATTTCAAAAACTCAGAGTGCTTTTGTCCCAGGACATTTGATTACTGACAATGTTCTGGTTGCTTATGAATCCTTCCATGCCATCAAAAACAAATGGCAGGGGAAGAGAGGAATTTGTGCTGTCAAACTGGATATGCATAAGGCGTATGACCGTGTTGAGTGGGGTTTTCTTCGTGACATGATGTTGAGACTCGGGTTTGACCAGGAATGGGTTCATATGATCATGACTTGTGTTACATCAGTGAATTACAGAATTTGGTTCAACTCGGATGTAACTGAAACTTTTAGTCCTAGTAGAGGTATACGACAGGGAGACCCGTTGTCACCGTACCTCTTTTTGATATGTGCCGAGGGTTTGTCGAGCCTTTTGGAGTATGAGGAGATGCATGGTGGTATCCAAGGGATCAAAGTGTGCCGGGGGGCACCGTCAGTGTCACACCTTTTCTTTGCTGATGATTCTTTGATCTTGATGACTACAGATATGTCTAACGCCACATCGCTCTGTAATGCTCTCGAAATGTATTGTTCAAGCTCTGGGCAACAAGTAAGTGATGCTAAGTCTAGCATCTTTTTTAGTCCGAACACAGAAGCTCAGGTTCGTGAGGAGATATGTTCGCATCTGAACATTGTAGTGGAAGCTTTAACTGATAAGTATTTGAAGCTGCCATCTTTAGTTGGTGTTGACCGAAGTGACTGTTTTCAGCATCTTATTGAGTGTGTCTGCCAACGTATTTATGAATGGAATGAAAAGCTTTTATCTATGGGAGGTAAAGAAATATTGTTGAAGGCAATTGCACAGGCTATCCCTGCATATGCAATGTCAGTGTTCAATATACCAAAACAGGTGTGTAAGGCCATTTGTAATGCGATTGCAAGGTTTTGGTGGGGAGGTAATGCAACAAATAGGAAAATGTACTGGATGGCGTGGTGGAAAATGAGCATTCCAAAGCAAGAAGGAGGGATGGGCTTCCGGGATCTCCATTGCTTCAACCAAGCCATGCTAGCTAAGCAGTGTTGGAGACTTCTGAGTGATCCTGACTCTTTGTGTACAGGTCCTCAGAGCGAAGTATTACCCAGATGGAGATTTGATTAATGCTGTCTTGAAGAAAGGTTCCTCTTTTACTTGGCAGAGTATTATGTCAGGTTTGAAAACCTTCAAGAGAGGATGTATTTGGAGGCCGGGTAATGGAGCAATAATTAATATTTGGTCTGATCATTGGATACCATCTAGCCCGACAAGAATGGTGGCCACTGCAAGAGGTAACTGCGTGTTATCCAGAGTTGAGGAACTTATTGATCCAACTACTGGAGTATGGGATGAACAGCTTTTACGAGAAAACCTTCAGTTAGTGGATGTGGACTGTATTCTTCAGATTCCACTTCCGAACTATGGTCAGTCTGATTTTATTGCCTGGCAACCAAATAAGAATTGATGCTTCTCGGTGAAATCTACCTATCACATGGAATGGAGATGTGAATATCGGAGGAGAGCTGAAAGATCATATGGTGTTGATAGATCAACTCCTCATGAGGTGTGGAAAAAGATCTGGAAGACTAAAGTGGCCCGTAAAATTTAGATTTTCATCTAGAGAGCTCTACATGGCATAGTACCATGTTTCTGTACTTTGGCAAATAGACATGTTGGATCAACTTTCAATTGCCCGGTTTGCACAACAAATGCTGAGGATCTAAGGCACATGCTTTTCTGTTGCCCGCGAGCCCAGGAGGTGTGGCGAGGTCTCGATTTGCTGGAGTGTGTAACGGCTGCATTAGAAATTGATCGATTACACTAGAGGAACTTGTGTGCTCCAAACGCCCAGGCGGAGTTACACGCAATATTGAACACAGAGCATGTTGAGTTTATAGTTTGTTAAATTATATTCGTGTGGTTATGTACTGAAATGTAAATATTGTAAGTCAGGAGGACGAGAATGTAAAAGGAAGAAATAAATAAGGAAAAGGGGAGAGGTCGAGAACCTCCTCCAGAACTCTGTTTTCTCCAGTTCTAGTCTTCCTGTACATGTGAACTTCTCTCTCAAATCCTATTAGATTCACATCCAAATCCTGATTGATTTTCTGTGATTGCAACATGGTATCAGAGCGGCCGATCCGCGGGCGTGTTCTCCGCTCAGATTTGGTCTGATTTGTGCTAGCTTGCCTGGGATTTGGTGGTCGTCGTGGTAGTGGCTGCCTGTGTGCACCGCTGCCGTCTCCGTCAAGGTCGGCTGCCTGTGTGCGCCGCTGCCGTCTCCGTCAAGGTCGCCTTTGTGCGGCGTTGTTGCCGTTGCCCCTTCGTTCCGTGCTGCTGCCGTCGTTCTTCTTCAGTTCCTGTGTTGCGTGAGGTTGGAGCTGCAGTCCGGCCGTGACTTTCTCAGGTACAAATAAGTTCAGTCTGGTTAGCTGAATCGATTGTGAAGCTGTAGTGCTATTCAGCTTTTCCAAGAATATATTATATATTATAGTTGCTCTGGTCATGGGAGAAACTGGTAAAGATTCTGGTATGGAAAAATTGGTGGAAAGTATGCAGCGTATGATGACCCAATTGCTGGAACAAGCACAATCACGATCAAGTAGTTCTGATGTTCAGAAAAACTTGGAGGCTAATCCAGTAAGGTTGACTGGTCCTGGTGATTTTTTTAGTTGGTCTCGTAATGCATTGTTGATTTTAGAGTCACATGGCTTGGAGAGATTTCTGAAAGAAGATGAAAAGAAACCACTGGAAGTTACACAGGAACAATGGGACCAAAGTCAAAAACGAGTCATGGTGTGGCTGCTTAGTTCGACGGATAAAGCTGTTAGGGAACAAGTTGAAGGCTTCCAGAGTGCCGCCGAGGTCTGGACGAGCATTGAAAAGCAGTTTTCGGGGAAGTCAAACAAGATGCAGATTACAAGAATACTCCATGAATTAAGGCATGTCAAACAAGAACATAAAACGGTGACTGAGTATGCTGGCGAAATTAAAAAGCTCTTCCGAGACTTGGAGTATTTTAGACCATTCAAGGCACATGATCCTAAAGATGTACAACTCCTCCGAGAATGGTTTGAACCAATATTGGTACAAGCCTTCCTTGAAGGACTGAATGGGGAGTTCAACCTGCGTTCCCAACTGATTCATGCATTACCTGATTGGCCCACTTTGGATCAGACCATAGCTAGTATACTTGAGGAGGAAACAAGATTGTTGAATCAGGTCACAATTCCACAAGCAAGTATTGATAATAGGGCTGCATTATCTTCAGCTAATCAAATTCAATCAGGAAATAATCAAGCAGGTGCTCATAGGTTTGACTATGCAAAGAGGACTAGGGTTGTGTGTGATCATTGCAACAAACCAGGTCATGTGAAGTGGAAATGTTTTGATTTGGTTGGTTACCCTCCTGGATGGCAACATAAGCCATCTAACAGGTTTCTTCGTGGTGGTAGTATGCAGAGAACGGATCGAGCTCACTTCACCTCATCTAAAGAAGAACAATCTGCAGTTACAGCCCAAGCATTGGAAGAGTTCAAGGCAAAGCTAATGGCAACTACTGCAGCAGACACTTCTGAGATTCATCCCGATGCTCATACTGGGAAAGGTGAAAATCAGATTTTAACATCTTGGATAATTGATTCCGGGGCTACGAATCATATGACAGGCTCATCTAAATATTTCTCTACATATACTCCACGTTCTGGGAGAGATAGAGTACGAATAGCTGATGGGTCCTCTGCCCCAATTATGGGTTCTGGAAACATCACATGTACTCCTTCTCTATCGTTGAGCCCAGTCTTACACGTCCCAAATTTTCCAGTGGACCTCCTGTCTGTTAGCTCAATTACAAAGTCGCTTAAATGCAGGGCATCATTTGATCCTTATTCATGTATATTTCAGGATCTGAAGACAGGAACAATTCTGGGGACTAGAGTTGAGCATGAGGGCCTCTACTACCTCAACAATACTCAAAATCCGTATGCACTCAGTGTGAAGGGTATTATGTCAACTGATGAGTTACTTCTAATGCATTGTAGACTAGGGCATCCGTCGTTCCAAGCCCTTAGTCGCATGTTTCCATCCCAAGTTGAAAATCATTGTAAGGAGAAGCTTTTGTGTGATGTGTGTGAACTAGCTAAACACACAAGAACCAATTATCCGAGTAGAAATGTGAGAAGTAAGTTACCTTTTGATGTGGTGCATTCGGATGTATGGGGTCCATCAGTTGTAACTTCCCTTACAGGGGATAGATATTATGTGACCTTCATAGATGGTTTTAGTAGATGCACATGGCTGTACCTCCTAAAGCATAAGTCTGAAGTTCTGCCTGCATTCAAAGACTTTTTTAATATGGTGCATAATCAGTTTGGCGTGAATGTGAAGATATTACGTTCGGATAATGGTACTGAATATATCAATGGTGAATTCAGTAACTTCTTGTCTACTCATGGTATTATACATCAAACCACGTGTGTGAATACTGCAGAACAAAATGGGGTGGCAGAGAGAAAAAATAGGCATTTACTTGAAGTTGCTCGAGCTCTTATGTTTATGATGAATGTGCCGAAATTCCTTTGGGGAGAAGCAGTCAAAACTGCCGCTTATCTAATAAACCGTATGCCTTCTAGAGTTTTGGAGCATAAGACTCCAACTGAATGTTTACAAGGCTCTAACTCATTTATTGTGCCACCAAAAATATTTGGTTGTACATGTTTTGTTCATGATTACAGGAGTACAGCAGGAAAACTTGATCCAAGAGCTGTCAAGTGTATCTTTGTGGGATATTCTCCAACAAAAAAGGGGTATCGGTGCTGGTCTCCTACAGAGAAGAAATTCTTTGTGAGTATGGACGTTACCTTTCATGAAAAAGAACCATTCTATTCCTTAAAAGGAAAGGACAATGATATATGTAGAAAGGGGGAGAGTCTCATCAGAGAAAGTAGTGATAAGGGAACTGTAATGGTACCTATCAGGGATATCATACGCTCAGAAGATGAAAATGAGGAGGAGAAAACTGCCAATACAAATGAAGAAGGTGATAATACATTACTACCAGAAGTGTATGAAAATCTTTCAGGTCAACATGAGATGGAACAAGACGATGGAGAAGGTGCACCTCAGGAAGTTGATGAAGAAGTTGTTAATCAACCACAAGTACTAGAGGAGACACCAGCAAGTGAAGAAATGGCCCATGATGAGGGTGTTATTGAAGGTACTGAAACCCATACACCATCCTCTAGTACTCAAATAAATGATGAACCGATTGCCTTACGAAAGAAAAAAAGAATAGTAAATGTACCTGCACGTCTCAAGGATTGTGTAGGATATAAACATGATCTTGCAAAAGTTGTTTCATATGATAGATGTACTGCCTCTTTTAGAAGCTTTATTGCATCCTTGGATTCTACATCAGTACCTAAAGATTGGAAGGATGCAGTGCATGATCCTAAATGGAAGGCAGCAATGTTGGAGGAAATGAATGCTCTAGAAAAGAATAATACGTGGCAATTGGTAGAATTACCGAATGGCAAGGAACCGGTCAGATGCAAGTGGGTTTATACTATCAAGTACAACCCTGAAGGTAAAATAGAAAGGTATAAAGCTCGGTTGGTGGCCAAAGGCTACACACAGACGTATGGTGTCGATTATGAGGAAACATTTGCTCCTGTAGCAAAAATGAATACAATAAGAACTTTGATATCCTGTGCAGCTAATCTTGACTGGAACTTATTTCAGATGGATGTTAAAAATGCATTTTTGCATGGAGATCTTCAAGAGGAAATTTATATGCATATACCACCTGGTTTCAGCACAATAAAAACTGAAGGAAAGGTCTTAAAACTCCGTCGTTCACTGTATGGCCTAAAACAATCTCCTCGTGCTTGGTTTGATCGATTTAGAAAAGCTATGCTAAAATCGGGTTTCAGCCAGAGCAATGCCGACCATACTTTGTTTTTCAAAAGATGTGATGGAAAAGTGACGATATTAATTGTATATGTTGATGATATTGTTATTACAGGAAATGATGATCAAGGTATTGAAAAAGTGAAGCAACATTTGAGGAATGAGTTTGAAGTCAAGGATCTAGGACAAATGAGATACTTTCTTGGAATTGAAGTCTCGCGAAGCTCAAGAGGTATCTATTTGTCTCAAAGAAAATATGTGCTAGATTTATTGTCAGAAACTGGTATGTCTGGGTGTCGTCCAGCATTAACACCAATAGAACAAAATCACAGATTGTCTAGTGAGTCGGGGGAACCTATTGACCGGGAGCAATATCAGAGAATTGTTGGTCGTTTGATCTATTTATCACATACTCGTCCTGATATAGCTTTCGCCGTAAGTGTCGTGAGTCAGTTTATGCATAATCCTAAAACACAACACATGGACGCAGTAAATCAAATCATTCGGTATTTAAAGGGGTGTCCAGGTCGAGGTTTATTGTATAAGTCAAGTGGCAACCTACAAATAGAATGTTACACTGATGCAGATTGGGCCGGTTCATTGGATGATAGAAGGTCTACATCAGGATACTGTACGTTTATTGGAGGGAACATAGTTACTTGGCGTAGTAAGAAACAAAATGTTGTTGCCAGGTCTACTGCAGAAGCAGAATTCAGAGCTATGGCTCATGGAGTATGTGAAGTCTTATGGCTAAAAATAATACTAATGGAGCTGGGTCTACTTGAGACAAGACCAATTATGTTGTATTGTGATAATAAAGCTGCACTAGATATAGCACATAACCCAGTCCAACATGGTAGAACGAAGCACATAGAAATTGATCGACACTTCATCAAAGAGAAACTAGACCAAGGAATAATATGTATGCCTTATGTGAGCTCTTCAAACCAATTAGCAGATATTCTTACCAAAGGTCTAGCTGAAAAGGTGTTCTCTAACTTATGTAGCAAGATGGGGCTATACGATGTGTTCACCCTATCTTGAGGGGGAGTGTTGAGTTTATAGTTTGTTAAATTATATTCGTGTGGTTATGTACTGAAATGTAAATATTGTAAGTCAGGAGGACGAGAATGTAAAAGGAAGAAATAAATAAGGAAAAGGGGAGAGGTCGAGAACCTCCTCCAGAACTCTGTTTTCTCTAGTTCTAGTCTTCCTGTACATGTGAACTTCTCTCTCAAATCCTATTAGATTCACATCCAAATCCTGATTGATTTTCTATGATATAGATTCACATCCAAATCCTGATTGATTTTCTGTGATTGCAACAGAGCAGCTACAGTCATGACAGCGAGTTGGTATCTCTGGTGGTCTAGAAGGCAGATAAAGAACAAGGAGATAGTTCCGATTGTAGAGAGATCGGTGATTAACATTAGAGGAATGGTGGCAAATTATGCCAGACTGAAGGTGAATTGTCGAATCCGTAGAGAAGGGTGGAAGAAACTAGCCAGCGGGGTTTATAAGCTAAATGTGGATGCCGCTTTCTATCCGGACTCTGGGAAGGGAGAAATGGGTGCTATAATCCGAGATTCTGGAGGTAATTTTATTGCAGCTTGCTCTGATCATACTGATGCTGCAACTGATGTGGCGGCAATGGAAGCTTCGGCGCTGCTCGCCGGACTCAGACTTGCCGAGCAGTTTGGAACCCAGTCTCTTGTGGTGAAATCTGATTTCATTGATGTGGTGGAAGCTATACACAATCCTGCAGATTACAGAGGTTTGGGTGCGGTGATCACTGATGACTGCCGGTTGCTTTTGTTGCAACTAGGCATGGCGACGATACAGCATTGCCCACGAGAAGCAAATGAGGCCGCACATCTGCTTGCTCGACACGGTGCTACACAGGGTGTTCGGGAGTTCTGGTTCTCAGATCCTTCCTCTTTTCTGATCCCTGTTCTGGTCGAAGACCGTGTAATAGTTCAGTAGTTAGAGTCGCTTAAATTTCAAAAAAAAAAAAAACTATAGGTCCGAAACTGGTTCCAGGAATTGGTTCCTCGCTTGATCTCCCCAGCGAACAAGCGATCGAGCCCGCTCGCACGGCCAACCACTTCGTCCTCGACCAGCTGCCAGTAGTCGTTTACTTCCATGGCGGCGGCTTCGTGTTCCACTCCGTCGCGACGGCCCAGTTCGACGCTATGTGTCGCCGCCTCGCCGCGTTCATCCATGCCGTCGTCGCCTCCGTCGATGACCGCCTCGAGCCCGAGTACTGCTTCTCGACCGCTTACGACGGCAGTGAGGCGGCCCTCCGATGGGCACTCGGCGGCGCAGGAACAGCGCGGGCCGTGCGGAAACGTCACCCACGACGTCACCGCACGCCTTCAGCGCAGCGTGGCCGGACGTTCGGACTGTTCGTATTGCAACCCTTCTTCGACGGGAAGACGCCGATTGCTTCCGAGCAGCGGCTCCGCGACGCTCCGTTCGGGGCGCCGGAGCGGCTGGCATGGTTGTGGCGCGCGTTCCTGTCACCGGGCGCCACACAGGACCACAAGTCGGCCATCGTGCCGACCGCAGGACCACAAGCTGCCGTCGGCGGCGCACGCGCGCGGCTTGTCAGCCCGAGTCCCTAACCTCCGCGACGCTGTCGTCATGCGCCTTGCCGGCTCTGCCTCCACGACGCTGCCGTCATGCACCTTGCTGGCCCTGCCGCCGTGCGCCTTGCCGGCATCGCCTCCGCGGCCGCTGCCGTCGCCTGCCGCTCGTGTGTGGCTTGTTGGTCCCGCCTCAGCGGCAGCTGTCGTCGAGCGTCGTGCTTAGCTCGCCGCCGTGAACATAACACCAGCACAACGGGACGGCGAGCCACGAATGAGCGCGCAGTAGCTACCAAAGTTAAATCACGACCAGTTTAGAAAAGTTAGTACTGATTGGTGCCTTCTCAGCGATTTGACATCAAACAGTTTTAAAACCATTTCACCAAACGGTTTTAACCCCGAGTGGCACTCAGTTGTAGTTCGGTTTGGGTGAAAAGTCAACTTAGTTTGGTTTTGGTTGGGCTCACTGTACCATCAAATGGGTTTGGTTTAGTTTGGGCTGACACGTTGATACGTGCACGTTTGGTTGAGGTATGGGGTAGTTCTCAAACCATTCTCAAGTTTAAATCTGAGCTTTTCTCAGTGGCTGAAGCTCTGTGTCCCCAACTTTTACCTTCTTTGTTCTTGCCGGCGGTAGACTCTCGAGCCTCGCACCTAAGTTCGCCGGTGTTCCTCTTGCGAGGGAATATCTAGTGCTCCCAGCCCTTTAGTTGCTACAAATGCTACAACCAGGAAAAACTATTTTATATGTGTCAAAAAATTATACGAAAAAATGTGAGTGCTCATGAAGTATGTTTTTACAATCTCCAAAAATTTCAGGTCCAAATTCAAAATGACCATGGAGAAACAAAAAAGACAAATCTAACATGAATAGCCAAAATCAAAAAATGATACTATTCATACTAAATTTCTCTTTTTTGTTTCTCAGTATCCATTTCGAATTTGAACCTTATTTTTTGGTAGGTAGTAGACGTATAATCTTAGAACACTCACACTTTTTTATATAATTTTTTTAAACATCTAAAATGATTTTTTCTAGAGGTAGCATTTGTAGCACCTAAAGGGTGAGCACTAGATATTCCCTCTTCCTCGAGGGAATTATCCGCAACTAGTTGCACCCGCAACTAGTTTTCGGATACCCCACTTCTGAGTGTCAAAAAATCGCGAAAAAAATCATGGACATGGGTTATTGACTATTCAAACTTTCATTTGTCTTTTTTGCACAAGCCACATATGTTCATATTTTTGGATGAAATTTTGTGGGTGTCGAAGGTTCGACATAACCCATGTCCATGATTTTTTTCGCGATTTTTGGACATTCGGAAGTGGGGTATCCGAAAACTAGTTGCGGGTGCAACTAGTTGCGGATTGTCATTTCCCCTCTTCCTCTTGCGCCCATCCCACCTGCACGGGAAACAAATGACCATGGTCGATCGTGGTCGTTGATGCGTCATCCAACGGCTCGCACATCGTGCAGAGCAAGGAAAAAACAAGTAATAACAGCCAAAGCTAGACGCTCTAGTCGAGCTCTCGAACCCAGATGGCATCCACCTCGCCGGAACCCGCCGCCGCCGTCGAGACCGACGGCTCCATCCAAATCCGCCGCCTAGAGGTCGCCGACCGCGAGAGGGGCTTCCTGTCCCTCCTCTCCCAGCTCTCCTCCTGCCCGGACCTCACCGCGTCCGAGTTCGCCACGTGCTTCGCCGACCTCGCGGCCCTCGGCGACGACCACGTCATCCTCGTCGCCGACGACCCATCCTCTGCCCTGGAACGGCGGATCCTCTCCACGGGATGCCTCTTCGTGGAGCGCAAGTTCCTCCTGGGCGGCGGCAAGGTCGGGCACGTGGAGGACGTCGTGGTCGACGCCGTCGCGCGCGGCCGGGGGCTCGGGCTCCGCGTCGTGCGCCGCCTCGTGGAGATCGCCAAGGAGGCCGGCTGCTACAAGGTCATCCTGGACTGCACCCCCGAGCTGCGCGCGTACTACGCCAGATGCGGCTTCGTGGAGAAGGGGGTTCAGATGGCCGTGTACTTCTGATCCGTATGGGTAATAACGCAACTGAGACTGCATTTCTTTGTCTCGTGGCATCTTTACCGTTGCTGTAGTAATCTGGTATCACATCATTTTTCTGAATTTGTGATTTAGAGTGTTGTTCATGGAATCCAAACTTTTTGATGTGGCTGTATGGCTTTGGCCTATTTTCGCTGCTCCTTCAATGAAATCTAGCAGGAAACCTGCCACATTCATAATTATACAAAATTCCGTGCTATATTTCTGATCAACTGGGATAATTCTATGGATCTCGAAAGTTACTACTACCTCTTTCAGTCAGTAAGCTGTTGTGCTAAGCTTTGTCAGGTGTCAACCATGGACTAGTGAATGGGGGATTTTCTCAGCCTGTGATAGAGCTGAATGAAGTTCTCTGCATAGTAGATGGTAAACCATTACACGATTGTAGTATTTGGTAGGATCAACTGTAGTGATTAGTGAATCAAGTCTTTCTAGGCATTTACCAAATGAGCTAACATAGACACACAACACAAATCACGCCTATTGCATACCATTCTGCATCACAGGTAACACCGGCTAACAGCGTGCAGTGCTTGTTGCTGGAAGATGAGCTTTTGGTACTGAGCCTATTGAGCTTTCGCTTTTCGAGATTGAGCAACTCCGTGTAATATTCAGTATGCATCACCCTAAGATTGGACTTGGAGACATTTGGTGAAGTGCATTCTATTGTACTTCTACGCTGCTGGGTGATATGCTAGGGTTCTGGAGGAATATGATAAATACCAGTTACTGGTGTTACAATGATTTTTCAGAAAGTTAGGGGTATGGGTTCTGGAAGCCTTATTCACTTCGGTTTTCCTTCCATTTGTACTGGTGATTATGTGACTGAGTAAGTGCTGTCCTCCACTCAGGATCCAACAAAAGGTCAAATTTGGTACCCAGATGTTACAGGTCACTTAAACACCTTCAGCACTTACGTTTCCGTAGATGGATGAACGGAAAGGGCCCTGTGCTGATCGATGGCTTCGCGATCTGGCATAGCGTCATGCTGGTATCTGCTCGAGAGTGACGTGGGAAGAGGAGGAGAAATCGAGTGGCCGCTATGCGCAGATTAGGAAGTTGGAAGGATGGCAACGGCAGTTTTGGAAGCCAGGTGGGTGACCTGTGTGATTGGGGAGGGACTGATTAGACAAGTAGTGTGGCTTAGTTTCAAAATATGTAAAGTTTGGAAACTAATTTGCTACATCGTCGCATGTAGAGTTATTATTTTCACAAGGTTATTTGGCTTACTTTCAAATACGACTGTTCCAGCTTCCCTTTTAAAAACAAGAATCTACATAAATTGCTTCCATATTTTCATTCAGTACTCAATTTTTGTAAATTCTGCTGTGTTGTATACCATCCGGCTAATTTATTTATAAGCCAACATGGTTACCGAGGGGGCCAGGAGGCTCGCTATCCCAGCTAACAACAGAATTCGACAAATAGGCATGTTTCGCTAATTCATGTGCTACCTGGTTCGCTTCCTGGGGGCAATGATCGAACCTAATTGCAGTAAAGGAATGTGCTTTCATGAAACATTCAGCCAATATAGCAGAAAAGGGACTCCAGATTTCAATCTCCGCGTTGCAAGCTTGGATCAATCCCGAATCAGATTCGACAGTTACCGTCGAAACTTCTAATTGCTCCACGAATTCAATACCCTTGAGCAGTGCCATCGCCTCAGCTGCTGCTGCATCTAAACACGGTCGGGCATGCATAGACAGCTATAGCTTCTCCTTTTATCATTGTGAAGGACCAAACAAGCCGACCCCCAAGCCATTCGCATAAAACGCAGCATCAGCATTTAGCTTGTAACACCCATTCTAATGTTTCCTCTACAATCTCATTTTCCTTTGCATTTGATGGTAATGCCGATACTTAGTTCACAGTCAAAGCATTTATCGCAAACGCTGTTCTTGCAGAATCAGCAACATTTTCACCAATTTACAGAGCTGGCACCATACATACCAGCATGTAACAGCAACAGTTTCATGTATACTAAGCATCCCTAAACTCATTCTAGAGAATCATCTAAACAGGCCTTCAGCAGCTCGTCTAAGCTATTGTGAAAAAATAATCTATATATACAATCTACTACTAGAAAACAAGGTTTGAACTTATAACGTTGGCGTCAAAACCCAAAGGTCCATGAAAAATGTGAAAACATTGCTACTCCCTCTGATCCTAAAAAGTGTCGTGAGTTGTACATATAAGTTGTAGGTCAGTTCATTTCCAGCGACATTTAAACAGGATCGTAGGTAGTAGCAGAAAAACAAGCATTGTGAACGAGAAGCAACATACAAGAGCAGAACATCCCCAGATGTAAAGCTATAAAGATCCTAGAGAGTAATGGCTCAAGCTCAAATGTCATACATAACAGAACATCACAAGGCATGAAGATTAGCAGGTCAACAACCAAGTCAAAACTTCATGCACTTCAACAAAATATCCAACATCTCAAATCTTCTATCAAGAAGTCAAGAACAGTAGATAACAATAAGCTTAAAGCAAGAGTTCCAAATTTGCTCAGCGGAGATATGTATTAAGTTCTAACTGATAGAAACCAGAGGGTTTAGTCCTCGTCTTCAACAACCTTGGTGCCCAAACCTTTAAGACCTTCCTGGGGGACTTCAGCGACTGTGACCAGAGAGTAGAGCTCCTCCTTGGCATCCTCCTCGTCGTTCCTCTTGCGGGCAATTCTGACACGGACTCGCCTTGGGACACTCCTGATACCTTGGCTCCAGATGTGCTTGTTGAGCTTCACATCGACGCGAACATCTGTGGTTCCCATGGCCTTCTGTGCAAACTTCCGGATCTCCTTGATAGCATTAGGGGCCTTCTTCTTGAAGGTACTGTTCAATAGAACAAAAGCTACCATCAGCAATTGACACAAAGGCTTTCATAAACCACAAAATAAGCATGAGAAGGATGAATGTAAATGGGCACCGTGATACAAGTTCAATGTACAAGGGTAATATATATACTACCACAATCAATCCAAAGCATTTCTTAAAAACAGTGTTCATTTCAATGTAGTGCCCAAATGGAACACATGACAGCATATGAAAGCAGCAAGTGTAACGATGAGTAACATCACTGTACCGGGCATGTAACTGTATCAACCACATCATTTCAAGACAGATACCTGACTATGACCGGGCATAATGAACAGATTATGAGATCAGATAACCAAAACTAAGTTTAAATGTAGAGCCCAAATGGAACACGTGATAACATTTGAAGGAACCACATGTAACGATGAGCAACATCTATGTACCAGGCATGTAACTGTATCAACCACATCATTTAAAGACAGATACCTGACTATGACCGGGCATTACATAAATGATTTTATCAAATATAAGGAACAAATTTAGTTAACAAATGTAGCGCCCAAATGGAACACGTGAAAGCATATGAAGGCAACACATGTAACGATGAGCAACGTCAATCTACCGGACAAGTAACTGTATCAACCACAATTTCAAGACAGATACCTGACTATGTCCGGGCACAACAGATAAAACTACTTAGTGGACCAAAAGCAAACAGATCAAACATCTGCCAATTTTACATCCTGAATTAGAAATTACACAGCCACTGCCATTGCGAAATATACAGCCCAAATGGAACACATAGTAGCATTGAGAGAAGCAATACGTGTAACGATGAGCAGAGTTAATCTCCCGGGCATGTAACCGTGCTCAGCCACATAATTTAGAAGGCAGACACATGACTATACCCGATTAATAACTAACCAAATAGCAATACGAAATAACTTTCTGTTATAATCAAGATCTATGTGAAAAATGTGAGATCAGATACAAGAGCAGGATCCACAGGATCGAAATCCCGCTCGGTCATGCGATCCCTACTATCATCTAGCTGGGCAAAGGATCTCGATCCAAACAGGTGCAACAGCCATTCACAAGCCCACAAAGTGCTCGCGGGCTGCAACCTTTCGCGGCCAGCATATCAAATAAGCGAGCCCGCAGCGCCACGGCGAGGCGTCGTAAGGCGGGAAGCTAACAACTGACCCGCGGATCTACTGGAGGATGCAGAGCTTGGTAATGGAAGGGATGGGCGAGGAGGGAGGACGATACCATCCGTGGAGGCGCTTGTGGAGGTTGATGGTGTACTCGCGGGTGACCACCTCGTCCTTGCGGGGGCCTGGGGCGCGCTTCTTCTCCGACATCTCCGACCGCCGCCTTTCGCGCTTCTCCTCGCTTGGGTTCGATGGCGGCTGCGGCGAGAGGAGATAAACCCTAGTGGAGAGCGGATGCAACTAGGGATCGTGGCTTTATAAGGGCGTAATTAGGGCTTGCTGGCTAAATGGGCCTCTCCGAGCAGTTACATGACGGCCCGTTTGATAGTCCCTTCGTTTTTTCTTGTGCGTGCCCGTTGGCGGCGGCAAATCCTATTCTATGCCCGTTGCAATGGTTATCACCGAATCGCGTACCCCCATGCACTACTCGCTTCCCCGTCGCTACTTTTGGGCCGGCCCATATTTCCATTCGTCGTTTCTGTTTCCTGGTTCTTCTGTATCTCCCAACAAACACCCAGAGGTAGGGCAGTTCTGGTTCTCTCCTCTTTCTCCGGCTTCCTCAATCCCCGTTCATCTTCCTCTTCTCGCCGTCCATGGCGGCTCCAGATTCGTATACGCGTCGGACAGCTGCCCCCGACGCCGGCCGCCACCACTGAAGCAGGCTGCGGCCAAAGGCCCGTCTCCGTCTGCTCCTTCCGGTCAAGTGAGATGCGCGCGGCGGGCCGGCGGCGCGCGGTTACGATTAGCGCCGGCCGCCGGGCGGCCGGCCGTCCGTCCGGGGGAAGCACGCATCAGGCTGTGCTCTTTTTTTCTTCCCCCACCGGTCCTCTTTGGTTTCACCTGGCACAGGTCGACAATGAAGCGAACGTGGATGGATCTTTCGTCGCCCAAACAGGTATGGCCGTTGTCGGAACTGTTATTCGTGACCATGGAAAGCTATTGTAGCTGCAGGAAAACTGCTACAGAACTGTCATAACGCGGAATAACGCGGAAGAAGCGGAGGCACTCGCGCTACTGGAAGGTGCTAGTCTTGCGGCGAAGTGGACAAGAAAACCAATGATTTTCGAAAGTGACTGTGGCTGAGAGGCCTCCTTCATGACTTCCGTGAAAAAGCTTCAGCTCAACTTGTTTGGAAATGTAATTTTGCCAAACATTCTCATAACAGAGTAGCCCATGAAATTGTTGCTTGTGTTCGTCAGCTAGGTGTAGACTCGATCTGGAACAGTTGGTTCCCGGAACGAGTGTATAAGGTCATGTACTCTGATTGTAAACGAGTCTGTTTTGTTAACTGATTGAAATTGTTAGGCTTAAAAAAATGAAGTTCGCGTGCACTTCGATGGTTCAGGTCGCGTGATCCACTTTACCAATATAAATCTTCAGGTCGACGGTACAGTTACAGCATGTCCTCTTCAATTCTTCACGCGTAGCTGGTTAATCCAGGTCTTATCGTTGGCCCTTGCCATTGGTAAATTCAGGTCATGTGGTCCAGTATAATTCAGGTCGACAGTCAGTATATTGTATGTTTGCCCTTGCCATTGGTAATTGTTGATTGGAATTATGAATTTATTGTATGTTTGCCCTTCCCATTGGTAGACTATGCTATGGACTTATCCATGCTCAATCGTTGATTGTAATTATGAATTGTAGCATTTTTACCAAAGTGAATGTCAAAAAAAAAAATCATCGAGTCGGCTTGTCGAGCGTTTAAACTTCCAGAAGGCTTAACCTTGACTTGTTCCACCTTCGAGTCGGGTCGAGCCCGAACCCGGTTGTGCCCGAGCCGAGCCTTGAGCTTTGTGTCCACCCTTAGTCGTTTTGGTTTAACACCTTCCAGTTCATCACCCTTTTCATGAGGGGCACTACCACAATCCTTTTCATCACTTTTTTTCCTGGCTCATTAGCTTTCCTGTTCATCACTATTTTTTCGGGTCATTAGCCTTCCGTTTCATAACCCTTTCCCGGCTCACTAGCTTTTTCCGGTTCACCACCTTCTGGTTCATCCACCCCTTTTCTGGTTCACCACCTTTCGGTTTATCACTTTTTTCGGTTCACGACATTACCACACTTCTATTCATCACCCTTTTTTCGGTTCACCTCATTCCGGTTCATCAACCTAGTTTCTAGTTCATCACCTTTTTCAGGTTCATCACTCTTTTTCGGCTCATCAGCTTCTCGGTTCATAACTTTTTTTCCGATTCACCACATTTTGGTTCATCAACCTTTTTCTGGTTCACGACATTACCACATACCGGTTCATCCACCGTTTTCTGCTTCACCACCTTGTGGTTCATCACCTTTTTCGGTTCATGACATCACCACCTTCCGGTTCATTACCCTTTTTCGGTTCACCACCTTTTTTCACGAAGCGGCATTACCACATTCTTGTTGATCAACCTTTTTTCTGCTCACCAGCTTTCCTGTTCATTACCTTTTTTCGCTCACCAGCTTACCGGTTCATAACCCTTTTTCTAGTTGACCACATTCCGGTTCATCAAAACTTTTTTTCTGGTTCATTACACCTTTTTGGTTCACCACCTCCCGGTTCATCACCTTTTTCCGGTTCACGACATTACCGCACTACTATTCATCACACTTTTTTCGGCTCATCAATTTTTCCGGTTCATCAACCTTTTTTCGGGTCACCACTTTTTCGGTTCAACACATTTTTTGGTTCTCGACATTACCACCTCTCGGTTCATTACCCTTTTTCGGTTCACCACCTTCCGGTTCATCACCTTTTTCTGGTTCACTACATTACCATATTCCTGTTCATCATCCTTTTTCGGCTTATCAAATTTCTGGTTCATCACCATTTTTTGGTTCACCACCTTCCGGTTCATCACCCTTTTTCGGTTCACGGCACGACCACCTTCCAGTTCATCACCCTCTTTCCAGTTCATCGCTGATGCATGTAAAATGCATACATGAACTTTGCATTGTATTACTTATATTTCAATCATATTTGCATCATATAAGGGTTATATCATTGTTTTATATTGATTTTGGGAATATTTCATAGTTTCCCTATTTTTCTGGAATTAACCCTGCAGAAAACCCTATTTTCTATATTTTGATGTTTCAGGGACCCAAACAATGTCCAAATGACCTGGAAATTTACGAGCATCGGTTTTTGGAAGGAACGAAACGTGGGAGCGAAGGAAGCGAACAAACGGAGGCCCGAGGGCCAAGATAGGGTGGCCCACGCGGCCAGATTCCTTGGCCGCGTGGGACCCACCATCTTGGGCCTCGAGGCTCCGTTGCCGTCGATCTTTTTCCCCGAGCCTCCGTCTTGACCTAAAAACGACTATAAAAATAGTCCCCTGACGGCTTTCAGAAGAGAGCGCCGCAGAAACACAGAAATCACGAAACAGAGACCTGGAGTTGCAGATTGGAGGGGGAAAACTCCGGCGGGGTGCTGCCGGCGTGGTCTCCATCTTCTCCAACGACTTCTCCACCGTCTCCATGATGAAGGGGGAGTAGTCCACTCCCTGGACTTTGGGTTTGTGGTGGTAACTTGATCTAATCTCTCTATGTATGATCATTGTTGAAATCCATATGATGTGCCTTGCATAAGTATGGATCTATCTATGTAATTCCTATGGTGGATATTGTGGTATGAGATAATATTTGTTATGCATTTACCGTTGTGTTGGAGCTTTTATGACTTGTCATACTTTGGAGATATTCTATGATGCATGTGATGGTTTGATTTATGCATAATGCCTTGTTTATCCTTGACATGAGGTGATTGACACCACCAAGTGTAGATAGATGAGAGAGATGTGGTCATGCACATGAAATATGAATCATTACACTAGTGTTTAGAATATTGTCCATTAAGAAGTATGATGTATGTGGGTAGAGAGTGGCCTAGTGACAGAAGGCATAGGCATTAAGTGACAGTAATGTCGCCCAACATTCTTTATCTGGGGGTAAAAAGGAAGAAGTATGATGTGGGAGTGACAACAACCACGCTAGCCTTACGAGGGTGACCCTAGCAACACAAATGATTATTTTCTTTCAACTATGTGTCTTAGGACATGTAGCCGTCATAGAAGTTACCATTAAAGCATGACAATTGTGTGTACTTTTTATCTATAACATGATAATCACCATAGATGGGAGAGAGAGGATTAAGTGAACCCATGAACCCATGTCCATTGTTCCTATAAGAGAAAACCTTTGTCTTGTTCTCTTGCATTGAAGAGGATTGGGACACTTTTACATTCTTGTTTTGTTACATTAAACTTCCATCCATTAAATCAACCATCTTGTTCTTTAAACTTGTTTAGTGCATAATCAACTAAAACTTGTGACACTTTAGTTGTAGGGAATAGATAACTTTTCCTTCTTGCTCCTGCGGATCGATACCCTACTTCCACATTGAGAGGTGCTACAGTGATCCCCTGCTCTTGGGGGTTATCAAGTACTTTTCTGGCGCCGTTGCCGGGGAGCGTAGCGCTTAAGTTTCTATTCTTGTGTGCACTAAACTTTAAATTTATTTTTGTTATATCTTGCAATCATTTAAGCTTGGGGAGGATACTATGTCTCCCATTTACGATTATTACAATGATGAATATGATATTTTCAGTCCACCTACTATTGAGGATAAAGTTTATTATGATTATGATATGCCTCCTATATATGATGATTACAATGATGATTATGAATGTTTTACTCCCACTATTACTAAGAAGGATTTTACTTATGTGGAGAGTACTAATACTTTTATGCTTGAAGATCATGAAGACATGCTTTATGTCATAATTATATTGTTGAATTATTCATGATGCTACTGAAAGTTATTATGAGAGGGAAAACATGGTTCTAAACATTTCAATATATTACGTTTCCTCTCTTTAAGTTCAAAGTCTTGAAATTGCTCTTGTTTTATCTTCCTATGCTACTTGCTTTGTGTTTCAATGATTTATTTTCTTACAAGATCCCAATGCATAGGAAGTGGGTTAGACTTAAAAGTGTTTCATATTTTTCTCTTGATGCTCTCTTTTGCATTTCAATTCTTGTTCCTATGTGAGCATCATTAAAACTATCATGGCTGTCCAGAAAACAGATTCCTAAGCTTCACTGCGAAAAATGTTAAAAATCACAGAAAAGGAATTTTGACCTGAAATTTTACGACAGCAATCTTCAGTTATTAATACACATTTCATTAGTTCAAAATTTTCTGATTTGAGCAACGTAAGTGCCTCTGAAAATTCACTCTTTACGGGCTGTCCAGTTTTTGACAGATTCTGTCTTTATTTTGCATTACTCTCATTACTTGTGTTTTGTGTAGTTCTATTGATCAAAGAGCAATGCACAACCATAGTAACAGTAGCTAATGTTTAGAATCAACTCATGATATGTCTTTGCTGTACCTATGAGGATTTAATTTATGGAGACACTAACCCCTCTAATCAAGTTTTATGTTGAGTTTTGTGTAAAGAGAATTTTTCAAATGGAAGAGTTGAGGGTGATGAACAAAGATCAAGAGGGACAACCACTCAAGCTTGGGGATGTTACCCCTAGACTCACCCAACATATATCAAATAAGTACAAGAATTCAAGCTTGGGGATGCCAAGCCACCTCACTCCAACCATCTTGATAACAAGTAAGTAAGCCTAGCTATATGGCTATAAAGAAAGCGCTTTACGGGAGGCAACCCGGTTGTTTTTATTTTTGATTTTCTTTGTGTCCTCTTGCTGTAACAAGAGACTTAGTTTTTAGTTTAGTTTCTAGAATTTTTAATAAAGTGCCAAGTTTTACCCATTTTGGCTTGAAAAAGTTGCTTATTGTATTCGGAGATTTTATTCCAGCACGAGTCTGTGCACGGTATGATTTTTCATTCCTATTCTGTAACTCCGAATGAGCTGCAATTTGAACTGTAGTTGCAACTTTTCATCCTCTGTAAGCATGAATTTTTCAGATTTTTTCGACATAATTAAGTAGGGTAGAAAAATGCGTTTTGCTGCTGCTGTTTTTCTGGACAGATTCTGTCCCATTTTGTTTGATGCATTCTTTAAACTTTTAACTTGAATCTTTTTGATCCAATTGAGTTTATAAGTAGGCATACAACATTATACACTTTCTGGACATTCATATGAATTTTTGTTTAAGGATTATATGCAGCAAGCAATTCATTTGTCTATCACTACTAATGTCCCCACAGAAAAGAAATGGGAGAAACGGTGTTTTGAAGTTTTTTCACAGGATTAGAGGAGATGCACCAAGAGCTATCCAAGGATGGTGAAGACCATAAGCTTGGGGATGTGAAGACAACCCCACTGGACCAACACACTCTCGGTTTGCACACGTCTAACTTCTGTTTTTCGATCAATGCACTTTATCGCATAAACTTGGAGCGTCTTTTATTTACTTTTTATTTCGGTTTGTTTGTCTTGAGACCACCACTATCATTTATGTTATGAGAGAGCTACTGGAAATTTGGGTTGAATTAAGTTGGATGCTATTAAAAAGATTGGGAAAGGGATGTTTGAGTTGATTCAAAAAGATACATATAGTTGCATGATTCATGTTTTTTAATGAATATTAATTTGCAAGTGTTTTATCAAGAGCTATCTTTTATTCATGTTTTGATGCTGAATGTTACTTTACTTTGTTTAACATGGATTGATTAGTTCTATGGACACTTTTGCATGCATTTAGACGGTCAACTTTCTCCCTCTTGCTAGCCCAAAAATTCCAACAAGCAAAAACTTGTTTTCCAACACCTTCAACCAAAGTTTTTCCAGTGAGTCCACCATATCTACCTATTAGCTTTATGCTATTCCAAGTATGTTTATCATGTTATATTGTATTATCTATGTTTCCGAATTAAAATGCTTATGTTATTGATTGTTATGGGAGAAGTTGGTTAAAAAGCTCTCACGAACTTGATGCACACTTTACTTTTATTCTGCACTTAATAAACATGAACCATTGTGATTAAAATTATGAAGTTGTGTGCTTGACAAGAGTCTTGGTTGGGAGTTAGCCCATATGTGCTGTCACATGGCAAGCTTTCAACGTGCTCTTAATTATATTTAGTTGATATCATGCACTTTTGTCTATGGATGCCTAACATTGTGTGAAATAAAGGTGGAAACTTGGCAAGTTTAAGGAGTAAGTATAAATGGCTAGAGAGACGCCTGGGCCGCTAACATAAGCCATGCATCATTCATGGTGGAAGTTTACTTACATGCCATAGTGGACCTTCAGTGAAGCACTTCACAATAAAAAGCTATACCCATAGTAAATAAAAGAATGCTGAGATTGTCCATTTTGTTTGTTTGTCTTGTCATTTTGACATGAGGCTTGTTCCATGTCCTGAGACAAGAGGTACCCCAGTTGACGCTCTTGATGACGCTTTTATTACTTGCAATGACTTTAAAACTTGAACTTGCTTTGTGACCCGAGTTGAGTAGCCAGTTGGGGAGGCTTTTGTATTCACGGGGCATGAGGCATCCAACCCTTACTTTGTCAAGCACATTACTCATATTTGCTTTCACTTTCAACTTAACCATTCAAGATGCTATGATAGGGGTAATGAGAGCTTGACACCAATGAATACCACATTGCAATCATTAACTTAAGTAGAAGCATTTGGAAGCTAGATGAGACTTTTGCATGTTTTACCTCTACTTATTTATCTATCTTTCCAAAGTGTCCACCTTTTATATTCAGATTTCATAAGAGTACTCTATGACCATTATAGGATGTTTTTACTTTTCATTATGCATACATTTGGTCCATAGTACTTTCTTCTATGTTACACTTTGTGAATTATCATTGAACATCCTTACATTGAATATTTGATATCACTTTATAATCCATCTTGTATATTGCTACTCCTTTGAAGAATGAATCATTTGACTCTATGTAGCAATAGTAATCATCCTTGATATCCATTGATAGTATTAAAATGCAAAGTCCATGTTAGTTTTATCACCTTCATACTCGAGGACGAGTATAGGTTAAGCTTGGGGATGTTGATGCATGTAAAATGCATACATGAACTTTGCATTGTATTACTTATATTTCAATCATATTTGCATCATATAAGGGTTATATCATTGTTTTATATTGATTTTGGGAATATTTCATAGTTTCCCTATTTTTCTGGAATTAACCCTGCACAGGCAGAAAACCCTATTTTCTATATTTTGATGTTTCAGGGACCCAAACGACGTCCAAATGACCTGGAAATTTACGAGCATCAGTTTTTGGAAGGAACGAAGCGTGGGAGCGAAGGAAGCGAACAAACGGAGGCCCGAGGGCCAAGATAGGGTGGCCCACGCGGCCAGATTCCTTGGCCGCGTGGGACCCACCATCTTGGGCCTCGAGGCTCCGTTGCCGTCGATCTTTTCCCGAGCCTCCGTCTTGACCTAAAAACGACTATAAAAATAGTCCCCGACGGCTTTCGGAAGGAGCGCCGCAGAAACACAGAAACCACGAAACAGAGACCTGGAGTTGCAGATTGGAGGGGGAAAACTCCGGCGGGGCGCTGCCGGGGTGGTCTCCATCTTCTCCAACACTTCTCCACCGTCTCCATGATGAAGGGGGAGTAGTCCACCCCTGGACTTTGGGTTTGTGGTGGTAACTTGATCTAATCTCTCTATGTATGATCATTGTTGAAGTCCATATGATGTGCCTTGCATAAGTATGGATCTATCTATGTAATTCCTATGGTGGATATTGTGGTATGAGATAATATTTGTTATGCATTTACCGTTGTGTTGGAGCTTTTATGACTTGTCATACTTTGGAGATATTCTATGATGCATGTGATGGTTTGATTTATGCATAATGCCTTGTTTATCCTTGTCATGAGGTGATTGACACCACCAAGTGTAGATAGATGAGAGAGATGTGGTCATGCACACGAAATATGAATCATTACACTAGTGTTTAGAATATTGTCCATTAAGAAGTATGATGTATGTGGGTAGAGAGTGGCCGAGTGAAGGCATAGGCATTAAGTGACAGTAATCGCCCAACATTCTTTATCTGGGGGTAAAAAGGAAGAAGTATGATGTGGGAGTGACAACAAACCACGCTAGCCTTACGAGGGTGACCTAGCAACACAAATGATTATTTTCTTTCAACTATGTGTCTTAGGACATGTAGCCGTCATAGAAGTTACCATTAAAGCATGACAATTGTGTGTACTTTTTATCTATAACATGATAATCACCATAGATGGGAGAGAGAGGATTAAGTGAACCCATGAACCCATGTCCATTGTTCCTATAAGAGAAAACCTTTGTCTTGTTCTCTTGCATTGAAGAGGATTGGGACACTTTTACATTCTTGTTTTGTTACATTAAACTTCCATCCATTAAATCAACCATCTTGTTCTTTAAACTTGTTTAGTGCATAATCAACTAAAACTTGTGACACTTTAGTTCTAGGGAATAGATAACTTTTTCTTCTTGCTCCTGCGATCGATACCCTACTTCCACATTGAGAGGTGCTACATGATCCCCTGCTCTTGGGGGTTATCAAGTACTTTTCTGGTGCCGTTACCGGGGAGTGTAGCGCTTAAGTTTCTATTCTTGTGTGCACTAAAATTTAAATTTATTTTTGTTATATCTTGCAATCATTTAAGCTTGGGGAGGATACTATGTCTCCCATTTACGATTATTACAATGATGAATATGATATTTTCAGTCCACCTACTATTGAGGCTAAAGTTTATTATGATTATGATATGCCTCCTATATATGATGATTACAATGATGATTATGAATGTTTTACTCCCACTATTACTAAGAAGGATTTTGCTTATGTGGAGAGTACTAATACTTTTATGATTGTAGATCATGAAAGACATGCTTTCTGTCATAATTATATTGTTGAATTCATTCATGATGCTACTGAAAGTTATTATGACAGGGGAAAACATGGTTCTAAACATTTCAATATTATTACGTTTCCTCTCTTTAAGTTCAAAGTCTTGAAATTGCTCTTGTTTTATCTTCCTATGCTACTTGCTTTATGTTTCAATGATTTATTTTCTTACAAGATCCCAATGCATAGGAAGTGGGTTATACTTAAAAGTGTTTCATATTTTTCTCTTGATGCTCTCTTTTGCATTTCAATTCTTGTTCCTATTTGAGCATCATTAAAACTATCATGGCTGTCCAGAAAACAGATGCCTGAGCTTCAATGCGAAAAATGTATAAAATGACAGAAGAGGAATTTTGACCTGATATTTTACGAAAGCAATATTCAGTTATTAATACACATTTCATTAGTTCAAAATTTTCTGATTTGAGCAACGTAAGTGTCTCTGAAAATTCACTCTTTACGGGCTGTCCAGTTTTTGACAGATTCTGTCTTTATTTTGCATTACTCTCATTACTTGTGTTTTGTGTAGTTTTATTGATCAAATAGCAATGCACAACCATAGTAACACTAGCTAATGTTTAGAATCAACTTTGATATGTCTTTGCTGTACCTATGAGGATTTAATTTATGGAGACACTAACCCCTCTAATCAAGTTTTATGTTGAGTTTTGTGTAAAGAGAATTTTTCAAATGGAAGAGTTGAGGGTGATGAACAAAGATCAAGAGGGAAAACCACTCAAGCTTGGGGATTTTACCCCTAGACTCACCCAACATATATCAAATAAGTACAAGAATTCAAGTTTGGGGATGCCAAGCCACCTCACTCCAACCATCTTGATAACAAGTAAGTAAGCCTAGCTATATGGCTATAAAGAAAGCGCTTTACGGGAGGCAACCCGGTTGTTTTTATTTTTTGATTTTCTTTGTGTCCTCTTGCTGTAAAAAGAGACTTAGTTTTTAGTTCAGTTTCTATAATTTTTAATAAAGTGCCAAGTTTTACCCATTTTAGCTTGAAAAAGTTGCTTATAGCATTCAGAGATTTTATTCCAACACGAGTTTGTGCACGGTATGATTTTTCATTCCTATTCTGTAAATCCGAATGAGCTGCAATTTGAACTGTAGTTGCAACTTTTCATCCTCTATAAGCATGATTTTTGTCAGATTTTTTTGACATAATTAAGTAGGTTAGAAAAATACGTTTTGCTGCTGCTGTTTTTCTGGACAGATTCTGTCCCATTTTGTTTGATGCATTCTTTAAACTTTTAACTTGAATATTTTTGATCCAATTGAGTTTATAAGTAGGCATACAACATTATACACTTTCTGGAGATTCATATGATTTTTTTTTTAAGGATTATATGCAGCAATCAATTCATTTGTCTATCACTACTAATGTCTCCCACAGAAAAGAAATGGGAGAAGCGGTGTTTTGAAGTTTTTTCACAGGAATTAGAGGAGATGCACCAAGAGCTATCCAAGGATGGTGAAGACCATAATCTTGGGGATGTGAAGACAACCCCACTGGACCAACACACTCTCGGTTTGCACACATCTAACTTCTGTTTTTCGATCAATACACTTTATCGCATAAAGTTGGAGCGTCTTTTTTGGTTCATCACCCTTTTTCGGTTCACGACACTACCACCATCCGGTTCATCACCCTCTTTTTCGGTCCCCCACCTTCCGGTTTACCACCTTCCGATTCATCACCCTTTTCGGTTCACGACATTACCACTGTCCAGTTCATTACCCTTTTTCGGTTCACCACCTTCCGGTTCAACACCCTTTTCATGAGGGGCATTACCACATTCCTGTTCATCACTTTTTTCCGGCTCACTAGCTTTCCTGTTCATCACCATTTTTTCGGCTCAATAGCCTTCTGGTTCATAATCTTTTTTCTGGTTCATCAAGCGGAAAAGTTAATTATTAAAAAATCATGGCGTCAAAAAATGTCCCACATTTTAAAATTGGTCAAACAAAATAAAAAATGTTCACGAGTTTCGAAATATCATGAATTTTAAAAAATGTTTGCGACTTAAAATGTCCCGAATTTAAAAAAGGTTCTTGATTTTAAAAAATGTTCATGAACTTAAAAATGGTTCACGAAAAAATGCTCATGAATTTAAATATGGTTGATGAATTTGAAAATGGTTCACGAAAAAATATTCGTGAATTTTAATATGGTTTATGAATTTGAAAATTATTCGCGAAAAAATGTTCATGAATTTGAAAATGGTTCACGAAAAAATGTCCCGAATTCCAAAAAAAGTTCACGAAGATGAAAATTGTTCAAAAAAATGTCCCAAATTTCAAAAAATATTCATGAATTTGAAAATGGTTCATAAATTTGAAAATGGTTCGTGATTTAAAAATGTCCCGATTTTCAAGAAAGATTCACGAAAAAATGTTCACGAAAAATGTTCGTGAAAAAAAAAGATAATAGGCTGCAATATCTAGCTTTGTTGATGTGTGATTTTCACTAGTATAATGTGCTGTTTCTGAAGCAGCGGAGGATATGCAACCAAAATAGGCTAGCGTTTTTGTTGAAACATTCGATTGGTACAGACTCACGTGTGAAAATTGAAAACCAGTTTAGCACAGGATTGGTGACGTACGCTCGCTCATCGAAAGCCAAAACCAGTAAAGCATGTAATGGGCCAAGCCCACGAACGCTCGGTCCACGCGGGGGTACGCGAAATCGCGCCAACCATTGCTAAAGGCTCTGAATAGGGGCTCCCGTTGGCGGCGGGTTCGCCCCCCGCCGCATATATGGGCCGACGCAACTTCTTTCGCCCAGAAAATGTTTCGTTTTTTTTGTTTTCTTTCCTGTTTTGTTTTGTTTTGTTTTGTTTTTTGAAAATGATCAATTTTCAAAAATCTTGGAACCATCTTCAAAATTTGGAATTATTTTCGATTTTGGAACCATTTTCAAATTTGGAACCATTTTTATTTTGGACCATTTTCAAAATTGGAACCATTTTCAAATTTGGAACCATTTTCAAATTTGCTAACATTTCAATTTGGAACCATTTTTCAAATTGAACCATTTTCAAATTTGGAACATTTTCAAATTTGGAACCATTTTCAAATTTGGAAATTTCTTCAAACTTGAACTATTTTCAAAATTATACCGTTTTCAAATTTGGAACCATTTTCAATTCCGGAACCATTTTCAAAAAAAAAAACGAATAATAAAAAAAACAAAAAAATCAGAAAAGAAAAAGAAAAAAAAGACGAAGACGAAAACAGAAACATAAAAGAAAATCAAACGAAAAAAGAAAAACAGAAACAGAAAGAAAACGAAAAAGTATAAGGCCGGCCCAGGAACGCATCGCGCTGGATTCCTTCAGGCGGCGCTCGCCTTACGCCCCGCTAACGGGCGCCATATAGGAATTGCGAAGTGAACTTTGTTCTGAATTTTGACTGTGTTTGGTAAAAGGGCCCAAGCGAATTTTTGCAAAAAAAAAAACACTTGCTAGCCATTAGTACTTGTTAAGGTTTGGCTCCTCGTGTTTTCGCAAGTATTGTAAAGTTGACCAAGGAGGATAGACATGCAAGATAAGTTGAATAAGGAGGATCATACAAAATGTTTTACAACCATCCAAGCATAACTCAAAATTAAGATCATGAACAAAAAATATAGGGATGGTCGAATTATCTTATCAATCAAACATTTACTTTGCCGACTATTTGTCACTAGGTGAACTTTGTTCTCCCAAAAAATGAATACGTTAAAGGATAGGATGGGCGACCGAGAATAGAAAAATAGTTCAATTTGCTATGTTTTGTATTTTAATCATTTGGTTAGTTTTATTCATCCCTTGATCACGACATATACGTCGAGCAGAATACTAGTCATAAGTTAATAAAATGTTTGGCTGTGATCCTTAGTTAGATTGTGTTTTGGTGCGCAAGTATCGGCCTCCAATAACGCTCTGGCTCCATAACTAGTGATAGCCTTCTAGTGTGGAGACCAAAAAAGGCTTAGTCCTATATAATTCTATGCAAACATTTCAGGGGTTGTGCTTACTGCCTTTGTTTTCCTACGGTTAGACAAGGATCAGGGTCGCTAGAGTCCCGTAACCATTTGAAAAAGTCTTCTAAAAAAACTTTGAACACCGAGTCATCTAAGAAACTTTGAAACTAAGTGGTTTCTGCTCCCCTACTTATAAAGAATGAAGTTGTGGGATACAATCAGCCTCCACCGTCCATCTGATTTAATCCAATAGTCCACAATGCTCCAATGTTGAGCTCAAATCAACACAATTTTAAAACCGACTATCAAACATACCAGCACAATCATTCTAACACAAAACAAACACCCACACAGAAAAACACCGCAACCATAGTCTCGCCGCGCTTCCCTCCACTATCGTACTACACGCGGCGACCACAACCCTCCACCGATGCGTCCATCTCATAGTTCGGACCTCGCATCCACTCCTCCGCCGACCAACACATGCCTAATTTTAGGACATTTAGGTTATATGCACAAGCATGTTCTAAAATTATCCTTGTAACAAACTCAGTATGTTCATATGAGTTTAGGTGTGGATTGTCTGCAGAGTCAGAATGTAGTCTTGAATGCAAAAACCATGTATGTTTGACGAATGTTTTTACTACCTTAGGTAGATATTGGTCGACATTTCATTGATTTTAAGATTTTTGCATTTCGGTTTGTGTCTTAGTAGAGGCGTGTGTTGTACGTGCACACTTACTAATTAATCAAAAAATAACTTACTAGTTAATCAAAGACACTTAGGAAGCTCATTGTTAAGATAAAAAAATAACTTACTAATTAATCATCGGACAATCTAATAAGGGAACGTGCCCCAGCAGACTCTCCCGTACGGCGCACGCAGAGATTCGGGATCTCTCGATCCGGTCGTGATACCCGATGAGCAAGTCTTGATGCCTGCACAAATAAACGGGATTAGGTTGAGACTCCAAGTGCAGAGTGTATAGTAAGTGGAAGACAGTTTTCCCCACGAGGGGTGACTTGAGGGTTTAATATCGAACTCTCGGGAAATCTGCAGTGGTAGATTTATCTTCTTATCCTTCTTTTGGTTACCTACAAAACAAGGTTAGATGTTTTGGTCCTCAACCTCACCTGTGGTTGTCAAGCACAAGGTGTAAGAATGATATCAGGATAGTTATGCAATGCAAACAAGAAATAAATATGCAATGGTGGTGGATGCAATGATAAATGATATTTTTGGGTTTTTAAATGATGTATGCAAGATGAAAAGTATTTTTGTATTTTCGGATTTAATGATGGCTGAAAATAGAAAAGTGGTATATGGTGTTGGAAAGGTGTTTCTTATGATTAAAAATGGACTGGGGTTCATGGTTTCACAAATGCACTCTCTCTTTATAAAGTGGTAGACAATGGAACACACACAGTTAACATATGAGATTGCAACACAGGGTTTGATAACAAGTTACTTAGATATATGGGCATCATGTCCTAACATAGAGGTCTTTTGGTTATTAACCTCTCTTATACTCCACCAAGATGCAAAATAAATCATAACACCTCAGTAATTAAGATAACTCAGAGTATAGCATTAAGTATCATGACATGAAGTGAAAATAAGAACATGCTAGATCTAGTCATGGAGTAGTGGCAATGGTCACACCCACATCCCCGGTAACATGGTATTTTAGTTTATCCCTAGTGAGGTAACAAAGTAAGGTAAAGATACCAAATTGGATCGCAGAACTTTCTCTCACGTTCACTGCACTAGCCACCCCCCGTTACTCCAACTAATGCACACGTTCCCCCACACACGCTCTCATAAACATGCTTGATCAAAACAAGTAGACAAGAACGGGGTACATAATATGCATCTATACTCATAACTGAAACAAATATTGCAATCTCAAACATATATTAACTCATAAAGATCCACCACAAAGGTATTACAACGGTGACCGTAATCATGTTCAGCAGCTCATACGGTGCTAATTAGTGAAGCTCAAGAGAGGAGAGATACATAAGTTACTTCCACAAACCCATAGTCCAGAGGTGGACTACTCCCTCTTCATCATGGAGATGGTGGAGAAGTCGATGGAGAAGATGGAGACCACGCCGGCAGCGCCCCGCCGGAGTTTCCCCCCTCCAATTTGTAGCTCCTGATCTCCGTTTCGGTGTTTCTGTGTTTGTGCGGCGCTCCTTCCAGAGAACGACGGGGGACCTTTTTTATAGGCGTTTTTAGGTCAAGACGATGTCGGTGGAGAAGAGATCGAAGGCAACGGAGCCACGAGGCCCGAACGAG
Source organism: Poa pratensis (assembly GCA_947311845.1). Classification (NCBI taxonomy): domain Eukaryota; kingdom Viridiplantae; phylum Streptophyta; class Magnoliopsida; order Poales; family Poaceae; genus Poa; species Poa pratensis. The sequence continues at coordinate 24,650,878 of CAMZMU010000087.1, forward strand.
TGGGTCCCACGCGGCCTGGTACTGTGGCCGCGTGGGCCATGCTCGTTTGGCCCTCGGGCCTCCGTTTGCTCGCTTCCTTTTTCCGTAGTCCTTCTTCCTTCCAAATATTGACGCCCGTAAATTTCCAGGTGATTTCGTTGACGTTTGGGTCCCTGAAACATTAAAATACAAAACTAGGGTTTTTTGCCTGTGCAGGGTTAATTCCAAATAAATGGGAAAACTATGAAGTATTCCCAAAATCATGATAAAACATTGATATAACCCTTATATGATGCAAATATGATTGGAATATAAGCAATTAAAGTGCAAAGTTCATGTATGCATTTTACATGCATCAACATCCCCAAGCTTAATCCATGCTCGTCCTCGAGTATGAAGATGATAAAACTAACATGGACTTTGCAATTTAATACTTAACAATGAATATCAAAGATGATTACAATTGCTACATATAGTCAAATGATTCATTCTTCAAAGGAGTAGCAATATGCAAATAGTTTATGAAGTGATATCAAGTATTCAAGACAAGGATGTTCATTGATAGTTCACAAAGTGTAACATGGTAGCAAGTAATATGGAACACATGTATGCATAATGATAAGTAGAACATCCTACAATGGTCATAGAGTGTAGATGAAAATCTGAATATGATAGGTGTACACTTTGGAAAGATGTATATGTGAGTAGAGGTAAAGCATGCATAAGTTTCATCAAACTTCCAAACTCTTCTACTTAAGTTAATGATTGCAATAAGGTATTCATTGGTGTCAAGCTCTCATTGCCCCTATCATAGCATCTTGAATGATTAAGGTTAAAGTGAAAGCAAATATGAGTAGTGTGCTTGATAAAGTAAAGGTTGGATGTCTCATGCCCCTTGAATATAAGTACCTACACCATGATTACTCAACTTAGGAAACAAAGCAAGTTCAAGTTATATATCATTGTAAGCATAATAGTATCATCAAGAGCGTCAACTGGGGTACCTCTTGTCCCAAGATATGGAGCAAGCCCATATCAAAATGACAAGACAAACAAACAAAATGAACAATCTCAACACCCTTTTTATTTATCATTTGGAATAGTTTTTTATTGAAAGGTGTATCACAGAAGGTTCACCATAGTATGTAAGTAAATTTCTGTAACATCCCAAGTTTTTCAAAAAGTTGAAAAATCAGAAAAATTTAAAACTTTTTAAAACTATTATGTATTTTGCTTTGAAAAGAAAATTCATGCATACATTCATCATCATATAGCATTGTTTGCAATTGGATATTTTAAAAAGTGAGAATAATAATTCCACTTGAAAACATATTTAACAAAATATATTAGTAGAGCAAAGAATGCTCCAAGTTTTCTTTTGACTTTTATGAATGTGTTGTTCTGCTAGAATTGTTTGTGAAATCGTTTGAATCTATTGTAAAATAAGTAATTGCAAATGCTTTATCTTGTGGTATTTAAGATCTACTTAAACCACATTTGTTTGTTTAAAACCTATTTTAAATTGGACACCAAGTGTCATATTTGGTTTATTAAGAAAAAACCTAGTTTGGAAATCTAAATGATTTCTGTTTAAAATAGTTTGTATGGTTGACAATTATTCTATTACTTAACTATTCTCTATTTTCAAGTTTTATAGTTTTACTTAAACAAAATAGTTATTTGCATTTCTAAAATGAGTTTTGAATTCATTTTGTTTAAACTATTTGAGTTTTATACAAAATTATTTTATTGAGTGATATTAATCATATTATTCATATTTTGCTTTGGTTTAAATTATAAGTTCAAAAGAAATTATAAAAAAAAAGAAAAAACCCTTTTGTTTTAAAATGACATTATTATGTCCAAAATGCTTTTAAACACATTTCAAAAATTTAGTTTGCTAAAGGTTCTGGAAAATGTGTTTTGAAAGTTCCCAAACAAAGAGTTTGATTTTACAAAAAATTAGAAACTGGTTTGAGTCCATTTGGACATTTATTTTAAAAGTTATTTAAGTTTCCTTTTTGAAAAGAAAATTCTTTGAACAAAAAAAATAGGACGCCGCTAACTGCCGCACACCGCAGCGCGCAACGGCCCAGCACCAGCCCAAGCCCACCCGCGTCCCTCTCCTCTCACTGACGAGCCGGGCCCATCGTGACGTCATCGTGACGTCACCCTACCATCTTCAACCTCCGTCCGAGATACGCGTCGGGAGATCGATCCATCCACGACTCGAATCCGAGCCGTGTTGGCCACGAAATCCGCCCCGAGCACCCCTATTTATACCCCAGCCGCCGCCGCATCTTTCCCCTCAAACCCTAGATTTTTATTCGCCGCCAGGCTGCCGTTCTGCCTCGCCGAAGTTCGACCGCGCCGCCGCGGGTTTTCCTTCATCCCCGACGTGGTAAGCACCGGCCCCAGACCGAGAACCCCTCCCTCCTTCTCGTCGTGCCCACGCGCACCTCTCTAACCCCTCCCCTCGTTTTCTAACGCAGCGAATCGACCAGAGCATGCACACCCGAAGGTCGCCGGCGTCCGCACCACTCCGTCCGCGCCGCGCTGCCGCTTCAGGACGGGATCGACCACGCCGACGTCCCCATCGAGTTCCCCGCCTCACGCCGCGCCCCGTGGAGGCCTTCCCCGAGCCCCTGCACCTCCGGAGCCTCGTCACCATCGACGCCCGAGCCGCCGGCCGCCGTCCTCGACATTTTCCGGCAGCCGCGCCGCCAAGGTACAAACCCTAGATCCGAGTCGTCCGATCAAACATCAACGCCTAGGATTAGATCCATCCCGAACCGGTACGGACGAATCAGAGAGCCCCACGTCGCCGTCCGCGAAGCCCACGTCCGCGTCCGTCCGCGGCCGCGCCGCATCTGCCCGCGAAGAAGACCGCTCCAATCGGAAGACGACACGTCGCCCAGGGACTCCAGCGCGAGGATCTTTTTCAGTTTTCTTCACCGTTTAGCCCCTGCGTATCACGAATAGGTCCCTGCAAATTAGATTCATTATTAATTTTTACTCGTTTATCCAAATCTTATGAAAAATATATTTTTGGAAAGCTTATGACTTGTAGAAACTTTTGGTATACTTATTTTGAGGTTTTGTCGAAATTAAATTAGTTAATTTTTAAAAAATGGTTTAAATAGTATTTTGACTATAATTTGAGTTTAAAAAGGGATTTTTGAGTAAACTCTTTTTCTATAGTTTTGTATGCCTAAGTATTGGCCGTAGGAATACTCTATTAATTTTGTAAAATAATTTTTCAATGATTTTTGAGTAAATATTGTTTAAATGCTTTTTAGGTGTTATGTTAATTAATAAAATGTATTAAAAATTATTTTCTTCTTATTTTCGAGTTGTAAAATAACTTAGTAGTATTTTAGAGACTTTAGCACTTAAAATACTTAGAAATATTTTTGTCTCTCTCAAAATAAAACTATTTCTTCCTTAGAAAATTTTTGACAAGTGTTTTGACAACACTTTTCCTTAGAGAATTTTAGCCTCTCTTATGTTGATTAACTTTTACTTAGAATTTATTTGTGACTTATTGTTTGACCCTTGGTCCTTAGTTATTTTGGATCATCTTTATTGCTTGCATTTCCTTAGAGCATTTTCATAAGCATGGCATGCATATTAAGTCCTTAGTATTATTTTTGGTACTTCTTACATGACTTCCTCCTTAGAAATTTTGAGGATACATGTTAGCTATTATGACTCTCCTAGTCAAAAACCACTAAGTTAGAAATTAGTAGAAATCAAGGAAGGACTTAGCTTGAAAACAAGACTGCAGAAGCATCTCCAAGAAGAAATGACTTAGAAGAAATCAAGAGGAAGTTCATGAAGACCAACCAGCAACATTTTCCAAGTCTTCCTTTCCTTCCTCTCTTTCTTCCTTCTTCTCTTAAACTTCTTGGTGAATATTCTACAATCAAGACCAACCTTGACGCTGCCAACAAAATCAAGTCTTCAGAACCATCAAGTCTACATAATTAAATGAAGTCACACCAAGAAGAAAACCTGGAGAAGATTCTTGGAAGACCAACTACTTCTTTCTTTCTATCTTCTCTTTCTTTCTATTTTGTCTCACCTTGGACATAGACCAAGTCCTTGGTGTTTAAGACTAAATTCATAGAGTACTAATTGAAGACCATTGAAGAATACAAAGGAGTTGAAGATGTTTTGAAGATCAAACGTATGAAGATTTAAACTAACCTTGCAACTTTTCAAGTTGTTATTTCTTGCTCAATCTTGACCTTGCCTTAGCCAATGGGATAATGTTATTTTGTTGTCTCTCCCTTATTTTGTTTTGCTTGTCTTTCATACCACATTTCTTTGTATCATCCTGCATCTCATGCATGTCATATTTTTCTAAGTGTTGCATTTATGATTGTATGTTTATTTGTGATTTGTTTGACTTGTTAGAAATTCTGGAGAGAGACGAAAGTGGTTGCAACTGCTACTACTACACTTCTGTTTGCCAAGGCAAGTGGCACACCCTCATGAACTTCCTAAGTATTTTTATATGCATTATTTAGTGTAATTCTTTATATGCATGTGTAGGATAGTATTGCTATGCTAAAACTACTATCTCCTTTTTACTAGTTGTGTCTAGAATCCTATTGATAACTTAGTAGAAATATTGATGCTATGCAAAGGTTTTTATTGAAAAGCTTAATTCTACTAAGTTAATTTACCACCTGGGTGGACTTGGTTATGAAAAGATGATGGAAAGGTTGAGTGTCATCTCTTAGGGGTGACCTCTAAGAGATGGTCACTTGTGGTTGCCACCCAGGGTATTAAAGGGACCAATGTTTTGTCTAAGTGAAGAAGCTTCCAGTGCAGCCACTTGGTATTATGGCTCTGCCTTGACTAAGTTATAGGAACCTGATTCCGGCATGTCTCACGGATGAATGTTTGTATGGGTCTGCCCAGAGAGAACAGGGGACTGTTTCCCAATGGTCTCGTCTCAACTCTCTCCTTTTCCTTAGCACAAATTGAGTGCTTGAGGATAGTTTGGGTTTGTTGGGTCTCGTGGTGAAAGTGCACAACCTCTGCAGAGTTAAAAACTAAGTACTTAGCCGTGTCCCCGGTTACGGACAATTTGAGCAGCTGATCAAGGACGACAATGGAGGCTCCCGACATTCCAATTTCTTAAGTTAAAATATTGAAGGTTGAATAAAGGTAGACAAGAGGGTGGTTTTCATGCCATACCGTTTTGACAAAAGAAAAGTGTTTATAAAGAGACAGGAAAAATTGGCTTTTATGCAAAACAGCCTTGAACTCCACCAGCCAAATATGCATATAGGCTATAGAGTTATTCCACTAAGTGTCCACATAGTGTCACTTGCCAGATCCATTTTTAATGGTATCTGACCCACTCTGTTGCAAAATTTTATTTGTTGCAGATTGTTCTGACGACGAGTGAGTTTTCGTTAAGGTTTCGAGTCTGCAACCAACATGTTTTCGCCAGTGGCACATGCAAAGGATGAGGACTCCATGAAGATTATTTTTCCGCTGCTTTACCCTTTCAAGCTAGCTATATGCTATGCAAGTTGTAATGAATAATTTACCAAGTCTGGATCATTCGATGTAATAATGATACTTTGTTGTGATACTACATCTTAAACTGTGTGTGCAAATGAAACGATCCAGGGGTTTGCACTATACACAGGTACCTTGCCATATTTTAAGTGCAGGTACGTTACAGATGGTATCAGAGCACTGTGTTGCCTGTAGATTCGAGACCCTAGACATGGATAGAAATAGGTTTGACCATAGGATTAAAATCTATTTTTATTCAGGTTACTAAAAACAAAACTTTTCATTTTATCTTTCTAGTACTCTCATCTACTATCAACCTTCTAGAAAATTCTTATCTTATTCTAGATGACCTACTTCTTTATCCATGAAGACATGTTTTGGTGATGGCCAAGAGTAAGTCTGATACTTCATGAAGAAATGCTACGACTCAACATGAAGCACTACCTACAGGGAAGATCATGGAAGAAATCAGATTATGAGTTCAAGCACTTAGAAGATTTTGAAGAAAACTGAAGAAGAACTTGAAGCACTCAAGATGGAGATAGACTAGAAACTACCACCTTATTAGAACAACGACATCGTGTTAGGGTATTGATCATACCAACTTAGGTGGTATGCCAATACTAGATTGTTTTTCTGTGTTTTGAACCTTGTGGTTTTTGTTGGTTAGATGTTGTTTGTAAGATGTTTGACTTTCTGCTGTGTTGGGTAGGATTCTCCCCTAGCATCTATCTATCTTTTACTCATCTATGCTAAACTCAAACAGATGCCTCGCCAAAGCCCCAACATTGATTTGAAGACAATGACAAATCAAATAATAGAAGCACAGAATCAGTTGAGCTTGTTAATGAACCAAAACCAAGAAGACACCAAGGACATTCCAGCACCACCCCCATCTCAAGTGGATATGCTGACCAAATTCTTGAAGCTTAGACCAAGGAAATTCTCAAGTGCTGCTGAACCTATTTTGGCTGATGATTGGCTACGTTCAGTAAATAAGGATTTAGTCACAATTGGATGCACGAATGCTGAGAAGGTTAGGCTCACAGCATATCTACTGGAAGGACCTGCAGCAAACTGGTGGGACAGCTACCAGATCACTTACCCCATTGAAGAGATGACATGGGATTTGTTCCAAGAAGGATTTCGTGCTGCACATATGTCATCAGGACTGATGAATCTAAAGAAGGAGGAATTCCTCGACCTTCGACAAGGTGATCGAACTATAGATGAATACATGAATGAGTTCAATAACCTAGCGCGTTATGCACCGGATGAGGTTGATACAGATGACAAAAGGAGGAAGAGATTTCTAAATGGTCTGGATGGTAAATTAGCCATTTATTTAACAATTGCCCATGCCCCTGACTACCGGTCACTGATTGACAAAGCTATAACCCTGGAAGGCAGAATGAAGCAACATGCAAGCAAGAAGAGGAAGCAGGAATTGGAAAACCATCACTCAGCATCAGAGCAGGAATGGAGCACTTCACATGAGGAACATGTTTGTTTTGAGTCCAACCACCATGAAGACCATAACCACCAGTATCGTATTATTAATGAACACGACTTGCATGGAGAGGATGACCACCACCTCAACCATGGTCACCATAGCCCCGCACATACTGAAGAAGTTTATGACCTTGACGATGAGCACCTCATGGGAGAAAACAGTAGTCAGATTCTCCACCCAAAACCCAATAAGAAGGACCTCAGTCAGGTAGAGTGTTTCAAATGCAAGAAAATGGGACACTACTCCCGAAGCTGTCCAGAAAAGAAGACTGGCAATGGGACTAAGTCAATTCAGTTCAGAAAGGGACATGTGTTTTCTATAAACATAGAGAGAGTTCTCAAGAAACCAGACCCAGTCATCGTAGGATTGATGATCAACTCTTATCCTGCCTTAGTACTTTTTGATATTGAAGCAACACATTCCTTCATATCAAAGGACTTTGTGAGTAAAAATAAGATCCCCAATCGAGGACTTAGGAGACCCATCCGGGTAAGCTCTACAGAAGGAAAAATGCCAGCAAACACTGTATGCCAAAACATGACCTTGGGAATTGAGACACATAACTTCCCAAGTGAGTTGTTTGTGCTGGACCTACAAGGCTTTGATATAATCATAGGCAAGGACTGGATATCTAAATATGATGGTCAGATTGATCAAGCCAATAAAGCGGTCACGCTCACCACACCAGATAAAAAGCGGATCAGATATCAATGTAAAACCAGGAATGAAGGCACCCAGAGAAACTTCAGGAGAAGTTTAGCCAAGTAGGACCAGAGTCAATGTAATGGTGATAAGGTTGTAATTTTGGCCATTGGAATTTTAATACCAACGCAGATCTCTTTTAAGGGTGGTAGCCACCCAGATATACCAGTCACAAACTTTTGCTAGCCTTCCCGAATCTCGGGACGAGATTCCTTTTAAGGGTGGTAGTCTGTAACATCCCAAGTTTTTCAAAAAGTTGAAAAATCAGAAAAATTTAAAACTTTTTAAAACTATTATGTATTTTGCTTTGAAAAGAAAATTCATGCATACATTCATCATCATATAGCATTGTTTGCAATTGGATATTTTAAAAAGTGAGAATAATAATTCCACTTGAAAACATATTTAACAAAATATATTAGTAGAGCAAAGAATGCTCCAAGTTTTCTTTTGACTTTTATGAATGTGTTGTTCTGCTAGAATTGTTTGTGAAATCGTTTGAATCTATTGTAAAATAAGTAATTGCAAATGCTTTATCTTGTGGTATTTAAGATCTACTTAAACCACATTTGTTTGTTTAAAACCTATTTTAAATTGGACACCAAGTGTCATATTTGGTTTATTAAGAAAAAACCTAGTTTGGAAATCTAAATGATTTCTGTTTAAAATAGTTTGTATGGTTGACAATTATTCTATTACTTAACTATTCTCTATTTTCAAGTTTTATAGTTTTACTTAAACAAAATAGTTATTTGCATTTCTAAAATGAGTTTTGAATTCATTTTGTTTAAACTATTTGAGTTTTATACAAAATTATTTTATTGAGTGATATTAATCATATTATTCATATTTTGCTTTGGTTTAAATTATAAGTTCAAAAGAAATTATAAAAAAAGAAAAACCCTTTTGTTTTAAAATGGCATTATTATGTCCAAAATGCTTTTAAACACATTTCAAAAATTTAGTTTGCTAAAGGTTCTGGAAAATGTGTTTTGAAAGTTCCCAAACAAAGAGTTTGATTTTACAATAATTTAGAAACTGGTTTGAGTCCATTTGGACATTTATTTTAAAAGTTATTTAAGTTTTCTTTTTGAAAAGAAAATTCTTTGAACAAAAAAATAGGACGCCGCTAACTGCCGCACACCGCAGCGCGCAACGGCCCAGCACCAGCCCAAGCCCACCCGCGTCCCTCTCCTCTCACTGACGAGCCAGGCCCACCGTGACGTCATCGTGACGTCACCCTACCATCTTCAACCTCCGTCCGAGATACGCGTTGGGAGATCGATCCATCCACGACTCGAATCCGAGCCGTGTTGGCCACGAAATCCGCCCCGAGCACCCCTATTTATACCCCAGCCGCCGCCGCATCTTTCCCCTCAAACCCTAGATTTTTATTCGCCGCCAGGCTGCCGTTCTGCCTCGCCGAAGTTCGACCGCGCCGCCGCGGGTTTTCCTTCATCCCCGACGTGGTAAGCACCGGCCCCAGACCGAGAACCCCTCCCTCCTTCTCGTCGTGCCCACGCGCACCTCTCTAACCCCTCCCCTCGTTTTCTAACGCAGCGAATCGACCAGAGCGTGCACACCCGAAGGTCGCCGGCGTCCGCACCACTCCGTCCGCGCCGCGCCGCCGCTTCAGGACGGGATCGACCACGCCGACGTCCCCATCGAGTTCCCCGCCTCACGCCGCGCCCCGTGGAGGCCTTCCCCGAGCCCCTGCACCTCCGGAGCCTCGTCACCATCGACGCCCGAGCCACCGGCCGCCGTCCTCGACATTTTCCGGCAGCCGCGCCGCCAAGGTACAAACCCTAGATCCGAGCCGTCCGATCAAACATCAACGCCTAGGATTAGATCCATCCCGAACCGGTACGGACGAATCAGAGAGCCCCACGTCGCCGTCCGCGAAGCCCACGTCCGTGTCCGTCCGCGGCCGCGCCGCATCTGCCCGCGAAGAAGACCGCTCCAATCGGAAGACGACACGTCGCCCAGGGACTCCAGCGCGAGGATCTTTTTCAGTTTTCTTCACCGTTTAGCCCCTGCGTATCACGAATAGGTCCCTACAAATTAGATTCATTATTAATTTTTACTCGTTTATCCAAATCTTATGAAAAATATATTTTTGGAAAGCTTATGACTTGTAGAAACTTTTGGTATACTTATTTTGAGGTTTGTCAAAATTAAATTAGTTAATTTTTAAAAAATGGTTTAAATAGTATTTTGACTATAATTTGAGTTTAAAAAGGGATTTTTGAGTAAACTCTTTTTCTATAGTTTTGTATGCCTAAGTATTGGCCGTAGGAATACTCTATTAATTTTGTAAAATAATTTTTCAATGATTTTTGAGTAAATATTGTTTAAATGCTTTTTAGGTGTTATGTTAATTAATAAAATGTATTAAAAATTATTTTCTTCTTATTCTCGAGTTGTAAAATAACTTAGTAGTATTTTAGAGACTTTAGCACTTAAAATACTTAGAAATATTTTTGTCTCTCTCAAAATAAAACTATTTCTTCCTTAGAAAATTTTTGACAAGTGTTTTGACAACACTTTTCCTTAGAGAATTTTAGCCTCTCTTATGTTGATTAACTTTTACTTAGAATTTATTTGTGACTTATTGTTTGACCCTTGGTCCTTAGTTATTTTGGATCATCTTTATTGCTTGCATTTCCTTAGAGCATTTTCATAAGCATGGCATGCATATTAAGTCCTTAGTATTATTTTTGGTACTTCTTACATGACTTCCTCCTTAGAAATTTTGAGGATACATGTTAGCTATTATGACTCTCCTAGTCAAAAACCACTAAGTTAGAAATTAGTAGAAATCAAGGAAGGACTTAGCTTGAAAACAAGACTGCAGAAGCATCTCCAAGAAGAAATGACTTAGAAGAAATCAAGAGGAAGTTCATGAAGACCAACCAGCAACATTTTCCAAGTCTTCCTTTCCTTCCTCTCTTTCTTCCTTCTTCTCTTAAACTTCTTGGTGAATATTCCACAATCAAGACCAACCTTGACGCTGCCAACAAAATCAAGTCTTCAGAACCATCAAGTCTACATAATTAAATGAAGTCACACCAAGAAGAAAACCTGGAGAAGATTCTTGGAAGACCAACTACTTCTTTCTTTCTTTCTATCTTCTCTTTCTTTCTATTTTGTCTCACCTTGGACATAGACCAAGTCCTTGGTGTTTAAGACTAAATTCATAGAGTACTAATTGAAGAATACAAAGGAGTTGAAGATGTTTTGAAGATCAAACGTATGAAGATTTAAACTAACCTTGCAACTTTTCAAGTTGTTATTTCTTGCTCAATCTTGACCTTGCCTTAGCCAATGGGATAATGTTATTTTGATGTCTCTCCCTTATTTTGTTTTGCTTGTCTTTCATACCACATTTCTTTGTATCATCCTGCATCTCATGCATGTCATATTTTTCTAAGTGTTGCATTTATGATTGTATGTTTATTTGTGATTTGTTTGACTTGTTAGAAATTCTGGAGAGAGACGAAAGTGGTTGCAACTGCTACTACTACACTTCTGTTTGCCAAGGCAAGTGGCACACCCTCATGAACTTCCTAAGTATTTTTATATGCATTATTTAGTGTAATTCTTTATATGCATGTGTAGGATAGTATTGCTATGCTAAAACTACTATCTCCTTTTTACTAGTTGTGTCTAGAATCCTATTGATAACTTAGTAGAAATATTGATGCTATGCAAAGGTGTTTTATTGAAAAGCTTAATTCTACTAATTAATTTACCACCTGGGTGGACTTGGTTATGAAAAGATGATGGAAAGGTTGAGTGTCATCTCTTAGGGGTGACCTCTAAGAGATGGTCACTTGTGGTTGCCACCCAGGATATTAAAGGGACCAATGTTTTGTCTAAGTGAAGAAGCTTCCAGTGCAGCCACTTGGTATTATGGCTCTGCCTTGACTAAGTTATAGGAACCTGATTCCGGCATGTCTCAACGGATGAATGTTTGTATGGGTCTGCCCAGAGAACAGGGACTGTTTCCCAATGGTCTCGTCTCAACTCTCTCCTTTTCCTTAGCACAAATTGAGTGCTTGAGGATAGTTTGGGTTTGTTGGGTCTCGTGGTGAAAGTGCACAACCTCTGCAGAGTTAAAAACTAAGTACTTAGCCGTGTCCCCGGTTACGGACAATTTGAGCAGCTGATCAAGGACGACAACGGAGGCTCCCGACATTCCAATTTCTTAAGTTAAAATATTGAAGGTTGAATAAAGGTAGACAAGAGGGTGGTTTTCATGCCATACCTATTTTGACAAAAGAAAAGTGTTTATAAAGAGACAGGAAAAATTGGCTTTTATGCAAAACAGCCTTGAACTCCACCAGCCAAATATGCATATAGGCTATAGAGTTATTCCACTAAGTGTCCACATAGTGTCACTTGCCAGATCCATTTTTAATGGTATCTGACCCACTCTGTTGCAAAATTTTATTTGTTGCAGATTGTTCTGACGACGAGTGAGTTTTCGTTAAGGTTTCGAGTCTGCAACCAACATGTTTTCGCCAGTGGCACATGCAAAGGATGAGGACTCCATGAAGATTATTTTTTCCGCTGCTTTACCCTTTCAAGCTAGCTATATGCTATGCAAGTTATAATGAATAATTTACCAAGTCTGGATCATTCGATGTAATAATGATACTTTGTTGTGATACTACATCTTAAACTGTGTGTGCAAATGAAACGATCCAGGGGTTTGCACTATACACAGGTACCTAAAAACGACTATAAAAATAGTCCCCCGGCGGCTTTCAGAAGAGAGCGCCGCAGAAACACAGAAACCAAGAAACAGAGACCTGGAGTTGCAGATTGGAGGGGGAAAACTCCGGCGGGGTGCTGCCGGCGTGGTCTCCATCTTCTCCAACAACTTCTCCACCGTCTCCATGATGAAGGGGGAGTAGTCCTCTCCCTGGACTTTGGGTTTGTGGTGGTAACTTGATCTAATCTCTCTATGTATGATCATTGTTGAAGTCCATATGATGTGCCTTGCATAAGTATGGATCTATCTATGTAATTCCTATGGTGGATATTGTGGTATGAGATAATATTTGTTATGCATTTACCGTTGTGTTGGAGCTTTTATGACTTGTCATACTTTGGAGATATTCTATGATGCATGTGATGGTTTGATTTATGCATAATGCCTTGTTTATCCTTGACATGAGGTGATTGACACCACCAAGTGTAGATAGATGAGAGAGATGTGGTCATGCACACGAAATATGAATCATTACACTAGTGTTTAGAATATTGTCGATTAAGAAGTATGATGTATGTGGGTAGAGAGTGGCCTAGTGACAGAAGGCATAGGCATTAAGTGACAGTAATGTCGCCCAACATTCTTTATCTGGGGGTAAAAAGGAAGAAGTATGATGTGGGAGTGACAACAGACCACGCTAGCCTTACGAGGGTGACCCTAGCAACACAAATGATTATTTTCTTTCAACTATGTGTCTTAGGACATGTAGCCGTCATAGAAGTTACCATTAAAGCATGACAATTGTGTGTACTTTTTATCTATAACATGATAATCACCATAGATGGGAGAGAGAGGATTAAGTGAACCCATGAACCCATGTCCATTGTTCCTATAAGAGAAAACCTTTGTCTTGTTCTCTTGCATTGAAGAGGATTGGGACACTTTTACATTCTTGTTTTGTTACATTAAACTTCCATCCATTAAATCAACCATCTTGTTCTTTAAACTTGTTTAGTGCATAATCAACTAAAACTTGTGACACTTTAGTTCTAGGGAATAGATAACTTTTCCTTCTTGCTCCTGCGAATCGATACCCTACTTCCACATTGAGAGGTGCTACATGATCCCCTGCTCTTGGGGTTATCAAGTACTTTTCTGGTGCCGTTACCGGGGAGTGTAGCGCTTAAGTTTCTATTCTTGTGTGCACTAAAATTTAAATTTATTTTTGTTATATCTTGCAATCATTTAAGCTTGGGGAGGATACTATGTCTCCCATTTACGATTATTACAATGATGAATATGATATTTTCAGTCCACCTACTATTGAGGCTAAAGTTTATTATGATTATGATATGCCTCCTATATATGATGATTACAATGATGATTATGAATGTTTTACTCCCACTATTACTAAGAAGGATTTTGCTTATGTGGAGAGTACTAATACTTTTATGATTGTAGATCATGAAAGACATGCTTTCTGTCATAATTATATTGTTGAATTCATTCATGATGCTACTGAAAGTTATTATGAGAGGGGAAAACATGGTTCTAAACATTTCAATATTATTACGTTTCCTCTCTTTAAGTTCAAAGTCTTGAAATTGCTCTTGTTTTATCTTCCTGTGCTACTTGCTTTATGTTTCAATGATTTATTTTCTTACAAGATCCCAATGCATAGGAAGTGGGTTAGACTTAAAAGTGTTTCATATTTTTCTCTTGATGCTCTCTTTTGCATTTCAATTCTTGTTCCTATTTGAGCATCATTAAAACTATCATGGCTGTCCAGAAAACAGATGCCTGAGCTTCAATGCGAAAAATGTATACAATGACAGAAGAGGAATTTTGACCTGATATTTTACGAAAGCAATATTCAGTTATTAATACACATTTCATTAGTTCAAAATTTTCTGATTTGAGCAACGTAAGTGTCTCTGAAAATTCACTCTTTACGGGCTGTCCAGTTTTTGACAGATTCTGTCTTTATTTTGCATTACTCTCATTACTTGTGTTTTGTGTAGTTTTATTGATCAAATAGCAATGCACAACCATAGTAACACTAGCTAATGTTTAGAATCAACTTATGATATGTCTTTGCTGTACCTATGAGGATTTAATTTATGGAGACACTAACCCCTCTAATCAAGTTTTATGTTGAGTTTTGTGTAAAGAGAATTTTTCAAATGGAAGAGTTGAGGGTGATGAACAAAGATCAAGAGGGAAAACCAATCAAGCTTGGGGATTTTACCCCTAGACTCACCCAACATATATCAAATAAGTACAAGAATTCAAGTTTGGGGATGCCAAGCCACCTCACTCCAACCATCTTGATAACAAGTAAGTAAGCCTAGCTATATGGCTATAAAGAAAGCGCTTTACGGGAGGCAACCCGGTTGTTTTTATTTTTTGATTTTCTTTGTGTCCTCTTGCTGTAAAAAGAGACTTAGTTTTTAGTTCAGTTTCTATAATTTTTAATAAAGTGCCAAGTTTTACCCATTTTAGCTTGAAAAAGTTGCTTATAGCATTCAGAGATTTTATTCCAACACGAGTTTGTGCACGGTATGATTTTTCATTCCTATTCTGTAAATCCGAATGAGCTGCAATTTGAACTGTAGTTGCAACTTTTCATCCTGTATAAGCATGATTTTTGTCAGATTTTTTTGACATAATTAAGTAGGTTAGAAAAATGCGTTTTGCTGCTGCTGTTTTTCTGGACAGATTCTGTCCCATTTTGTTTGATGCATTCTTTAAACTTTTAACTTGAATATTTTTGATCCAATTGAGTTTATAAGTAGGCATACAACATTATACACTTTCTGGAGATTCATATGATTTTTTTTTTAAGGATTATATGCAGCAAGCAATTCATTTGTCTATCACTACTAATGTCTCCCCACAGAAAAGAAATGGGAGAAACGGTGTTTTGAAGTTTTTTCACAGGAATTAGAGGAGATGCACCAAGAGCTATCCAAGGATGGTGAAGACCATAATCTTGGGGATGTGAAGACAACCCCACTGGACCAACACACTCTCGGTTTGCACACATCTAACTTCTGTTTTTCGATCAATACACTTTATCGCATAAAGTTGGAGCGTCTTTTTTGGTTCATCACCCTTTTTCGGTTCACGACACTACCACCATCCGGTTCATCACCCTCTTTTTCGGTCCCCCACCTTCCGGTTTACCACCTTCCGATTCATCACCCTTTTCGGTTCACGACATTACCACTGTCCAGTTCATTACCCTTTTTCGGTTCACCACCTTCCGGTTCAACACCCTTTTCATGAGGGGCATTACCACATTCCTGTTCATCACTTTTTTCCGGCTCACTAGCTTTCCTGTTCATCACCATTTTTTCGGCTCAATAGCCTTCTGGTTCATAATCTTTTTTCTGGTTCATCAAGCGGAAAAGTTAATTATTAAAAAATCATGGCGTCAAAAAATGTCCCACATTTTAAAATTGGTCAAACAAAATAAAAAATGTTCACGAGTTTCGAAATATCATGAATTTTAAAAAATGTTTGCGACTTAAAATGTCCCGAATTTAAAAAGGTTCTTGATTTTAAAAAATGTTCATGAACTTAAAAATGGTTCACGAAAAAATGCTCATGAATTTAAATATGGTTGATGAATTTGAAAATGGTTCACGAAAAAATATTCGTGAATTTTAATATGGTTTATGAATTTGAAAATTATTCGCGAAAAAATGTTCATGAATTTGAAAATGGTTCACGAAAAAATGTCCCGAATTCCAAAAAAAGTTCACGAAGATGAAAATTGTTCAAAAAAATGTCCCAAATTTCAAAAAATATTCATGAATTTGAAAATGGTTCATAAATTTGAAAATGGTTCGTGATTTAAAAATGTCCCGATTTTCAAGAAAGATTCACGAAAAAATGTTCACGAAAAATGTTCGTGAAAAAAAAAGATAATAGGCTGCAATATCTAGCTTTGTTGATGTGTGATTTTCACTAGTATAATGTGCTGTTTCTGAAGCAGCGGAGGATATGCAACCAAAATAGGCTAGCGTTTTTGTTGAAACATTCGATTGGTACAGACTCACGTGTGAAAATTGAAAACCAGTTTAGCACAGGATTGGTGACGTACGCTCGCTCATCGAAAGCCAAAACCAGTAAAGCATGTAATGAGCCAAGCCCACGAACGCTCGGTCCACGCGGGGGTACGCGAAATCGCGCCAACCATTGCTAAAGGCTCTGAATAGGGGCTCCCGTTGGCGGCGGGTTCGCCCCCCGCCGCATATATGGGCCGACGCAACTTCTTTCGCCCAGAAAACGTTTCGTTTTTTTTGTTTTCTTTCCTGTTTTGTTTTGTTTTGTTTTGTTTTTTGAAAATGATCAATTTTCAAAAATCTTGGAACCATCTTCAAAATTTGGAATTATTTTCGATTTTGGAACCATTTTCAAATTTGGAACCATTTTTATTTTGGACCATTTTCAAAATTGGAACCATTTTCAAATTTGGAACCATTTTCAAATTTGCTAACATTTCAATTTGGAACCATTTTTCAAATTGAACCATTTTCAAATTTGGAACATTTTCAAATTTGGAACCATTTTCAAATTTGGAAATTTCTTCAAACTTGAACTATTTTCAAAATTATACCGTTTTCAAATTTGGAACCATTTTCAATTCCGGAACCATTTTCAAAAAAAAAAAACGAATAATAAAAAAAACAAAAAAATCAGAAAAGAAAAAGAAAAACAAAGACGAAGACGAAAACAGAAACATAAAAAGAAAATCAAACGAAAAAAGAAAAACGGAAACAGAAAGAAAACGAAAAAGTATAAGGCCGGCCCAGGAACGCATCGCGCTGGATTCCTTCAGGCGGCGCTCGCCTTACGCCCCGCTAACGGGCGCCATATAGGAATTGCGAAGTGAACTTTGTTCTGAATTTTGACTGTGTTTGGTAAAAGGGCCCAAGCGAATTTTTGCAAAAAAAAAAACACTTGCTAGCCATTAGTACTTGTTAAGGTTTGGCTCCTCGTGTTTTCGCAAGTATTGTAAAGTTGACCAAGGAGGATAGACATGCAAGATAAGTTGAATAAGGAGGATCATACAAAATGTTTTACAACCATCCAAGCATAACTCAAAATTAAGATCATGAACAAAAAATATAGGGATGGTCGAATTATCTTATCAATCAAACATTTACTTTGCCGACTATTTGTCACTAGGTGAACTTTGTTCTCCCAAAAAAGAATACGTTAAAGGATAGGATGGGCGACCGAGAATAGAAAAATAGTTCAATTTGCTACGTTTTGTATTTTAATCATTTGGTTAGTTTTATTCATCCCTTGATCACGACATATACGTCGAGCAGAATACTAGTCATGAGTTAATAAAATGTTTGGCTGTGATCCTTAGTTAGATTGTGTTTTGGTGCGCAAGTATCGGCCTCCAATAACGCTCTGGCTCCATAACTAGTGATAGCCTTCTAGTGTGGAGACCAAAAAAGGCTTAGTCCTATATAATTCTATGCAAACATTTCAGGGGTTGTGCTTACTGCCTTTGTTTTCCTACGGTTAGACAAGGATCAGGGTCGCTAGAGTCCCGTAACCATTTGAAAAAGTCTTCTAAAAAAACTTTGAACACCGAGTCATCTAAGAAACTTTGAAACTAAGTGGTTTCTGCTCCCCTACTTATAAAGAATGAAGTTGTGGGATACAATCAGCCTCCACCGTCCATCTGATTTAATCCAATAGTCCACAATGCTCCAATGTTGAGCTCAAATCAACACAATTTTAAAACCGACTATCAAACATACCAGCACAATCATTCTAACACAAAACAAACACCCACACAGAAAAACACCGCAACCATAGTCTCGCCGCGCTTCCCTCCACTATCGTACTACACGCGGCGACCACAACCCTCCACCGATGCGTCCATCTCATAGTTCGGACCTCGCATCCACTCCTCCGCCGACCAACACATGCCTAATTTTAGGACATTTAGGTTATATGCACAAGCATGTTCTAAAATTATCCTTGTAACAAACTCAGTATGTTCATATGAGTTTAGGTGTGGATTGTCTGCAGAGTCAGAACGTAGTCTTGAATGCAAAAACCATGTATGTTTGACGAATGTTTTTACTACCTTAGGTAGATATTGGTCGACATTTCATTGATTTTTAAGATTTTTGCATTTCGGTTTGTGTCTTAGTAGAGGCGTGTGTTGTACGTGCACACTTACTAATTAATCAAAAAATAACTTACTAGTTAATCAAAGACACTTAGGAAGCTCATTGTTAAGATAAAAAAATAACTTACTAATTAATCATCGGACAATCTAATAAGGGAACGTGCCCCAGCAGACTCTCCGTACGGCGCACGCGGAGATTCGGGATCTCTCGATCCGGTCGTGATACCCGATGAGCAAGTCTTGATGCCTGCACAAATAAACGGGATTAGGTTGAGACTCCAAGTGCAGAGTGTATAGTAAGTGGAAGACAGTTTTCCCCACGAGGGGTGACTTGAGGGTTTAATATCGAACTCTCGGGAAATCTGCAATGGTAGATTTATCTTCTTATCCTTCTTTTGGTTACCTACAAAACAAGGTTAGATGTTTTGGTCCTCAACCTCACCTGTGGTTGTCAAGCACAAGGTGTAAGAATGATATCAGGATAGTATGCAATGCAAACAAGAAATAAATATGCAATGGTGGTGGATGCAATGATAAATGATATTTTTGGGTTTTTAAATGATGTATGCAAGATGAAAAGTATTTTTGTATTTTCGGATTTAATGATGGCTGAAAATAGAAAAGTGGTATATGGTGTTGGAAAGGTGTTTCTTATGATTAAAAATGGACTGGGGTTCATGGTTTCACAAATGCACTCTCTCTTTATAAAGTGGTAGACAATGGAACACACACAGTTAACATATGAGATTGCAACACAGGGTTTGATAACAAGTTACTTAGATATATGGGCATCATGTCCTAACATAGAGGTCTTTTGGTTATTAACCTCTCTTATACTCCACCAAGATGCAAAATAAATCATAACACCTCAGTAATTAAGATAACTCAGAGTATAGCATTAAGTATCATGACATGAAGTGAAAATAAGAACATGCTAGATCTAGTCATGGAGTAGTGGCAATGGTCACACCCACATCCCCGGTAGCATGGTATTTTAGTTTATCCCTAGTGAGGTAACAAAGTAAGGTAAAGATACCAAATTGGATCGCAGAACTTTCTCTCACGTTCACTGCACTAGCCACCCCCCGTTACTCCAACTAATGCACACGTTCCCCCACACACGCTCTCATAAACATGCTTGATCAAAACAAGTAGACAAGAACGGGGTACATAATATGCATCTATACTCATAACTGAAACAAATATTGCAATCTCAAACATATATTAACTCATAAAGATCCACCACAAAGGTATTACAACGGTGACCGTAATCATGTTCAGCAGCTCATACGGTGCTAATTAGTGAAGCTCAAGAGAGGAGAGATACATAAGTTACTTCCACAAACCCATAGTCCAGAGGTGGACTACTCCCTCTTCATCATGGAGACGGTGGAGAAGTCGATGGAGAAGATGGAGACCACGCCGGCAGCGCCCCGCCGGAGTTTCCCCCCTCCAATTTGTAGCTCCTGATCTCCGTTTCGGTGTTTCTGTGTTTGTGCGGCGCTCCTTCCAGAGAACGACGGGGGACCTTTTTTATAGGCGTTTTTAGGTCAAGACGATGTCGGTGGAGAAGAGATCGAAGGCAACGGAGCCACGAGGCCCGAACGAGTGGGTCCCACGCGGCCTGGTACTGTGGCCGCGTGGGCCATGCTCGTTTGGCCCTCGGGCCTCCGTTTGCTCGCTTCCTTTTTCCGTAGTCCTTCTTCCTTCCAAATATTGACGCCCGTAAATTTCCAGGTGATTTCGTTGACGTTTGGGTCCCTGAAACATTAAAATACAAAACTAGGGTTTTTTGCCTGTGCAGGGTTAATTCCAAATAAATGGGAAAACTATGAAGTATTCCCAAAATCATGATAAAACATTGATATAACCCTTATATGATGCAAATATGATTGGAATATAAGCAATTAAAGTGCAAAGTTCATGTATGCATTTTACATGCATCAACATCCCAAAGCTTAATCCATGCTCGTCCTCGAGTATGAAGATGATAAAACTAACACGGACTTTGCAATTTAATACTTAACAATGAATATCAAAGATGATTACAATTGCTACATATAGTCAAATGATTCATTCTTCAAAGGAGTAGCAATATGCAAATAGTTTATGAAGTGATATCAAGTATTCAAGACAAGGATGTTCATTGATAGTTCACAAAGTGTAACATGGTAGCAAGTAATATGGAACACATGTATGCATAATGATAAGTAGAACATCCTACAATGGTCATAGAGTGTAGATGAAAATCTGAATATGATAGGTGTACACTTTGGAAAGATGTATATGTGAGTAGAGGTAAAGCATGCATAAGTTTCATCAAACTTCCAAACTCTTCTACTTAAGTTAATGATTGCAATAAGGTATTCATTGGTGTCAAGCTCTCATTGCCCCTATCATAGCATCTTGAATGATTAAGGTTAAAGTGAAAGCAAATATGAGTAGTGTGCTTGATAAAGTAAAGGTTGGATGTCTCATGCCCCTTGAATATAAGTACCTACACCATGATTACTCAACTTAGGAAACAAAGCAAGTTCAAGTTATATATCATTGTAAGCATAATAGTATCATCAAGAGCGTCAACTGGGGTACCTCTTGTCCCAAGATATGGAGCAAGCCCATATCAAAATGACAAGACAAACAAACAAAATGAACAATCTCAACACCCTTTTTATTTATCATTTGGAATAGTTTTTTATTGAAAGGTGTATCACAGAAGGTTCACCATAGTATGTAAGTAAATTTCTGTAACATCCCAAGTTTTTCAAAAAGTTGAAAAATCAGAAAAATTTAAAACTTTTTAAAACTATTATGTATTTTGCTTTGAAAAGAAAATTCATGCATACATTCATCATCATATAGCATTGTTTGCAATTGGATATTTTAAAAAGTGAGAATAATAATTCCACTTGAAAACATATTTAACAAAATATATTAGTAGAGCAAAGAATGCTCCAAGTTTTCTTTTGACTTTTATGAATGTGTTGTTCTGCTAGAATTGTTTGTGAAATCGTTTGAATCTATTGTAAAATAAGTAATTGCAAATGCTTTATCTTGCGGTATTTAAGATCTACTTAAACCACATTTGTTTGTTTAAAACCTATTTTAAATTGGACACCAAGTGTCATATTTGGTTTATTAAGAAAAAACCTAGTTTGGAAATCTAAATGATTTCTGTTTAAAATAGTTTGTATGGTTGACAATTATTCTATTACTTAACTATTCTCTATTTTCAAGTTTTATAGTTTTACTTAAACAAAATAGTTATTTGCATTTCTAAAATGAGTTTTGAATTCATTTTGTTTAAACTATTTGAGTTTTATACAAAATTATTTTATTGAGTGATATTAATCATATTATTCATATTTTGCTTTGGTTTAAATTATAAGTTCAAAAGAAATTATAAAAAAAAAAAAACCCTTTTGTTTTAAAATGACATTATTATGTCCAAAATGCTTTTAAACACATTTCAAAAATTTAGTTTGCTAAAGGTTCTGGAAAATGTGTTTTGAAAGTTCCCAAACAAAGAGTTTGATTTTACAAAAATTTAGAAACTGGTTTGAGTCCATTTGGACATTTATTTTAAAAGTTATTTAAGTTTCCTTTTTGAAAAGAAAATTCTTTGAACAAAAAAAATAGGACGCCGCTAACTGCCGCACACCGCAGCGCGCAACGGCCCAGCACCAGCCCAAGCCCACCCGCGTCCCTCTCCTCTCACTGACGAGCCGGGCCCATCGTGGCGTCATCGTGACGTCACCCTACCATCTTCAACCTCCGTCCGAGATACGCGTCGGGAGATCGATCCATCCACGACTCGAATCCGAGCCGTGTTGGCCACGAAATCCGCCCCGAGCACCCCTATTTATACCCCAGCCGCCGCCGCATCTTTCCCCTCAAACCCTAGATTTTTATTCGCCACCAGGCTGCCGTTCTGCCTCGCCGAAGTTTGACCGCGCCGCCGCGGGTTTTCCTTCATCCCCGACGTGGTAAGCACCGGCCCCAGACCGAGAACCCCTCCCTCCTTCTCGTCGTGCCCACGCGCACCTCTCTAACCCCTCCCCTCGTTTTCTAACGCAGCGAATCGACCAGAGCGTGCACACCCGAAGGTCGCCGGCGTCCGCACCACTCCGTCCGCGCCGCGCTGCCGCTTCAGGACGGGATCGACCACGCCGACGTCCCCATCGAGTTCCCCGCCTCACGCGCCCCGTGGAGGCCTTCCCCGAGCCCCTGCACCTCCGGAGACTCGTCACCATCGACGCCCGAGCCGCCGGCCGCCGTCCTCGACATTTTCCGGCAGCCGCGCCGCCAAGGTACAAACCCTAGATCCGAGTCGTCCGATCAAACATCAACGCCTAGGATTAGATCCATCCCGAACCGGTACGGACGAATCAGAGAGCCCCACGTCGCCGTCCGCGAAGCCCACGTCCGCGTCCGTCCGCGGCCGCGCCGCATCTGCCCGCGAAGAAGACCGCTCCAATCGGAAGACGACACGTCGCCCAGGGACTCCAGCGCGAGGATCTTTTTCAGTTTTCTTCACCGTTTAGCCCCTGCGTATCACGAATAGGTCCCTGCAAATTAGATTCATTATTAATTTTTACTCGTTTATCCAAATCTTATGAAAAATATATTTTTGGAAAGCTTATGACTTGTAGAAACTTTTGGTATACTTATTTTGAGGTTTTGTCGAAATTAAATTAGTTAATTTTTAAAAAATGGTTTAAATAGTATTTTGACTATAATTTGAGTTTAAAAAGGGATTTTTGAGTAAACTCTTTTTCTATAGTTTTGTATGCCTAAGTATTGGCCGTAGGAATACTCTATTAATTTTGTAAAATAATTTTTCAATGATTTTTGAGTAAATATTGTTTAAATGCTTTTTAGGTGTTATGTTATTTAATAAAATGTATTAAAAATTATTTTCTTCTTATTTTCGAGTTGTAAAATAACTTAGTAGTATTTTAGAGACTTTAGCACTTAAAATACTTAGAAATATTTTTGTCTCTCTCAAAATAAAACTATTTCTTCCTTAGAAAATTTTTGACAAGTGTTTTGACAACACTTTTCCTTAGAGAATTTTAGCCTCTCTTATGTTGATTAACTTTTACTTAGAATTTATTTGTGACTTATTGTTTGACCCTTGGTCCTTAGTTATTTTGGATCATCTTTATTGCTTGCATTTCCTTAGAGCATTTTCATAAGCATGGCATGCATATTAAGTCCTTAGTATTATTTTTGGTACTTCTTACATGACTTCCTCCTTAGAAATTTTGAGGATACATGTTAGCTATTATGACTCTCCTAGTCAAAAACCACTAAGTTAGAAATTAGTAGAAATCAAGGAAGGACTTAGCTTGAAAACAAGACTGCAGAAGCATCTCCAAGAAGAAATGACTTAGAAGAAATCAAGAGGAAGTTCATGAAGACCAACCAGCAACATTTTCCAAGTCTTCCTTTCCTTCCTCTCTTTCTTCCTTCTTCTCTTAAACTTCTTGGTGAATATTCTACAATCAAGACCAACCTTGACGCTGCCAACAAAATCAAGTCTTCAGAACCATCAAGTCTACATAATTAAATGAAGTCACACCAAGAAGAAAACCTGGAGAAGATTCTTGGAAGACCAACTACTTCTTTCTTTCTGTCTTCTCTTTCTTTCTATTTTGTCTCACCTTGGACATAGACCAAGTCCTTGGTGTTTAAGACTAAATTCATAGAGTACTAATTGAAGACCATTGAAGAATACAAAGGAGTTGAAGATGTTTTGAAGATCAAACGTATGAAGATTTAAACTAACCTTGCAACTTTTCAAGTTGTTATTTCTTGCTCAATCTTGACCTTGCCTTAGCCAATGGGATAATGTTATTTTGTTGTCTCTCCCTTATTTTGTTTTGCTTGTCTTTCATACCACATTTCTTTGTATCATCCTGCATCTCATGCATGTCATATTTTTCTAAGTGTTGCATTTATGATTGTATGTTTATTTGTGATTTGTTTGACTTGTTAGAAATTCTGGAGAGAGACGAAAGTGGTTGCAACTGCTACTACTACACTTCTGTTTGCCAAGGCAAGTGGCACACCCTCATGAACTTCCTAAGTATTTTTATATGCATTATTTAGTGTAATTCTTTATATGCATGTGTAGGATAGTATTGCTATGCTAAAACTACTATCTCCTTTTTACTAGTTGTGTCTAGAATCCTATTGATAACTTAGTAGAAATATTGATGCTATGCAAAGGTGTTTTATTGAAAAGCTTAATTCTACTAAGTTAATTTACCACCTGGGTGGACTTGGTTATGAAAAGATGATGGAAAGGTTGAGTGTCATCTCTTAGGGGTGACCTCTAAGAGATGGTCACTTGTGGTTGCCACCCAGGGTATTAAAGGGACCAATGTTTTGTCTAAGTGAAGAAGCTTCCAGTGCAACCACTTGGTATTATGGCTCTGCCTTGACTAAGTTATAGGAACCTGATTCCGGCATGTCTCAGCGGATGAATGTTTGTATGGGTCTGCCCAGAGAAACAGGGGATTGTTTCCCAATGGTCTCGTCTCAACTCTCTCCTTTTCCTTAGCACAAATTGAGTGCTTGAGGATAGTTTGGGTTTGTTGGGTCTCGTGGTGAAAGTGCACAACCTCTGCAGAGTTAAAAACTAAGTACTTAGCCGTGTCCCCGGTTACGGACAATTTGAGCAGCTGATCAAGGACGACAACGGAGGCTCCCGACATTCCAATTTCTTAAGTTAAAATATTGAAGGTTGAATAAAGGTAGACAAGAGGGTGGTTTTCATGCCATACCTGTTTTGACAAAAGAAAAGTGTTTATAAAGAGACAGGAAAAATTGGCTTTTATGCAAAACAGCCTTGAACTCCACCAGCCAAATATGCATATAGGCTATAGAGTTATTCCACTAAGTGTCCACATAGTGTCACTTGCCAGATCCATTTTTAATGGTATCTGACCCACTCTGTTGCAAAATTTTATTTGTTGCAGATTGTTCTGACGACGAGTGAGTTTTCGTTAAGGTTTCGAGTCTGCAACCAACATGTTTTCGCCTGTGGCACATGCAAAGGATGAGGACTCCATGAAGATTATTTTTCCGCTGCTTTACCCTTTCAAGCTAGCTATATGCTATGCAAGTTGTAATGAATAATTTACCAAGTCTGGATCATTCGATGTAATAATGATACTTTGTTGTGATACTACATCTTAAACTGTGTGTGCAAATGAAACGATCCAGGGGTTTGCATGGCTTAGATTAGCGGCCCAGGCGTCTCTCTAACCATTTATACAAACTCATTTAAACTTCTTCATTTCCACCTCATTTCACCATGATAGGCATCCATAAACAAAAGTACATGATATCAACTAAATGAGATGAAGGAGCATGTTGAAAGCTTTGCATGTGACAGCACATATGGGCTAACTCCCAACCTCGAACATTTATCAAGCCACTAGCATCATAATCTTAATCACAATGGGTCATGTTTTATTATTGCAAATAGTAAAATGTGCATCAAGTTCGTGAGAGCTATATAACCAATTTTTTCCATTGCAATCAATAACATAAACATTTTCATTCAGAGGTAAGATAACACAAACAACATGTTAAACATACTCGGAATAGCATAAAGCCAATAGGTAGATATGGTGGACTCACTGGAATAACTTTGGTTGAAGGTGTTGGAAACAAGTTTTTGCTTGTTGGAGTTTTTGGGCTAGCAAAAGGGAGAAAGTTGACCATCTAGATGCATGCATGAGTGTCCATAGAACTAACTAATCCATGTTAAACCAAGTGAAATAACAATCAGCACCAAAACATGAATAAGTGATAGCTCTACAAAAAGAATTTGCAAACTATTACTCATAAACAAGCTCATGAATCATGCAACTATATGTATCATTAAAAATCAATCAAACATCCCTTTTCCCAATCTTATAAAAGCATCCAACATATTTCAACCCATATTTCCAGTAGCTCTCTCATATATAATTGATAGTGTGGTGGTCTCTCAAGACTCAAACAAAAACAAAAAACGACGCTCCAAGTTTATGCGATAAAGTGTTTCGATCGAAAAACAGAAGTTGGACGTGTGCAAACCGAGAGTGTGTAGGTCCAGTGGGGTTGTCTTCACATCCCCAAGCTTATGGTCTTCACCATCCTTGGATAGCTCTTGGTGCATCTCCTCCAATCCCTGTGAAAAAACTTCAAAACACCGTTTCTCCCATCTCTTTTCTGTGGGGTGCATTAATAGTGATAAACAAATAGGTTCCTTGCTGCATATAATCCTTGAACAAAAATTCATATGAATGTCCAGAAAGTGTATAATGTTGTATGCCTACTCATAAACTCAATTGGATCAAAAAGATTCAACTTAAAAGCTCAAAGCATGCATCAAACAAAATGGGACAGAATCTGTCCAGAAAAACAGCAGCAGCAAAACGTATTTTTCTACCCTACCAAACTTTCTCGAAAAATTCCGAAAAAATTCATGCATACAGAGGATGAAAAGTTGCAACTACAGTTCAAATATGAGCTCATTCGGAGTTACAGAATAAGAATTAAAAATCATACCGTGCACTGACTCGTGCAGGAATAAAATCTCCGAACGCTATAAGCAACTTTTTCAAACCAAAAAGGGTAAAACTTGGCACTTTATTAAAAACTCCAGAACCTAACTAGACACAAAATCTCTTGTTACAGCAAGAGGACACAAAGAAAAATCACACACAAAAATAACCGGGTTGCCTCCCGCAAAGCGCTTTCTTTATAGCCATATAGCTAGGCTTCTTACTTGTTGTTTTATTGTGGACGAAGCTCATGAGGGAGCTTGAACTTTGGTGGTTCCCTCTTCCTTGGAAAGTGTTCCATGCACTTCTTGTGTGGAAACTGAAACTTTACATTCCCTTCCTTTGAATCAATGATAGCACCTGTGGTACGAAGAAAAGGTCTTCCAAGAATAATAGGACTAGAGGTTTTATTCCCCATATCCATGATTAGAAAATCCACAGGCACAAAAGTCATATGTAACTCTACCATAACATCACTTACTTTTCCCAAAGCATGTTTAATAGAGTCATCAGCAAGTGCTAGTTCAATAGAGCATTTTTCAAGATTTTTCAATTCAAGCACTTCATATAGTTCTTTAGATAAAACAGAGACACTAGATCCTAGATCAAGTATGGCATGGTGTGTCTCTTTTCCAATAGTTACTAGTACCTTAGGTATCCACATATCCCCAAGCTTAGGTGGTATCATAGCCTCTTGGTTGTACCTAGCAATCTTTTCTTTCAAGACATGATTAGCAATATAAGAACCAAAACCTGCTTGGTTAGTGTTGATGGAAGGATCACTTGCAAATTTTTGTAAGATAGATATTAATTCATGCAAGCTACAATTTTCTAAGTCAAGCAAAGGATCCTTGACTTCATTAAGCATTTTAACTTCCTCAACTTTCTTTTCCAACTCAATCAGCATAAGAGATTCATCATGTTCAGTTTCTTTAGCTTCTTTTAAACTACCAAGTTGAGACATGAGTGGCAACAAATATTCAGGGTAGTTCAATAATTCATCAAGAGTTTCCTCCAAAGTAAGAGGAACATTTTCAGCAATGTTAACAGAATTCATTCCAACCACAGGTGATGCTTGTGGTTTCCCTGCAGACATACTCAATAAAGTGGCTTGATTATCAGCTAGTTTAGACAAAGCTTTGTCTAGTCCTGCAGCTTGGAGTTGTAAGCCTTTAATATCAGAACTAATAGAAGCAACAGACTTACTCAACTCTTGTATCATAGTATTATGACTAGCAACTTGTTCCATGAGAATTTTGTTAGCCTCAGAATTATCATTGCGTGATAACATAGGCTTCCAATTATTATCATTAGCATTAGGATATGGAACAAAAGGACGATTGTTGGGAACATATGGGGGTTTATTATAAGAGTTATAATTGTTGTTACCATACCCATTATTACCATAGTTCCTAATGAAGTTGACATCAATATTTTCAGAATTGTTTCCAACTAGTTCTTGCAAAGGAACATTTTCAACACTAGGTTTATTAAGCAAAGCAAGAATAGTATCCATTTTAGATGACAAATCATTAGTTTCTTCAATAGAGTTCACTTTCTTAGAAGGATTAGGTGCCCTATCAGTATGCCATTGACTATAGT
The DNA here is from genome assembly GCA_947311845.1 of Poa pratensis. NCBI lineage: Eukaryota > Viridiplantae > Streptophyta > Magnoliopsida > Poales > Poaceae > Poa > Poa pratensis. The sequence goes on from CAMZMU010000087.1 coordinate 24,679,656, forward strand.
TTTGTAAAATGCTTTCCAATATATTTTTAGCTTCTACTATAGTCTTACTCATAAAAGCACCTCCAGCAGCAGAATCAAGTATGTTTCTAGACATGTAGTTTAAACCATTGTAGAAAGAGTGTAATATGGTCCATTCATTAACTCCATGTGAGGGACAAGTTCTAAGCATAAGTTTTATCCTATCCCAAGCCATAGCAACATGTTCATTTTCATTTTGCCTAAAAGAAAGGATGTTGTTTCTATTTTGCAAAATTTTAACAGGGGGATAATATTTCTTAATGAAAGCTTCTTTTAGATCATCCCAAGAATTAATACTACCAGATGGCAAGGAATGCAACCACTCTTTAGCTTTTCCTCTAAGTGAAAAAGGAAATAACTTCAGTTTTAGGATATCACTTTCCACATTTTTAAACTTTTGCATGTCACATATTTCAACAAAGTCATGAAGATGCATAGAGGCATCCTCCATAGCACTACCACCAAATTGTTCCCTAGTTATCAAGTTCAACAAACTAGGACTTACTTCATAACTCTCAGCATTTATCTTAGGTGTGGCAATAGCTCTCGTGATAAATTGATCATTAGGAGTGTTTGTGTAGTCACACAGCTTAGTTCTTTCTCCCATTTTAGCAAGTTTTTTTGGTATTTTTAATTTTTTATGCAAAACTGAAATAAATATGATATGATATGCAATGACACTAACAAAACAAATAAATTGCTTTGTAAGTAAAGATGGATAAGATGGTGCTCACGTAGGTGCAACCTCCCCAAGCTTAGGTGTTAGCACAAGTTGGTGACGTTGACTTTGTTGTGAGATGAATGCGATGATGCACACCCTTGGATAAATCTCTCAGCTACGATTCCCCGGCAACGGCGCCAGAAAACGTCTTGATCCCGAAGAGCAAGTCTTGATGCCTGCACAAATAAACGGGATTAGGTTGAGACTCCAAGTGCAGAGTGTATAGTAAGTGGAAGACAGTTTTCCCCACGAGGGGTGACTCGAGGGTTTAATATCGAACTCTCGGGGAATCTGAAGTGGTAGATTTATCTTCTTATCCTTCTTTTGGTTACCTACAAAACAAGGTTAGATGTTTTGGTCCTCAACCTCACCTGTGGTTGTCAAGCACAAGGTGTAAGAATGATATCAGGATAGTTATGCAATGCAAACAAGAAATAAATATGCAATGATGGTGGATGCAATGATAAATGATATTTTTGGGTTTTTGAATGATGTATGCAAGATGAAAAGTATTTTTGTATTTTCGGATTTAATGATGGCTGAAAATAGAAAAGTGGTATATGGTGTTGGAAAGGTGTTTCTTATGATTAAAAATGGACTGGGGTTCATGGTTTCACAAATGCACTCTCTCTTTATAAAGTGGTAGACAATGGAACACACAAGTTAACATATGAGATTGCAACACAGGGTTTGATAACAAGTTACTTAGATATATGGGCATCACGTCCTAACATAGAGATCTTTTGGTTATTAACCTCTCTTATACTCCACCAAGATGCGAACTAAATCATAACACCTCAGTAATTAAGATAACTCAGAGTATAGCATTAAGTATCATGACATGAAGTGAAAATAAGAACATGCTAGATCTAGTCATGGAGTAGTGGCAATGGTCACGCCCACATCCCCGGTAGCATGGTATTTTAGTTTATCCCTAGTGAGGTAACAAAGTAAGGTAAAGATACCAAAGTGGATCGCAGAACTTTCTCTCACGTTCACTGCACTAGCCACCCCCCGTTACTCCAACTAATGCACACGTTCCCCCACACACGCTCTCATAAACATGCTTGATCAAAACAAGTAGACAAGAACGGGGTACATAATATGCATCTATACTCATAACTGAAACAAACATTGCAATCTCAAACATATATTAACTCATAAAGATCCACCACAAAGGTATTACAACGGTGACCGTAATCATGTTCAGCAGCTCATACGGTGCTAATTAGTGAAGCTCAAGAGAGGAGAGATACATAAGTTACTTCCACAAACCCATAGTCCAGAGGTGGACTACTCCCTCTTCATCATGGAGACGGTGGAGAAGTCGATGGAGAAGATGGAGACCACGCCGGCAGCGCCCCGCCGGAGTTTTCCCCCTCCAATCTGCAGCTCCTGATCTCCGTTTCGGTGTTTCTGTGTTTGTGCGGCGCTCCTTCCAGAGAACGACGGGGGACCTTTTTTATAGGCGTTTTTAGGTCAAGACGATGTCGGTGGAGAAGATCGAGGCAACGGAGCCACGAGGCCCAAACGGGTGGGTCCCACGCGGCCTGGTACTGTGGCCGCGTGGGCCATGCTCGTTTGGCCCTCGGGCCTCCGTTTGCTCGCTTCCTTTTTCCGTAGTCCTTCTTCCTTCCAAATATTGACGCCCGTAAATTTCCAGGTGATTTCGTTGACGTTTGGGTCCCTGAAACATTAAAATACAAAACTAGGGTTTTCTGCCTGTGCAGGGTTAATTCCAAATAAATGGGAAAACTATGAAGTATTCCAAAATCATGATAAAACATTGATATAACCCTTATATGATGCAAATATGATTGGAATATAAGCAATTAAAGTGCAAAGTTCATGTATGCATTTTACATGCATCAGGTGGTCGCGCTATCTATGGGCTTCTTTACCGGGCGCACGTGTTGACGGGTCGGTGGGTGGTTTTTATACCGTAGAGACGAGCTGAGTGGATAACCATCGTTCTTCCACCGTTCACCACTCGAGATTGAGAGAGAGAGAGAGAGAGAGAGAAGAAGGGGCGCCGAGATGGTGTCAGGATGCAGCTCTGAACTTCACTTGTCGCTGTGCTAACTGAAGATCTGAAGACAAACAGTAGTGAAGAAGAAGACAACGCTCAACGGTCCAGATCCTCTGATACCGTTTCGCGTGATCCAACGGCTGTTCTTGCTTCTAGCTTAATTACTTGGTTAGATGTCTTAATGGAGCTTAGCTCATAAGCACGAAGCTTAACGTGTAATCCGAATTGCTTGGGCGCTTTCCTTTCGATATAAAAGGGAGTGCGTGGGTGGCTGGGAGGTCAAGTGATACCCACAAGTATAGGGGATCGTTGAAATCTTCGATGTGTAAGTATTAGTATCGATCCCACGAGGAGTAGAAGGTATAAGTGTTTATCCTTTCAAATAAGAGTGTCACTATTCTTATTATTTATGCACTAGACAAAGTAAAATGATGCAAGTGTTTTTGGGTTTTTGGTGTAGAGTTTGCAATAAAATAAAATGCTGATAATAAAATATGCCAAGTGAAAGCTCTCAAAGAGAGAAAGCCCAATTCTCTATGCAGCAAGAGGACAAGCTCAAGTGTGTGTTTCTTATAAGTGGAAAACATTCCCAAGGGCTACCTAGACTTCATGGCATAAATATTTCTAGAACAACAAGGTAAGCATTTTGTCAAGTTTTAATCTTCTTTTGGACAGAGCCATAATTAGGGAAAGCTAAATAAATAAACTAAACCCCTTATGATGGTTCTTATGGCCAAGTAAATGACTGCACAAGAGTTATTAAGACATAGAGTCCCACCATAGCCTTAAACTCTAAGGTCCATGATACTAATACCCTCATAATGCAACTTCATGACTCGGTCTCAGGTTTACATGTCCTCCCAAGTCTCCCTCACTCCATTACACTACGGTGTTCTCCTATGAGCCCATATAGGTGAAGTGATGTGCAGTCGACGTTCGCACAACACCATCATAGAATTACATAAAAAGATAAACACTAGACAAAATACCAACACATGTCATAAATAAATCATTGCCAATCCATCCTATGCTCCAAGGAACATGAGAGAACTACTCACAACGCGAAGACATGATATGATTCAATGGCATAAGTGATACAACACAATCTGAGAATATAATATCCCCACAAAACAATGACAAGTAGCAATTCACAAACATGTAGAATAGTACTTAGACAATAGCTAGGGTTCAACAATCTCAAACTATGAGGGGGATGAAGGGGATCACGAAGATGGTGATGGAGATGGTGCTGGTCTTGACGGTGGTGTTGATGGAGACTCCGGAGGGGGGATGGAAGAGCCTTCCGGAGGTGATTCCGGCGGCATTTCCCCCTCCGATCTTCTCCGGCGGCAGCCTTCTGTCTCCTGTTTCGTGGTTTTTGTGTTTCTCCGCCGCCTCCTCGCGAAACTTCTCGGGGACTATTTTTATAGTCGGTTTTAGGTCAAGACGAAGCCACGGAGATGAAAACGGACGGCATCGGAGCCACGAGGCCCAAGATGGGGGGTCCCACGCGGCCAAGGAATCTGGCCGCGTGGGCCCACCTATCTTGGCCCTTGGGTCTCCGTTTGTTCGCTTCCTTCGTTCCAACGCTTTGTTCCTTCCAAAAACTGATGCCCGTAAAATATTAGGTCATTTGGACGTCGTTTGGGTCCCTGAAACATCAAAATATAGAAAATAGGGTTTTCTGCCAGTGCAGGGTTAATTCCAAATAAATGGGGAAATTGTGAATTATCCCCTAAAATCATTATAAAACATAAATATAACCCATATATGATGCAAATAAGTTGGAATATCAAGTAATAAAATGTAAAGTTCATGTATGCATTTTACATGCATCACCAAGCAATATCAAAACCCTAATTTTGTTCTTCCTGTTCTTCCCTGTTCCTTTTCCTGTTCTTCCAATTTCCCTACCAATTTGCCAATTACTTTTAGATTCAATTATCTTTCCTGGTCAGGTTACCCATAGCCCTGACATAGTGTTATCAGAGCACTCCCGATCCTAACCTTCATCTCCCTCCCTCCCAACCAGACGGCGACGGCGCTCGCAAGGTTGCCGATCTCCTCGATTCGGTCGTAAAATGCCTCCCACCTCCACTCCCTCGTACCAGCGATGCCGGGAAGTATCATCCACACAAGATCGCAAGAGCGCATGGAGCAGCAAGTGGAGGACGAACGCCTCCTGGCGGCGGCTGAACAACAAGCCCGCGCCGAGGACGCCATCCGCGACCGTCTTCCTCGCGAGGTACTCAACCTCAACAGGCGCATGGACGAGAAGCACGCGTCGTCGCAAGCGTCCCTGGACTCAATTCAAGGTGAAATCAACAAACTTTCTCAGCTTCTGTCGGGTTTAGCGTTGCCGAACACACAGGCGCAGACGGCCGAGGGCATCGGCGTATAGCAGCATGGTCGCATTTTTACCACTCCACCACCTCCGTCGCACAGCCTTTCACCTATCCCGAGATCCAAACCCCATCCACCTACTCGACATCAACCCAACGACCTCTCCAATTTGGAAATCTGACACCAGATCAGCTTTCCCACCCATACTATCCAGCGTGCACACAGCCTGTTCTACAGAATTCCTCCATATCTCAACCCACCTATACGATGGCCACACAGCAACCATCAACCACTCCACAACCTCAGTACCAACCCCAAGTCTACCAGACATCCAACCCAGCTACAAACACTTACATGTACCAACATCAACAGCACCAAGTTCCTCCCTTCCACAACCCATACTATATCCAACACTTCCATACCAACCACAACCACATCAACAGCACCAAGTCAGCCTTTTTACCCATACCAACCACAACCATATCCAACACTTCCATACAACACACACCCGCATCTTCCACAGCAACACCAAATCAGACCACCCAACCAATACCAACCACCACCAAACCCACCACCACCCTAAACACAACACAACCATCACTACAACTCCACTGAACCGCAAATTCGGACGCCACATGTAGAACTTCCTATATTCACTGGTGACAATCCAACATCATGGAGACATGAATGCGAGAGCATATTTGACCTAGCTGACATACCAGCGGAACAACATGTCAAATGGGGCATGGCTCATATAAGAGGCAAGGCGAAAACTTGGTTACACACCTGTCAAGCTGACTTGCCACAGATGAACTGGAACAAGCTTTGTACCTTGTTAACTCAGCGCTTTCCAGAAGCAGTGTAGATAGATGCAATGGAACAACTGCAGCACCTGCACCAGACAACAACAGTTAATGCATACATTGACTGTTTTGAAGATTGGATGGACATAATCAAGCAATTAAGACCATACCTCACATAGTCTTTCTTCCTGGACAGATTTATCAGTGGTCTAAAAGAAAACATCAAACATTTGGTGAAGATTCAGAAGCCTAACAACCTCCTCAATGCTTATTGGTATGCACGGCAACACGAGCATTCATACTTATCCAACAACAAGCGCACACCATAGATTTCAGCTCCAATACGCCAGTCAACACAAGCACCAGGTTTCAACAACACACCTAACAGAAACAACAATTGGCGTGACAAACCCAAATCCAATGAAAAACCAAGGGAACCTCGCAAATGTTGGTACTGCGCAGACATCTGGTTCTATGGTCACAAATGTGCAGCAATGCAAAAGGCAGCCAATGTTTGTGAAATGCAAGGTCACTCTGATGATGAGTTTGAGGATGCTCTCTGTATGCTGGAACAAGTAACAGAGACTACACAACCACCTGCACAACCTGAACAACAAGTGGTTCATCCAAGGCAAGCACAACAACAACCGCAGTCCAACAAGTTGCAGTTCCACCAACAGCTGGTATAACGATGAGCATCTCGGCTGAAGCATTTGCAGGCATGCCAGGCCCTTCATCTATCTCCATAGTTATAAACTTGATGGGACAGAAGGCTATTGCATTGGTTGATACGGGCAGCACAAACACCTCTGTTGCTCACTCCTTTGCGTTGAAGCATAAATTGAGAATGACAGCTACAACCAGCAGGACAGTGAAAGTAGCTGGAGGAGGTGAACTCACCACCAGTTTCATAGTAAAAGAATGTCCTTTCACCATTCAAAACACTGAATTCAACACAGACTTTAGAGTGCTGCCATTACAAGGTACTGAAGTAATTTTGGGAGTGAATTGGTTGGCAAAATACAACCTGATATTGTTTGATTTCGTTGATCGACAAATAATAATACATGACAAGGGTCAAGCACACACATTCTCTGATCATATGGTTCCAAAAGAGAATTATGTCATATCTGCAGAGGAATGCCACAAACTAATGGATAAAGGTGCTACAGGCTATGTAGTCAACCTATCTATCATGGACTCTGAACCAACCATCACTGAAATCAGGGACATAAACTCCCCAGTGGACAGCATTATTCACAACTTCTCAGATGTGTTCACCGCTCCAGCAGGTTTACCACCAGCCAGAGACATTGATCACAGCATCCCATTGGTGGCAAATGCTCATCCACCAAATATCAGGCCATATAGACTGTCTCATCAGCAGAAAATACAGTGGAAACACTAATAAAAGAAATGCTGCGAAATGGAGAAATCACACCTAGCTCGAGTCCTTTCTCATCTCCTGTCATCTTGGTAAGGAAGAAAGACATGTCATGGAGGCTCTGCATTGACTACAGGCAACTCAATGACCTGACTATCAAGAACAAGTTTCCCATTCCAGTAATTGAGGATCTACTAGACGAGTTACATGGAGCAACATTTTTCTCCAAACTCGATCTGCGCTCAGGTTACCACCAAATCTGCATGAAACCAGAAGATACACACAAAACTGCTTTTAGTACTCATTTTGGACATTACGAGTATCAAGTAATGTCGTTCGGCATGAGCGATGCTCCTGCAACCTTTCAAGGACTGATGAACTCGGTATTTGCCAATCACTTGAGAGACTTTGTCTTGGTCTTTTTCGACGACATTTTGGTCTATAGCAAGACACTCGAAGCTCACAAGTACCACTTACAAACTGTCCTTCAAATACTCAGGCGTCATCAACTGAAAGCAAAACTCTCCAAATGCACTTTTGCTCAAAGCAAAGTTGAGTATTTAGGGCATGTTATCTCTCCAGATGGTGTATCCACAGATCTTGAGAAAACTGTGGCTATTTCCAAGTGAAAAACACCAGAAAACGCAAGACAATTGAAAAGATTCCTTGGTTCCACTGGATACTAAAGGAAGTTCATCAAAGGGTACGCACTGATTTGCCAAGATCTTTGCAATCCTGAAAAAGGATGCATTCAAATGGGGTCCAGAACAAGCAGAAGCCTATGCAGCTCTCAAAAAGGATATGACAACATCTCCCACACTGGGCCTTCCAGATTTCACTATCCCTTCCATTCTCGAGACAGATGCTTGTGCCACTGGACTAGGAGCTGTGCTGATGCAAAACAACAGACCACTGGCTTTTTACAGCAAGTGTCTCGGTCCTCGCAATAGTGCCCAATCAATATATGAAAAAGAAGGAATGGCTATATTGGAAGCCTTGAAAAAGTGGAGGCATTATTTCCTGAGCAGCCAGCCAATAATCAAGACAGACCAGCAAAGCTTAAAGTTCTTAAGCAGCCAAAGGTTACTGGAAGGGATACATCACAAATTGATGTTGAAACTACTGGAATTCGACTATAAGATCGAATACAAGAAGGGCATTGAAAATGTCGTAGCAGATGGTCTCTCCAGGCAATACCAAACTGAAGAACCACTCTCCTGTTCTGCAGCATTTGTTGCCATTCCTGCTTGGATGAATGAGGTAATTGATTCCTATACAGACGACCTAGTCTGTCTCAAGTTGCTGCAAGCACTAAGCATCGACAACTCCAGCAACACAAATTACACCTTACAGTCAGGAATACTCAGATTCAAGGGCAGAGTCTACATTGGAGACAAATCAGATTTGAAGGAGAAGATTTTCCAATCCTTCCATTCCTCGATTTTGGGTGGACACTCCGGAACGAGAGTCACCTTACATCGACTGAAGCAAGTCTTTCATTGGCCACACATGGACAAATTTGTTACTGCCATGGTTTCCGAATGTCCAGTCTGCCAAATATCCAAGACTGAAAAGGTACCATATCCTGGCTTGCTCGACCCACTGGCAATTCCAAAAGTGAAATGGTCTGCGATTAGTATGGACTTCATTGAAGGATTACCCAAATCCAGAGGCCATGATGTGATACTTTTCGTAGTCGATCGACTAACAAAGTATGCACACTTCATCCCTCTTTCACATTCCTACATAGTTCAGTCGGTCTCCAAGGTGTTTCTGGATAAAATTGTGAAGGTACATGGACCTCCTGAGAGCATTGTGTCAGACAGGGATCGAATCGTCCAGAGCAAGTTATGGCAGGACCTGTTTCACGCATTGAACATCAAGCTCAATTTCACTTCAGCTCATCATCTGGAGTCAGATGGACAGACCGAAAGGGTCAACCAATGTGTTGAGCAGTATCTGTGTTGCATGGCTTTTCAAGAACCCAAAAAGTGGGCGGACTGGTTAACAACTGCAGAATGGTGGTATAACACATCTTACCACACAACAATCAAAATGTCTCCATTTGAAGCACTCTTTGAGTACAAGCCACCTCATCTGATGTCTCTAGCTATTCCCTGCAATGTTTCTGATGAAGTGACAGTGACAGTGCAAGAAAAGGATCATATGCTCAAAACCTTGCAAAGGAACTTGCAACAGGCGCAAGAGAGAATGAAAAAGTACGCAGACCTCAATAGAACTGAAAGAACCTTCGCTGAAGGAGATCTTGTCTATCTGAAAATGCAGCCCTACCGTGAAACATCATTGGGCTTGCACAATGCTTTGAAGTTAACCTCGAAATGGTACGGTCCATTCAGAATTCTTCAGAAAATTGGACAGGTTGCTTACAAGCTTCAGTTACCCGAAAGTTCTCAAATTCACAATGTCTTCCATGTAAACCAACTGAAGAAACATTTGGGTCCATGATACGTCCAAAACGTATCTATAATTTTTGATGTTCCATGCCTATTATATATTGATTACCACAAGTTTATCTTACACTTTATATAATTTTTATGCATTTTCTGGGACTAACCTATTAACAAGATGCCACAGTGCCAGTTTCTGTTTTCTGCTGTCTTTTTGTTTCAGAAAATCTATTCTGGAAATATTCTCGGAATCGGACGCCAATTTAACTTATTTATTTCTGGACCGAGACAGAGCAGCAGCCAGGAGGACGGGCCACACTAGGCAGGCCAGCGGGCCCACGACACGGCCCAGGGTGGGGCCGCGCATCTAGGCCGCCGCCCCACCTCGGCTGGCCACCGACGCCGTCCTTTCGCCTACAAATTGCATCTAATCGGGAAACCCTAGATACCCGAGCAAAAATCCACGAAAAGTTCCGAGGCCGCCGTCGTCTTCAACCCTAGTTCGGGAGAGTTTCTGCAGTTCTTCCCGGCAGGGGCGGACCTGGGCCCCGGGTAGCCCGGGCTACAGCCCTGGTCTTGGCCCATACACCCCGTGTAATTTTCACAAAATACTTAGGCCATAAGCAGTTCAGCCCGTGTCGTTGGTCCAGAACGAGCAGGGCTACTCTACAAACCCAGCAAGAAAGCACTCACTGAGCGCACGTCTCGTTTGCTATTCGCATGATCGCATCCACGCGGCCGTAGCGCTTACCTCGTCATGTTACTTCGTTAAACAAAACTGTTCGGCTGTTTTCACCCCTCAAAAACTGTTCGGCTGTTTTCTGGTCGCCGCTTGATCCCTCCCCAAATCACGTCGAGCGGCCATGGCAGTTTCGCTTGATGGCGTCGTCTCCGCAACGGCCGATGGATACGGTCTCGTCTCGACAACGCCAAGACGCCGCCGCCGCGTACTTTGAGATTCCGACGTGCAGAACCACGCCGATGTCTGTCGTGAATTGCCGCATGCCCGCGCCGCCGCTCGGCGCTTGTTTATCTTCGTCAGCTCATCGCCTCCAACTGGTCTGCTTCTATCCCTCTCTACTAAATGGAGTAGGTAATTTGTCTGTTTGATTGATTCTGAGACAAAGTATGACCGCTACAATTAGGTTTAGCTAATTAATTGTGAATTTTAACTGACATTATTTAATCTGATTACACAGAAAAAGAAGTGGACGAAAAGACCGAAGACATATTCATAAAGACCAGTATCATCTTATTTTCTTATCAATACAATCCATGTGTCATGTATTCATCCATACTATTTTCTGATTAATTTTTCTTATCTTTGTAGGTATTTGGTTCTTCTCCCATTATCGATGATGCTAGGATCAGCACAAATGTTCATTATTTAGGTACCAAAAGTTTGTCTCATTATGCGATTGTGCCACTGACACTTTTTTGTGCTTTTCTTTTTGTCATATGGTTAAACACTGTACTTATGTTTCACGTCAAAACTCCATTTATGCATTTTTAGCGTGCTTTGGCTAATATTTATGTCGTTGGGAGGGAATTAGTAGGTCATATTTTCCTATTGTTTTTGGTATTAGGAATTAGCCCTGGTCTTCTCCAAATCCTGGGTCCGCCACTGCTTCCCGGCACCTTACCGGAGGGGAAATCATCACCGGAGGGCTCTACATCACCATGCCTGTCTCCGGAGTGATGCGTGAGTAGTTCTCCACGGGACTACGGGTCCATAGCAGTAGCTAGTTGGTAGTCTCTCCACCTTATGCTATCATGTTTAGATCTTGTGAGCTGCCTAACATGATCAAGATCATCTTTATGTAATGCTACATGTTGTGTTTGCTGGGATCCGATGAATTGTGAAGTTATGATCAAGTTTGTTCATCTATCTATATTATGTTTTATCTATGTTCATGCATGCTCTCCGTTGTTAGTACATGCTTTGGCCAAGTAGATGCTAATGACTTCAAGAGAGTGTATTTATGCTAAATAGTGGGTTCATGCCTCTAGAAGCCTGGGCTTGATAGACAGAAACAACTAAGTCTGTAGATGTGTTGTTGCTACTAGGGATAAAATAACCGATGCTTAGCTTAAGGGTACTGCTGTTAAGTCTAATGCGTTTGTTTACATTACACACTTTGCTTAATGCTATAATCTGTTGCTTGCAACTTAATACTCATGGGAGACCCGGAAGCTATCTTGTGAGTGGATTATGAGTCATAGATGCTGCTAGTAAGCTGTCTATGTATATTGTTGCAATGCCCAATAGATATAACAATGAACATATGCTTGTCATATATTGCATTGTCATGCGTTTGCAATTTGTCAATTGCTCAGCTGTAATTCGTTCACCCAACATGTATGTTTATTTTTCTTATGGAGAGACACCACTAGTAAACTGTGGACCCCGGTCCTTTGTTCCACACTGATACAAACACCGTTTTCATCACACTCTATGTTACTTCCTGCTGGTACTTTTGTGTCATCATCATATTCTACACCATACGTTTAATCCTTTGTATTCAGCAAGCCGGGGAGATTGACAACCTTCCTGTTTCGTTGGGGCAAAATACTTTGATTGTGTGTGTGCAGGTCCACATCAGTGATCGGGTAATGGCGCCGCTGACACCTTTCTGAAGCTCTTCTAATTCCTACTGGATCTAACAACCTTGGTTTTGTAATCAAGGGAAAACTTTGCTGCTGACTACATCATACCTTCCTCTTGGGGTTTCCCAGCGAACGTGCGTTCCACGTCATCAGTCCACGAGCAGTTCCAAACCCATTGCTTCCATTGGTAACTTCCTCAGGCAAGATCAAGATTTACCCTGTTGCTGTTTTGGAGCGCCGACAGGTACCACGCAAATCTGGAGATTTTGACATACCAGTTGTGCAATAGCTTATTCACTGGAAAAATATGGCACCTGAAGAAGCTACATGGGAGGATGCATCCTTCATTACAGCTACATTCCCTTCATTCAAGCCTTGAAGTCTTGAGTCAAGGAAGGGGCAATGTCGGGATGCAGCTCTGAACTTCACCTGTCGCTGTGCTAACTGAAGATCTGAAGACAAACAGTAGTGAAGAAGAAGACAACGCTCAATGATCCAGATCCTCTGATATCGTTTCGCGTGATCCAACGGCTGTTCTTGCTTCTAGCTTAATTACTTGGTTAGCTGTCTTAATGGAGCTTAGCTCATACGCATGAAGCTTAACGTGTAATCCGAATTGCTTGGGCGCTTTCCTTTCGATATAAAAGGGAGTGCGTGGGTGGCTGGGAGGCCAAGCAATATCAAAACCCTAATTTCGCTCTTCCTGTTCTTCCCTGTTCCTTTTCCTGTTCTTCCAATTTCCCTACCAATTTGCCAATTACTTTTAGATTCAGTTATCTTTCCTCGTCAGGTTACCCATAGCCCTGATAGATGGGAAGGACGAGAGGAGGCGGTGTTAGCAGGCACGGCGAGGGGCGCCCATGGCGGCGCAGGCACGACGACAGGGCAGCCGCGCGCCCATGGAGGAGCGGAGGCACGGAGACGGGGTGCTCGTGTCCAAGGCGGAATAGGCACGTTGGCAGGGCTGCCACACGCCCATGGCGGAGTAGACACAGCGATACACGGCGACCTACCTAATCAATCTAGTAATCCTGCGTAATCAATCTGGTAACGGTGTATAAACAATCTGATAATCGTGTGTAAGCAATCTGGTAGTGGTGTATAAACATTCTGGTAATCATGTGTAATTAATCTGGTAATGGTGTATAAACAATCTGGTAGTCATGTGTAATTAATCTGGCAATCGTGTGACAACAAAATGGTAATTGTTTGTAAGCAATCAGACGGTGGTGTGTAAGCAATCTGACAATTGCGTGTAAATTATCCGGTAATAGTGTGTAATTAATCTTGTAATTCTATGGTCCTCATAGATAGTGCATAAAAGCAGCTGGTGATGATTGTGTGCTCTGTTAACATTAGCCAAAGAACCCGGTAACTGCGCATAAAAATCTGGCAACTGTATGTTAGGTGATAATTAATCTGATGACTATCACCATGCTATTTCAGGGGTAGGCATCGACAGTGTAGTGGGGTAAAGTATGGGCATACAAAAAAGACGAGATTTTAGTCACATGGGGGAGATGATGCCCGCTAGAACAAAAAACAGGGCCAACCAGGTCACGCGGGGTGGTGGCGTCCAATTCGCCCATTGAAAGCGCGCGGGACGATTAAGCACGCGGGACGATTAAGCACGCGGGATGATTAGCGGATCAATAGGCGCCGGACGGGAAGTCATTATGGGGCACGGTCGCTTGGTAGCACAGTCCATTAATCAAAGACGCTAGAGAAAGCTCATTGTTAAAACAAAACAATAGTGCCTTCGCGGCGGCTCTATACACCTCGTGTGTCATAGAGCTCCTGATGAAAGAGTGTTAAATTTCGCTGACGTATAAATGCATTGCATCATTTCCCCATCAGTGTTTGCTATTTGGTTAAACAGGTTTGGCGCATGCAATTCCACTCCAAAAGATTTGAGTTCAAGAGGAGCAGACACAATTCAAATAAAAAAGGGTCCGCCTAGTGCTCAGTCGACTGAGAACTACTTCTTAGTCGAGTGACGTCAGGTTTTCTTCTTTACCTCCGGCGAACGCGCCTCCCCCGCAGACACTGCCGTCCGAACCGCCAAGCTCGGGGCAAGGCGGGGCGCCGGCGCGCTGCCTCGCCGACTCGCCCTGCCCCGAGCTCCTCCTCCGTTGGTCCGCCACCTCCCCCGGCCATCCCTCTAATCCCACCTTTCCTCTCCGGTGTCTGAAAGGACAATGATGTCGCCTAGAGAGGGGGGGGGGGGTGAATAGGCGATTTAAAACTTTTCCGGTTTAGGCTTGATAACTGCGGAATAAAACTAGATGTTTAAATTAACAAGCCAACAACGTAAATATACTAGGCTCACCTATGTGCACCAACAACTTATGCTAAGCAAGACAAGCAACAAAGTAATAGCAAAATATAAGACTTCAAGCACGAAGGCTATCACAATGTAAAGTGCATAAGTAAAGAGCTCGGGTATAGAAATAACCGAGGCACGCGGAGACGATGATGTATTCTCGAGTTTCTCCTTTTTAGGGGAGTACGTCTCGTTGGAGGGGTGTGAGTTTCAAACTCAAACGCCACAAATGGCCTCACCCTATTCTCCGATGAACCTTGCCCAAAAGCTCGGTTCACCTTCCACTATCGGAATCCTTCAAGGCGGAATCCGGAGCCTTTACAACAATTTTGAGACACAACCCACAAAAGGATTGGTAGCTCCCAAGTGATCACAAAAAATCTCAACCACCACAAAAGGCGTCTAGGGTCCAAATACCCAAGAGTAACAAGCTCACAAACTTTCAACTTCCACGAATCTTCGTGGAGAGCACAAACCGATGCACAAAGCAATGGTAAGAGCACAAGTGCTCAAATCTTTCACTCTCAAATCCCACCAAAAGCAACTAATGCTTATTTGGGAGAAGAGAGGAAGAACAAAGAAGAACTCAACAAATGGAACTCCAAGATCTAGATCCAAAGGGTTCTCCGCAGTTAGGGGAGAGATGGATTGGTGGAAATATAGATCTAGATCTCCTCTCTCTTTTCCCTCAAAGATATGCAAGAATCATGAGAGGAAATAGGAGAGGGGCAAGCTTTCCAAGGTCAACAATGGAGGTGAGAGAGGGAAAAATTTCGTGCTTGGAAAAGCTAGAACCGTTGGGGAAGAAGGGGGTCTTTTTATAGGTCCACAAGAAAAATAGCCGTTGCAGAAAAGTCACACCGGAGACTCCGGTCTGGCAGACCGGAGACTCCGGTCCAAGTGAAGAAACTGGTCCAAAAAGTGGTCCGGAGAATCCGGCCAGACCGGAGACTCCGGACAGTCTCCGGTGAAACTCCGGACCGAGTCCAGTACGCGACACCATCATAGACTTAGCCGATTTTACGACAGACCGAAGGCAGACCAGAGACTTTGTCCTGAGACAGGAGACTCCGGTCCAGACCGGAGACTCCAGTCTACAGGCCGGAGACTCCGGCCTAAAAAATCCTGCATCAACTCAACAAAACTGCAAACCCCAAAACTTTCTCATACGAACTCGAAATCAGGTGAAACCAATTTTGTTGGAAAGGTAACGACAAGAGCTTTTCAACAAATAGAGTTAAGTTGACACACATGAGAAGGTGTGGAACTTTCCTCACGGATAAACCAATAATATTAACAACACGAAAACGCAACAATTTTTCCTAACAAAATCCATTTTCAAAAACTTGGGCTTGTCATAAAGATCACGACAAGCACCAAAATTCAACTAGGAGAAAAACCAAAAAAGTACCAAGAAACATGATGATTCTAAGTATGCAAAGGTTTGAGCTCTTCACAAAGATGCGATCAAGTTACTCACTTGAAAGCCCATCTTGATAGTACGTCGTCTATCCTATAACCCGGTCTCCCACAACACCACGAGACTGGTAAATAGAAACCCTATCAAGATCATACCTTTGCCTTGCGCATTCCACTTGAGTTAGATGATGACGATCTTGATCTCTTCAAGTGGACCACCTTTTTTGATTGCGCTTTGCTTGGTGAAGACTCACATATCGCTCCACTATACACAAATATGGGAGAGCCTCTATAAGGCACATCTTCACTTGACCAATATCTCCAAATGAATGACAAATTTCAAATATAGAATTTCTTCGACATGCTTCTCTTAATATATATAATGACTTGGAGATAAACATGAAAGTTCATTCAATCTTCTTTTCCAAGCCACACTTGTAATAAGCTCAACTCTAGATGACCATTTGTGTGGATCACACCTTGAGTATCACTTTAGTCATCACTTTATCTTCTTCTTTCAATCTTGATATCAACACATGGTGTTCAAGCATTGACAATGGACAAGCCCTACAAGAATAGCTCAATGCAACTATAAATCCATAGAGATTGTCATTAATTACCAAAAACACACATGAGAGCTCATGCACTTTCAGTGTCGACGACCTTGCACCCCTGCACTTCCTCGCCTCCGACATGGCCAGCCGCGGTTGCGACGGCTTCGGCTCAGCTTGACGCCGGCTTCGGCTTCGGCTGCCGCGAGGAAGAAGAAGGCTTAGGGTTTACACGATGGATGAATCGACTTAGCGCTAAGCTAATTCTCAGTTATAGCCCACTTTCGGATCGCGTTTAGGCCTGAGGCCACACGTGAGGGATTATGCTTGATCAATAAAGCTCCATCTTTTCCTCCAATAAATTTGTTTTTGCAAGATTGAACGCTCCGCTCAAATTCGTCTGGCTCAAGAAAAAAATGACGATTATATGCAAGGCCAAGAGTACTAGGCGCCAGGATAGGATAGCCCCATCTCGTCTACCGGCCATTCTACCGCCTCTCGTCTTCCAGCAAGAAATCCAGGCAGCCATGGCGTCGTTAACCCTCCACCCCATGATGCGAACGATCGCCGCGGCCGCTTCCACGACCACAACTCCCAATCGCGCCAACCGCCGCGGCTCTACCATTCTCCGCCGCCGCCGGCTACCAGTGACGTGCAAGGCCGAGCCCAGCGGCGGCAACAGCACCGTTGAGCTGGCCGCCGGGGCAGCCGGGTTGGCGTCGAGCGGGATCGTGGCGTGGTCCCTCTACACGCTCAAGACGACGGGCAGCGGCCTCCCACCGGGTCCCGGCGGCGCGCTCGGCGCAGCGGAAGGTGTCAGCTACCTCGCGGTGGTGGCCCTGGTCGGGTGGTCGCTGACCACGAAGGCGCGCACTGGATCGGGCCTCCCGGCCGGGCCCTATGGCCTCCTGGGAGCCGCCGAGGGCGTGTCGTACCTCACCATCGCCGCCATCGCCGTTGTGTTCGGGCTGCAGTACTTCCAACAGTGAGCAATGCTTTGGCTAAAATGGCCGATGTTGTTAGTTGTCTACTGTGTGTTCCTGGTTGAGTCTTCCTGATTGTACCGTGAAATGAAATCAATCGGTTCGACTACACATATGTCTAGTTTTAGTGTTTTCCTCCTCGTGCGATGGTGCCCAGCTAGCCCGATCTGTATATCAGCCACTAATGATCATGTGCCAGTTTGCTGTTGTATGTACTTAATCTACAGTCATCATTTTTACACCAAAAAATTACTCCCAAAGAAAAGCGGTCAATACGTAATATATGAACTCCTTATAGCATCTCCACCGACAGCCCGGAAATTTGTCCGACACCTCTTAAATGGTGTCCGCTTCAAGGTGCCAGACACTTTTTTTTTTAGTTTGAGGTGTCGGACACTTGTGCGGTCAGTCCTGAGGTGCTGCCCACAGTGGTACCCCAAAAGGCCGGCCCATTTACATGGATCATTTTTAAAAACTTACAACAAAACAGTCTATGCCAGCAACAAATCCGGCGAACACATTGTAGACAAAATTAAATGAAATTTAACAAGTGAAATTTAAACTTAAACGAAATTTCACAAACGACATTTAAAGTTAAACGAAATTGAAACTAAACCATAAATCTAACGGCGCTTCCGGCTCCGCGTGAGGAACATGGAGGTTGTTGGTTTGCCGCCCACGTCGGTCCCTATCGTCGGAAGTGTCGTCAGAGGTGGCGACGGCGGCGGCCTCAAGGAACTTGCATGCCTCTGGGAACATGGAGGTTGTTGGTTCGCCGCCCACGCCGGTCCCCGTCGTCGGAAGTGTCGTCGGAGGTGGCGCTCGGACTGACGACACACACGATCCGTAGATAGGGCATCGCGGCAAAGGCGAAGGACGCGTTCCGTCTGCTCCTCGTGGCTAACCTGTCCGCTCACCTTGTGCCCAGGCATGCTGGGCGGTGGATCTGCTGGCAGCGGGACTTGGGAGAGAGGGAGGGCGGGCAGTGAACTGCGTGGGGGATAGGAGAGGCGCGTCGTTCGCCATTTTAAAACCGGCCGGTGGAGCGGGGTTGGGTGGCGCCCATTAACATCGAGCACCGGTTCCCCTAGAATGCATTGACCTCGACAACACGTGTTGAGACGCCGCCTAGCGGAGAACGCTGCGACGTCAACACATGGAAGGTGCGGCTCGACACGTCGCGTCGTTCTGCTGCAGTGAGGATTTGTGAATAGAGAGGTTAGACCACTGAATCTGCTGTAGTGAGGATGTGTGAAACCAGCAGTGAAGCACGTCTGCAAAATGTGTACTGGCATGCGGCAATAGCCAAAGACTGAAACAAGGGGATTTTGTGGCAATAAGCCAATAATCACTGGATTTGTAGTTGTCTACATTTGCTGCCTAAGAAGCAAGCACTAGGCATCAGAGGTTAGGGATGAAATTCAAAACTTCTATAAGAATCTGTACACGTCTGATGGGCCTCCAAATATGGAAGGGCTACTAAATCTTGTAGAGGAGAAGATTGTGCAGAAGGATCGTAATAAACTTGATAGAGATTATTCTGAGGAAGAAGTGAAAACGGCACTTTTCCAGATGCATCCTTCGAAGGCACCAGGGGTGGATGGATTCACGGCTGGTTTCTATCAGCGTTACTGGAATCTGGTTGGTGCGGAGTTGTGTGAGGCCGTCTTGGGTTTTTTAAATGGTGGTGACATGCCGGAGGAGATTAATGATACAGCCATCACTATTATCCCAAAGGTACGTAATCCCCAATCTATTAAGCAATATAGACCTATTTCTTTGTGTACGGTTCTGTATAAAATCGCCACAAAGACGGTCGCAAATAGGATGAGGCCTGTTCTGGAACAAACTATCAGCCAAGAACAAAGTGCGTTTGTGCCTGGGAGATTGATAACTGATAATGCTCTTGTGGCGTTTGAGTGTGTACATGCCATAAAAAGAAAGAAGAAAGGTAAAAAGGGGCACTGTGCAGTCAAACTAGATATGATGAAAGCATATGATCGGGTGGAATGGCCTTTTATTCAAGCAATGATGATCAAGTTAGGTTTTCCACCCAGAATGGTGCAAACTATTATGAAATGCGTCTCTATGGTACGTTTTTCAGTTAAAGTTAATGGAGTGTTGATGGATCCCTTTACTCCTTCACGTGGGATCAGGCAGGGGGACCCGGTTTCTCCTTATCTGTTCTTATTTTGCTCGGAGGGTCTTTCGGTTTTACTCCATCATTATAGTACGGGTTTTGTTGACAGAGGAATTCAGGTCTGTAACAGATCTCCGTGGATCTCACATCTGTTGTTTGCGGATGACAGTTTGATATTCATTAATGCTAACGGTGCAAGTGCTACCAGATTAAATGAAATCCTGAGTATTTATAATGAAGCTTCTGGGCAAAAAGTAAACAAGGAGAAGAGTGCCATATTTTTCAGTCCTTGTACTTCTGAAATCCACCGAGATGAGGTAAAGCATGCTTTGAATATCCAAACAGAAGCCTTCGGTGAGAAATATTTAGGTCTACCCACAGCTGTGGGAAAAATGACCAGTGAAGTTTTTGAGTATATAGCTGAAAGAGCTAGAGGAAAGATTAATGGATGGGCAGAGAAACATCTCTCCTATCCGGGCAAGGAGGCTCTCATAAAATCAGTGATTCAAGCAATGTCCACCTACTGCATGAGCTGCTTCCTACTCTCCAAAGGATCATGTTTTACGGTCCAGATATTTACACAATCAAGAGTTCATGGTGGCTACAACACCAAGAGCAGCATCAAGGACCTGGAGAGCAGTTTTGGCGGGAAGAGATGCTTTGAAATTGGGACTGATGAAGAGAGTGGGCTCGGGAGAGACCATCTCGATTTGGGATGATAACTGGCTACATTCCTCTGCCTTTATGCGGCCCATGGGCCGAAAGAAAGAAACTGACTTGGTTACAGTAAATGAATTGATTACAGCTAACCATGAGTGGAATGTACCACTGATCCGCAGCCTTTTCTTTGAACCTGACATTGATTCGATCTTGAGTATACCTCTCAGGCAGAGTGTTGGAGAAGATTGGCTGGCGTGGTCAAAAGAGAAATCTAGAATTTATTCTGTCCGATCTGCTTATAGAGCAATAGTGGGGAAGAACCGAGAGGAGGAGGTGCTGTGCATGAACCTGCTCCTACCTCGTCGGAAAATAATGCAGATGTTTGGAAGTGTTTATGGAAACTTCCAGTTGTTCCTAAGGTACGTGTCTTTTGGTGGCGAGTTCTTCGAGGTATTTTACCAGATTATAGGTCTCTGTCACGATGACATATAATGGAAAACAGTACCTGTGGATTGTGTAAAGCTGAGCCTGAAGATGTAATGCATGCACTCATTGAGTGCAACCATGCAAAACTGTTTTGGGAAGCAGCAAAGGAGATCCTTTTGGTGAAATTACCAAGGTTGCATCCCTTGACATGGGCCAAGGATATTTTGTGTGCATCTTTATTCACTCAAAAGGACAGAGCTGTCATCACTACGGTGATGTATTCCATATGGACATCCAGAAATAACTTAACTCATGGAGAAGCTGGTTTTGTTCCGGCTAAATCCATGGAGATGATCAAGGAGACTTTGCAAGCCCTAGAACTGCAAAGGGAGAGAATCCCACCTAAAGCAAGTCGTCCTCGATGCAGATGGACGAAACCACCTGATGGTGTCGTCAAGATAAATTCAGATGGGGCTGTCCAGACTGAAGGTGCTATGGTCGCAACAGGAGTTGTCGCCAGGGATAGTCGGGGCTTCTGTGGTGCGGTGTGCAAGATCTATAAGGGTTGTGCGGATTCTCTTATTGCGGAAACTTTGGCATTGCGAGATGCATTTGTGTTTGCAGTGGAGAAGGGTTTCAGCAACCTAATCTTTGAAGTGGACTGTTCTGAGTTGGTGCATCACTGGCAGTTGAGACTGGAAGATCGGTCAATGATCAAGTCTATCTTAGATGAGATTAGTGAACTAGGCATGTCGTTTACTTTTTATAGTATAGTTCATGTCCGTCGCGAGGCTAACCAGGCGGCTCATTCCTGCGCAAAGTTTGCGAGATTACAGGAGGAGTCGTTTTTATGGGATGCTGAGCCACCGGCATTTTTAGCAGACAGCATTCGGGCTGATTGTATTTCTGTGGTTTCTGATTAATAAAGCACACGGTTTCCTTCAAAAAAAAGAAGAAGCAAGCACTAGCACTAAATAATATAACTGGACTATAATCTTGGTAACTGTTGAACGGTCACAGTTCAGAATTCAGAACAAATTTTCCATCTGCATATGTAGTCTTACCAGTTACCACATAGAAATGTTAAAATTATGTAAATATTTTTTTTTTAGAAACTGCGGGGCAAAAGCTTTGCCCCATATATTAATTAAGAGAGAAGGTGCCCGGTTTTATTAGTGGAAGAAACCGGTCGAAAACCATACAACAAACACCAACAAAAGGGGAGAGACCAACACAACCACAAAGGGCAACACAGAAGACCAGCAACCCCCGAAGCGACAACACCACACAAGCTAAGCAACCACAGACAGACGACTAACCTAGGACCACGCAGCTGCCGGGAGCCAGACCAAAGGCACCACTTCTAGTGCCTAAGCCCCACTTTTCTTGCCTATGCTCCTAAGAGCCTTCTTCACCTTCTTGATTTTACCAGTAGAAGACTCCTCTGCGATAAGGCAAGCAATCGCCTCACCAGATCCAGGGCTAGCTGCCTCCAAGCAGGCGAGCAAGCCACCAAGCTTTTTCGCGAAGACCCGCGCGTCAATACGTGCCAACATATCTTCACGGTCAAAGAGGGGCGACTGGATGGACTTCATTGCCAAAGGATCAGGAGCTTCCTCATCAACAACTCCCTCCACGGACTCCAATGAGCCCAACTCCACAGGAAGCACCGTAGATGGTTCCCCACTAGGCTCCTGCAGCTCAGGCATGACCTGCACAACTGGAGCCACAAACTCGGTGATGACAGGCGACGTCTCATGCAGACCACGAGGAGAAAAATCTCCAAAGAAGCACTCAACCCCCTCATCAGCGGAAACAATCTGGAGCTGAGGCGGCGAAGAGACACGCAACGCAACCTGAACCTCAGCTAGAGCATCTCGAATCTCAGAACGAAGCAGCTCAACCTTCTGAAACAGCTCCAACCGCAGCAGAGCAACCTGTGACCCAAAAGTTGAGACCAAAGAATCTTTGCAACGCGCAGATGGGTACCTCGGTGGCGACGACGAGTGGCCAACGACCTCTGGTGGAGGACAAGGCTGGTCGAACGGGGAGCGGTGTTGCTGGCCAGGAGCGCGAGTGACCGAGAGCAAGCATGAGCGGCTGGAGAGCAATCATGAGCAACCGGAGAGGGAACACGACATAACCTCTCCCGATGACCAGCGCCACGACAACGAATGCATCTGAATGGCCCGCGACATGCTCTGACTTGGTGGCCATACTCCAAGCAACGAAAGCACCTTCCACGAGCCCAACGCTTGAATGCGAGGCGACGCTCGAGACCCTCCTTCGACGACTCAGGGGGAGGGCCTCGGTTGTAGCGGCGCCGCCCATCCACATGCATCCAGCCTCCATCGGCTTCAAGAGCTGCAGCTGCCGCAGAGAGGCTTCCACAAGCCGGAGCTGAAGATGGACCAATGATAGGAGGCTCCAACTCAAGTATCTTCACGTCGACGTGCCCATCGACTGCCCCTCGAGCTTTGCCGGAAAAAGTACCTCCGGAGGTGGTCGCCGGCGCCTCAGCGCAGGAGTGACCATCAGCGACATGGCCGGAAGCAGCTGCCGAGCAGGATGCCATTGTGCCCGCAGACCACCCTGGGGACTGCAGCTGGTCTGCAGGGGCCGACGATGGTGTTTGGGTGAGCGACAAGGAGCCAGAGCCGGGAGCGGGGACGAGCACGTCCGGAGCCACGGCGGAAGAGTTTGGTTGCGGGGTCTTGTCCAGAGCCAGCAGAGGCGACGGGGAGGAGAACAGCGGCGCCGGGGCGCAGTCGAGGGGAGCCGTGGCGGCGGGCTGCGTGGCCAGGACGCCTCCCGTCGCAGCCTTAGGGCGCAGCACCATCATCCGGGCCCGAATGGCCGGGCCCGAACTGCGGGAGGCGAGGACGGCAGCAGCTAGCGCGGCGGCGGAGGGCGGCGTGACTTGGCACGCCGCGGGAGCGCGGGGCATCTCGAAGCCCCAATCCCTGGGCATCCCGAAACCCCAGTCCATGGGCCCGTCGCGGAGGCCGCCGGCGCGGTAGGCGCGGGAGGCACGGAGACGAGGAAGGGAGAGGCGTCGGTGTCGAGCCACGGCTCGGCGGAGAAGAGCTGCCCCGTGCAGCCCAAGAGCGGCCTCGTGGCCGCGACCTGCAGGCAGCAGCAGAGGCAGCCGCGATGCACGCCGACACCGCCGGAGATGACCCCGCCCCTACATGCCAGTCGGATGGACGGGCAGAGGGCGTTGAGGGGAGGCCAGATCCGGTCGCGGAGCTCGGCGACGACGACGCAGGAGAGAGATCAGGCCGGCGGCGGCGGCAGCCCTGCCCTGGTCGCCATGGGACGCGGAGCTTTTCAAGCTTTTTTCCCAGACTCTTCCTTTTACCATGACGAGGAGTTGCAGACGGGCGGCGGTTGGATGGCCAGAGTGGATCCGGTGCAGTGGCGCGAGGATGGAGGCCTGAGCAGCGGCGGGCACGGTGGGAAGACGGCGGCGGCGGCGGCGCTGGGTCGTGAGGAGCAGGCTCCCTTGTCCTTCGTAAACAAATATAAGAGCAAGTACAATAGAGTGACGTGGGCGGGCTATAAGGATTAAAATAATATATCTTTGCTTAGTTGGAGGAGAGAGAAGAGCAGAGAGAAGAGGAGTGGGCTCTCATGTAAGAGCCAGCTCTAGCACATGCTCCTATGCAAGCCCATCTTTGTATCTTACTATTGTACATGTTGGCTATAGAAATGGCTATAGATGACATGACATTATCTTATAACCAATATTTGACTCTACTATTGTACTTGCTCTAATGATCAAGCAAAGAAAACTAAATGTGAGAAGGGCAAATAGTACTAGGCTCCAGGATAGGATTAGGATAGCCCCATCTCGTCTACCGGCCCAGTCTACCGCCTGTCCGCCTCTCGTCTTCCAGCAAGAAATCCAGGCAGCCATGGCGTCGTTAACCCTCCACCCCATGATGCGAACAATAACCGCGGCCGTTTCAACGACCACAACTCCCAATCGCGCCAGCCGCCGAGGCTCTACCATTCTCCGCCGCCGCCAGCAACCAGTGACGTGCAAGGCCGAGCCCAGCGGCGGCAACAGCACCGTTGAGCTGGCCGCCGGGGCGGCCGGGTTGGCGTCGAGCGCGACCGTGGCGTGGTCCCTCTACACGCTCAAGGTGACGGGCTGCGGCCTCCCATCGGGTCCGGGCGGCGCACTCGGCGCGGCGGAGGGCATCAGCTACCTCGTGGTGGCAGGCCTCGTCGGGTGGTCGCTGACCACCAAGGCGCGCACCGGATCGGGGCTCCCGGCCGGGCCCTATGGCCTCCTCGGCGCCGCCGAGGGCGTGTCGTACCTCACCATAGCCGCCATCGCCGTTGTGTTCGGGCTGCAGTACTACCAGCAGGGATCGCTCCCAGGCCCATTGCCATCGGAGCAGTGCTTTGGCTAAAATGGCTGATGTTGTGAGTTGTCTACTGGGTGTTCCTGGTTGAGTCTTCCTGATTGTACCATGAAATGAAATCAATCGGTTTGACTACACATATATGTGCAGTTTTAATGTGCTCAGCTAACCCGAACTGTAAGCCACTAACGATCATGTGCCAGTTTGCAGTTGTAGAACCATGACATGCTCAACTTATTCTACAGTCATCATTTGTACTCCAAATAAAGACTCCCAAAAGGCTGTCAAGATGTAATTTATGAACTCCTTATACACGGATTATACCAGAAGCATCCCCGCAAAAAGAAGAATATACCAGAAGCGCATATGTAAACAGAAGGTACTCTATTTTTTTTAAGGGAAAACAGAAGGTATTCTATAATTCACAGCTATACCCAACAGTCTGAAGCAGCAACCAATAGATAAGCACCAGCATTTCTCCTCTGACAGCAACATATAAGATCCACAGATTTTGAAGCTCAGTATTGAAACAATTTGCGGTAATATGTACAATTGTACATATTCTAATTCAGCAGAACTGGAGCACGGTACCAACGAAATTTGAGAACTACCAAAGGTCTATTATCATTGACAGGTGAGACAACACTGAATTTGCGGAAGTGAGGATATGTGTAACCAGTAGTTAAGTACGTATGCAAAATGTGTACTGGCAGCCGAAGACTGAAACAAGCGACCACTGCGGTCAAGCACGATGTGTAGTAATCACAGGAATTTGTAGTTGTAAACCTTTCCTCACTGGCATAACTCTGATAAAAAGCAAGCACTGGCATACAATAATATATCTGGATTATAAAATGTTTGTAGCCAACAATAATGAACAATCTTGGTTACAGTTGAACATCAGAGTTCAGAATCTAGAACACATTTTCCATTTGCAAATGTAGTCTACCACATTGAAATGTTTCAGTTATGAGACAATGATCAAGCAAAGAAAACTAAATGTGAGAAGGCGCACTTGCGCAACAAGATTTTTAAAACAAAGCAAGTCTGCTGGTGTATGACGACAAATAAGTCAAAACTACTACCTCCATTCAAAAATATAAAATGTTTTGGTAGGCCATTTTAGCCTACCAAAACGTCTTATATTTTGGAACAGAGGTAATAGTTGATTGGTTGAATGCACGTTTTCCTTCCAAGAAAATGCATAACCCCAGCAACCCTGTTTGGAAAGTTTTATGCACTATAATGGTGGACCATTACCGCATTCCTCTACCACAAGTTTCACAAGATGTTGACGAATCATTTTAAGTATCCTCAAATCCAGCAAAGAAACAGATCAACTGAACACCAGAAGAAAGTAGACACTGTATCCAGTTGGAAAAAATGAATATATGTATGATATAAGAAGACAACTAAGTGTAATAATATGTGGTGTCAATGAGATCAAAACACCACAGAACATGTATTTTCACACCTCCAGAAAACTATCCAACTACTGTAAGCATTAGACACAATATTTTTTCTCGAAAGCAAGCTGCTTCAGTTTTTAACTTGCTGATTAACTAGTTCACATAACTACTTATCCACCGTGAGAACAAACAAGCGATGGCTTTCCCTCAAAAAAAAGAAACCTGTCGTCATTGCATCCAAATCAAAATTATGTTGGGCCAGGAATCAACATTACCATAAGTAACGTAAGAATCCATGCACAACACTGGCACAATCCTACTACCTAAGAACGTAAAGAATGTTTCTCGGAAGAAAAATGAGAGGAGCTGCAGTCTATTTGATGTACCTATGAACTAATCATCTAATATAAACAGGACTTAGACGAATCACGATTCCAAAACTAGCATATTACAAATTGTAGGTTATTCAAATTAATTGACATAAATCTGCTGTACATTTTCATTAATAAGCCAATTAGACACATCTGCTTTAAACCACATAATCACTCATCTCCTGTATTCAATGTCTAATTTGTTGATTAAATCCCCACCTCTGTCACAGGATTAATAAACGGAGCCATACATCCATCCATCAAAACATCAGGATTGCCATTTTACCCATATTGATCAAGCTAGCGCAATAAGAACAATCAGTGATTTCAGAGCAAATCAGAATGTAGCTTAATAAGAATATGTGCAAAAGATTTTTACTTATCAATGAAAGAGGCGTGTCTGTGTTAAATCACATAATTATTTATCCTCGATTGTTCAAACTAGCGCAATAACAACAATCAGCGATTTGAGAGCAGATTAGAATGTAGCTTAACCACAACATATGCGCAGAGGTGGGTCAAAATTGTTTCACAGACAACACAACAATTAATAAGTCTATGGCCACAAGCTTTATTCCATTCAGGATTCAGCTCATATACAAAACAAAGTGAAAGCAAAACAAAAACAAAAACAAAAAGGGCCACGATGCGAGGTCTGGGCCTGCACGCGCAGCGCAGATCGAGCGAAACCTTTGATTCGACCAGATCCAGGACGGGTAGGACAGGAGGCGCAAACCGGAGGTGAGGGTCAGACGGCGGACGGAGCGGCGCCGGCGCCGGCAGCCTCGGCCTCGAGGTAGCGGCAGATCCGCTCGACGACATCCCTCCCCTTGGCGCTGTTCTGCAGGAACCTCTCGGCGCATCGGGTCTCGACCTTCTCGGCGACGGCGGCGAGCTTGGCGAGCGGGCGGCAGCGGATGGTGGTCTCTTGCCTGAACTGCGTCCAGTCGTCGGGGCGGTCTGGGTGGGGCCGGAAGGTGGAGCGCTCCTCGACCTCGATGATGCCGCGGAGGCTGACGTTGCGGACGACGACGTCCATGGCGCGGCGCGGGGCGTCGACGACGGAGGTCTCGACGCAGTGGCAGATCGCGGCGCCCGAGGGGGAGGCGGCGGCGGCCGGGAGGAGGCGGCGCAGGATGAAGGGGAGCGGCGGGGAGCGGACGGTGATGGAGCGCGCGGCGTGGAGGCGGCCGGCCTCCGCGTCGACGCGGCGCTGGAGGGTGTGCACGTCGGCGACGTGGGTGAGCGCCGTGCGGGAGGCCGGGTCCGTGAACTTGCGCCACGCCGCCGCCGTCACGCGGTCCCACGGGTGCCGGTAGACGTGCTCCTGCGTGTACACCACCATGGCCGGCTCGCGGGGTTTTGGATTTCGATTTCTTTCTTGCGGCGAGGGTTTGCGACGATTGGTGCGGGGATCGGAGGCAGGAGGAAAGGGGGCTGTTCTAGTAAGCCGTCCAGCGGCCGCTGGATTGGAGAAGAAGGCGAACCGGAAACCGAAAGCGGGTCGGTCAGCGGTGTGGTGGGCATGTGCTTCGTCCCGCGTGTCGCTGGCGCTTTCCCTTGTTGCGCCACGTGTGGATGCTAAGCGTATTCAGTGGAATCCGCTTTCGGGCCGCGAAAACGTTACTCGTGTTTCTCGTTTCCTGGCCATAGTTGAAGAAACCGTATGGGCGAGTGTATTTTTCTTCAAAAACGTATACTGGCGAGTATTTTGATCGAGTTGTGCTAGCTTACGAGTGACCTGTGACCGTCGCGGTCAATTCCGACAAGAATTGTAGCTTAGTCGGGAGGGGAGGGGCCGACGCCGAAGAATAAGAGAGGGCATGAGGAAGAACACCGCCCCTCTGCTAGCAGCCAACCCCTTACCGTTGACAATGGCCTAACCGTCGGCCGTCGCCACCCGTGGTGAGCGCCGCCGTCTCGCCGCCCAGCCTTTCCTTAAAGGTCTGGCTCCGCCCGGTTCGTCTTCGGCGTCGATCGCACCCCCACTCCAAGTGTGTTGCTTGCCACCGGCTCGCTCCTTGTTCGTCGACGTCTTCTCCGCCGCCGCTCCCTAGCGGTCGCCGATGCTGGCGACGTTGGTGGGTGAGGGGATCACTAGAGAGAGATGCAACTGTCGCGATTTTGTGCGAGGCGTTTGTGGAGAAAAAGATAAGGAGAAGGAGATGGAACACGGTTTGGTGATCGGGTCCAAACGGTGACACGCAATTTCGAGTGTAAACGTTTTCACGGTCACACGTGTAGAATCCATCGTTTTTTATCATAGGTCAGCGGCAAGACCACCTGTTCATTTTGTAATGGTGTATAGTAATTTGGTGGACCTATGTTCCTTACATTTGCACAAAGTCATATAGAACATGCAACTGCAACAAAACACCATCACGCAACATAGCCACACCATTCACTCAACGATGGACCTTCCGAATCATGTAAGGGCCTGAATTCATGCAAGGATAGTTAGGGTCGGGGTGGGGATGAATCGCGAGGAGCTGGAGGGCGTCGACGACTACGAGGAGCTGGTGAAGTTCGTCGAGGAAAAAATCCGCCCGCTCGGTGCGCCGCCGCGTCAAGAAGCTCCGTCGCCACAAGGCCCAGCTCGAGTCTTACAACGCCGCCGCCGCAATGCAAGGCCCGGTGATGTGTCCCGGGCCCCTTTTGCATAGAAACTGGTTAGATTTAATGTTTCTCCCAGGTAGATCTAGCCCTAGTTCCCCTAAATTATGTAAATTATGTGTGTATGCTCGAGCTAGTATGAACTGCATCTCTAAATTTTAGCGTGAACAACTTTTGTTCGAATTTAAGGTTCAGTTTGCAGGATCTGTTTTATCACGTACATTTTCGACCCTTAAAATCGTTTTACGGTTTTCCTTATATGCGTTTTAAGGGTCCAAATTTTAAGCGATCCGCTGCTCTAAGCCTGAAAACCCAGGAAAGGTGCAAGGCCAAAGTCGCCATATCAGCAGGAAAGCGGACTTATTAATATTACGCTTTGCCCTGACCGGAGAAAAGTTGAGACTTCTCCAAGGCGGCCCTGGAAGCTGTAGCCGCCACACCTCCGTCGCAGCATCGCGACCATCAGGCAGTCAGGCTCTTCCCACTCTCCGATGGCGATCTCCCACCTAACCCGCCGCCTCCTGCGGCCCACGACCACCGCCGCCAGGCTCCTCCCCGGCACGAGCTTCCCGAACCCACACGCGCGCAACCCCCTCCTGCTACTCCACCCCCACCGCCGCTTCTCCACGGCTCCACAGTCCAATTCCGAAGCCGCCACCGCCGCCGCTACTGACGCCGCCCCGTCCCTGGAAAACATGAAGCACCAGGAGATCGAGGGCCCCACGGTGGAGCGCGACACGTCGCCGCTCGCCGACGAGGCGCGGGCGGAGCTCGACGCCCTCCGCCGTGCCACGCAGCGCCTCAGCGCCTCCCTCGCGATCCTCGGCGGTACGCACCTCGCCGCAGGGGCGTGGATCTTCTCCGGGGCCGCGCCCGTCGGGGTCGAGGCGGCCGCCGCGGTGCAGGGCGTTGCCGCGTTCGCGTTCCCCTTCACGGCCGCGCTGGTGCTGCGCCGCGTCATCAAGCCCGTCGCCTTCTTCCAGAGGATGGAGGCCAACGGGAGGCTGCAGGTGCTCACGCTTTGCCTCCAGGCCACGAAGAACGTGAACCTCATGCTGCTCCGGACGCGGGTGGTCGCTATCTCCTGCGCTCTCGGAGTGTCAGTCGGGTCGGTAGCTGCGATCTTGATGCGGTAAGCTTATGGTCGGCTCTAACCAGGAAGGGTTATTGGTGTCAATCTATTGGAGGAATAAGAATGAACCGGAGATATGCGATTAGACCTTGGAAAACTGAATTTCGGTGATTTTGGACATTCAAGTTGGCTTAGTTTGGTATATGTGTTATGTGCAATGAGGCCAAAGAGGTATTAAAGTGATCGTTTGAATGTTGCTATTACATTGGTATTCCTTTTCTGTTAGATCAAACCAGTACCGGAATATTACCATCTTCAGTTGATATATGTTGAACCAGCTCCGTTTCTTGGTTGATAACTTGTTTGTGAGCTGCACGCCTGCACCTGCATTTTAGATCCAGTTGCCTACTGCTTTGCTCGGTATTGCTGTACTGACTTTTGGAATCTTCATGATTCAGCAACTTGGATAAAATCTTAAATGGCCATTTTGGCCACGGGGGTATTTAGGTGTGAGTGTAGTTGCTTGTCTAGCTATGGCTTCCCGCTCTCGGAAAATCATGGCTTCAGCCTTCAGTTCAAATCCAAAGCTCAGCTTTGAAAATTAACCGGTTAATTGAGTTTTATCGAGTGTGGTTTGTGAGATATTGAGTAAGTTATGCCTCACAAGGTTTCAAGGATTTTGGAAATAAAAGCGCATCAATAAAAGTTGGTGAATATGGGCTTGTTTTGGATAATTGAATGGGAATGCCTATGTCTATATGAAATTACATATTTTTGCCTGTTGTTTCCTCACTTATAGTTACATGAAGATATAGATCCATATCACCAGTACTAACCAGTTAATTGAGTTTTATCGAGTGTGGTTTGTGAGATATTGAGAACGTTATGCCTGACAAGATTTCAAGGATTTTGGAAATAAGAGTGCATCAATAAATGATGGTGAATATGGGCTCGTTTTGGATAATGGAATGGAAATGCCTATGAAATTTACATATTTTGCCGGTTGTTTCCTCACTTATAGCCACATGAAATGTAGATCCATTTCTAGCAGTACTATGTTTCTCTTGTTATTTTCACTTGTTTAATTTATTCTCTGTCCAATGATGGATTTTTTTTTGCCTTCCTCGTTATCAAGTAATTTTTCAGAGAACTTAGATAGATCAGCTTTGGCTTCATATCTTATTGCCACTTAAAGCTATTCTAGGTCTAGGTTGTGTACTTGTGTTACCGCACGTTCTTATTGACAATTTTGTTGGGGAATCTTAATCATTTGATGGATTTAATCCACTCTCACAACACTACATTGATATTGTTTGTTTATGAGGTGGTTTCAGAGATGAACTCTAAAGTTCTTGTCTTGTCTTGTCTAACGACCGCTCCAGTTCACCTCAGCTTGGTCCATTATGACTTGGGTGATGAAATGCAGATATGTCTTCGACTCTTTTTCGTAGTGTTCCCTCTAAGCACTATTTTAGTTGGAACAGTTTGAACCGGACGAAAAGTTGTCGATTGGTCTTGCCTGTCCACACATGAAACTTTGCTGGAACCTAGTTGCTATTTACTCCCTCCGTTCCTAAATATAAGATGGTTTAGCCTTTTGCCAAATCCATTTGTATCTACATGTATCTAGACACGTTTTAGTATGCACGTTCACTCATTTTAGGCCGCATCTAGTCAACATGTGAAATACCTAAAACATCTTATATTTAGGAACAGAGGGAGTATGATTCAGTGTTGAGTTCTTAACCTGAATTGGGAATTTGTTCTTGCAAATTTAATTGCTTTTGGAATCTACTGATGAGTAAACTTGAGACTTTCCATTTTCCGGTCTTGACCTGATGCACGTATGAAGCAAGGTTTAGCTTTATGTGAGGTTATCAAGCAAACTGTGTTTTTGTTGAACATTTCTGAAGAGCGATATTTCGTGTTGACCTTGAAGAGTGATAATTCAAATAGGTGCAAAGAACACATTATAGACCATAGAGGACTGAGCAAAGATTTTTACTTGGCTAGAGTTTGATTTATTTTTGGTACCTGAGAAGTTAAGATTCACACCAGACAAGTTGTCTAATATCTAAAGAAATATAAGAGTCTGATGATTGTATAACAACATTATAAACAATAATTCAGGATACGAAAGCTGAGGAAGGTATGTAGTCTTTCATCAAAATGTATGTATACTCTACATCACCCTTTACTGAAGTTGCAGTGTAGCTTATATCCAACTGGCATTGTTTTGTACAGAATGTTACAGTATATGTGGACTACGCTAGCCCTTTCCATCAGATCGGTCTTTTGGAATAGTGGTCAGCGCATGAAACTTGACATGGTATCAGTCCTAGCTTCCGCACTTTATTGGAAAAATTGTTGTAGCCCCCCTTTGTGTCCACGTATACGTCTCTTGAGCCATACCTCTTGAGTCCACGTATAGACCTCTTGAGTCATACCTCTGAGTCCACGTATTGGCCGAGGCGTATACCTCTGAGATTTGTGTGCACGTGTTGGCCTCTCCGAGTCACACGTGAGAGGGGGTGTTACATTATATGTGGACTGCGCTAGCCCTTTCCATCAGATCAGTCTTTTGGAATAGTGGTCAGCGCATGAAGCTTGACACAGAACACACATTTGGCATCCCCTGTTAGTTATGTTGTAGGCTGCATACCAGTTCATGTAGTTTTCAGATATCTTTTCATCTTTCATTCTGTGAGGGCACTTCTGTAAATTGCTGAACTAGAACACTGAGTTATTAGCAGCCCATGTAGTTCTTCGGTCCTAGTTTGTTGCTATCCCAATTCAGCTTCGGATCAAAGCCTATGAAGCATCGGTATTTTTCTTCTTCTTGCATCGGGATGGGGAAATCCTTACCTTCACCAAGCCTGCTGGTTACCATATTCTTGACCTTGCAAGACCAAAGTTGCTACTGGCTAGATGGCGGGAAGGGCTCTTTCACCGTGCCTTCTGCTCTTCCGGGTGATTTTTTTGTTTACGGTGTGACGACTATGTCATCTCACATCTAGGTTATCTTCTGTTTACCAGTTGTATTGCCTATCAGTAACTGCTGGTTCTATTCCTGCTGGTAAATCAAAGCATGGTAGCTCTGACACTGAAACAACATGTATATCTATTTCTGAATCTGGCTGGTGTTACATGGTAGCCTGCCTCCAGCTCTCTCAGCCTATTGTTCTCTGGATGAGTTCCTAGATAATTCTTGTGCCCTGTGCTCAGTAAGATGGTGCATCCACTCGCAACTGGCGGTTGCACGGGGAGTCCACCTTTCCTGAGCGTGAACCTTTCTGGCGTGTGCCTTCAAAGTGGAGATTGTCTGGAGGTATATTTATCCATGCACAGTCAAAAAAAATATGTATCCATGTCTTTGGCCTGAAAGAGATCTCATCTTCTCCAGAGTAGAGATGGGCTGGAGCCTGGAGCCATGTATCCTGATGCTTCTTCTTGTCTTTGGCTCCGGACAGTATCTCATCTTTTACAATGTGGGTGGATCCTGACTCCGGGGAGCATCTCATCTTTATATTGTTTTTTGTGGCACAACATGTAGTAAAATACGTTACTTTTTACTAACTGTATATTGTAAGATTATATTGCACTCTTATTTTCCTATATGTGTTCATTATCACGGGAGTTGACAGTTCAGAATGTTTGCGTAGTTGGATAATAAAAATATATGTTTGCGCTCCCTCACCCACATAAATTTGGATGATTTTGAAATGTTGAATGGTGCATAGATTTCCAAAGAAGATCTTCTCTTTCCTACACATTTTGGAGGATTTGAAAAAAAAAACTCAAACCTTATACTATCGTCCGTTGAAAAAAAAAAAGACATAATTTTTGTAATTCGGAACAAATGAGCTACTCTGAAAAATCCAGAGTGGTATCTCATCTTTCGTACATATTTTTTTAGGGAAGACACATTTGCTCAAAAACCTCGCTGACTCGCTGAGATGTTCTCAAGGATTCCAAGGTGGTCTATATTGACGTTTAAGAACTCATGTGTAATTCCAATTCATTCGGGGTTATAATGTCCCTTGATATTTTAATTCACCATTTTGTTTATTCCTGTATTTCTTTTCCTCCAAATAGACCCTAAGTCGCTTTCAGAAAACTGTGATGATATCACTCTCTTTCTCTCTTATTTATATTCCATCTCTAATCAAGAAACATGACATCCACGTTCCTCAACTTTCACATAATTATACTTTTTTTTTTTTTCGATACATATATTTCTATCTCTGTTGCAAGCAAGTCCCTTTTTTTTTTAAATGGAGGTTCATTTGTTTTGTGGGCAGGTAGACTAGAAGATTTGTAATTTATTCCGTTGAGAAACAGAGTGGCACGCATGTTTCAAAGAATTTGGACGCCGGTTGCCACGAAGTTTAAGCCGCTAGTGAATAATTCAATATCGCCAACTCTGGAGAGCCAAACTGGCCAGTTTTTAGAAACAAAAGAATTCAAGACTGTCGTTATACAATAAACTGTTTTTTGTTGAAAAATGCAGACGATCCACCGATTCCATAACATTACCATACACGGACGATAATAATTTCAGCTAGTAAACGATGGAAATGCCTCGAAACGATAGAATTCAAACAAACTCAAGATCTGATTGAATCCAATCTTTAAATTAATTGGGCCAAACAGATGGCAAACAACAATACAATATCCATCGATCCCTCTCTCCAAGGGAAGAACAGAATATAACAAGAAAGCACCAAATTATATCAGACCGGTGCATATGAATGAATTCGCCAAAAGGAGGAGAAAAACAAAAGTAAATTAAGATAAAATCAAAACACGCGCATGCATCGATCAAAACGCACGCGCATGTCCTGGATGAAGGCGGCGGAGAGCCATATTATATAGCAAAATCTTCTTCTTCTCTTCCTCCTCCTCGCAGCGAATGAATGAAGGCGCGCTTACTGCAGGTAGTAGGCGAAGAAGGAGAGCACGGTGGCCCCGAGCACGGCGCCGAGGGCCGGGAAGGCGGCGGCGGAGCCGGAGGTGGCGCCGGGGGCCGGGGCGGGGGCCTCGGCGGCGAGGGCCACGGTGGCGGAGGCGGCGACAAGGACGGCGCAGGCGATCTTCTTCATCTCCATCGCTTCTTGGTCGGTCGAGGTGGTGGTCTCGGTCGGTCGGAGAGAACGATCGAGAGCACCGGTGCCGGAGAAGAGAACGGAGGCGAGGAAGGCTGCTGCTCTCTTGATGGCTCTGTGTCCTTGTTGCTTTGCCTGAGGAAGGAGGGGAGCCCGGAGGCTGCCATTTATAGGGCGATCGGTGGGCTAATGTTGGGGAGGAGTGGTCGCCATGCCATGTGGAGGAGCTTCCTCCGTGGGTGCATGTGCATGCGACCGAAGAGGGCGGGTGGCCGGGCGGTAATCCCTCTCGGAGACCCGGACGGAGACGAGCGCGTCGCGCGGTTGGTTCGGTTTTGATCTTTGAACGCGTCTGGCCCTGGTTAGGCAAAGCAGGCGCACGTTCGCCTACGTGCTAATTTTAGGTATGGTTCAACTAGGAAAAGTTGGAACTGGATTTTTATTTTGGAAACTAGCGTGTCTTGGCATTGGAACTCCAACGTGTTTTCCACAAAGCCAAGTGTACTTGACGAAATGATTTTAGTATTTACACGTGCTGTGGATACGACTGTTTTCATTCAAGAAGAATGAAACAGCAGGTACAATGTATTCAGAGCCAGTCTTGTTAGACATGGTTGATAAAGCTGAGAAACAAGCAAGGTAAAGCCTACAATACATCGATGACACAATCATTCTAATACAAAATAACGAGACAGCGGTGGCCAACCTAAAGTTCCCGCTAATATGCTTTGAAAATATGTCAGGCATAAAGATCAATAACCACAAAAGCGAAATTTTCGTGCTGGGCAGCCGGAGGAATCACATATTAGAATTGCAAACCCGCTGAACTGCAAACTCGGCAAATTTCCTTTCATTTACCTTGGTCTGCCAATTTCCGATAAAAAGCTAACTATTGAGCAATTGTACTTCCTAGTACGAAAGCTGGTAGCTAGGGTCGAGCCGTGAATTGGTAGATTCTTTTCCTCGGGGGGGGGGGGGGGGGTGGGGGGGGGGGGACTTATCCTTTCAACTCATGCCTAGATACCTCCCCATGTATGCAATGGGGTTCTTTGTGCTTCAAGAAGGCGTCCATGATCAATTTAATACCCACAGGTCCAGATTCTTTTTGGAAGGATCAGGGCCGAAAGGGAAATATCACATGCTTAACTGCCCTGTGGTATGTAAACCGAAGGAATGCGGAGGCCTAGGTATCCTTAATTTAAGACACAAGAACTTGGCCCTCCTGCTAAAATGGATTTGGAAAATTTACCAAATGGATGATTCAATCGGGGCCACCATCATCAGCCGAAGTCAAAGGGAAAAAAAAGATAGAGGCCTGTTGAAGCAGAAGTACTTCAATTCAACGGCCGGAGGGAGACATTTTCCCCAACTCGAGCCGCGGGGCTTCGCAGTTCTGGAACAATCTCCACAAAATCAAACATTTGTTCAAAGTTGGAGTGAAGCGCCAAATAAAGAGTGGACACAAAACACTCTTTTGGACGGACTGGTGGTGCGGAGAGGGCCCCCTTAGCTTGAGATTCCCTTTACTGTTCAACATATGTGACAACCAACTCCTCTCTATGGCCCAAGCAGCTCAAGGAGGATGCCACTTCCGACGCTCACTGGACCCAGCAGGGGTCGCCCAGTGGACGCAGGTCGAAGCTATTATTAGCAGTTTGCACCTCAGCCCTGAACACGACACGGTGACCTGGACCCTTGAGCCCTCTGGCCGCTACTCGGTCAGTTCTATGTATAAGCAGCTGTCGCAAGGGGCGACGGTTGCCCACTTTAAAGATATTTGGAAAGCGAAGCTGCCACTGAAAATCAAAGTCTTCACGTGGCAGATGGTTCTAGACCGCTTACCCTCTGATTTGTAACTAGCTACTCGACACAACCCGTCTGATGGGAAATGCGCCCTTTGTGGCGCAGATGAAGACGCCACGCATATGTTTTTCGCTTGCTCGTTGGCTCGTTTCACTTGGAGTGTGCTACGCCGTGTCCTAGGGAGGACATCGTGCCTGACAAATTTCGCGCAATTCTACTCCATTGCATCTAGCTTTTCGGGGTCCGGTCGCCGCTTGGTTTGGCTGTTATTCGCTGCACAATCTTGGGCCCTTTGGCAAGTCGGAAACGAGGGCGCCATGAAAACTAAATTTATTAGACATCCTGCAGCCATAACTTTTAAAACTATGATATTTTTGCAGACTTGGGCCCCATGCTTAAGACGCAAGACCGGACGGGCGCACTCTGGATGATCGGAGAGCTCAAGAAGATCCATGCCGGGCTACTTAAACCGAGAAGGATTTTATCAAAATGGCCTAAACAACCCTATTTTCAAATGTGGTTCAAAAAATTCCAAAACTTCAAAATAAAAATAGGTGGGGCTTCTCTACAATATTAGAAGTCTCCATGAATTTTTGGGTGATTTATTGACTCCTTTAAGTACCCTAAAAAATACAGGAAGTTTCTATAAAACTATTTTCTGAAAATTCTAGAAAGTCCAGGGGGTTTTCTGTAAAATGTTCTTTCCTTTCCTTTCTTCTTCCTCCTGCCAGAAGGACGAGCAGGCCATCGCCGTGTCGACCTCGCGCGCGCCACCTCCTCCGTGCTTGCCTGCTCGCGAGGATAACCCCGAAGAGACGGCTGCATCTCTTGCGTCCGCTCCTTACCGTAGCTGGTTTTGTGCTTTTATTGGGCTAAGCTTTATGCCGCAGCGTGTCGTCTTACTTTGTCTAAGTTGTATGCCGCAGCGTTGTTCTAATATTAGTGAATCTAAAATCTTTGTTAACTTAAAACTGGGCAATAAAATGCCTTTTATCTAAGAAAAAGTAAAGTCTACTATCTACTGGGTTTTCTACTGCTCGAAACCAGGCAAAATCGCCATCTTCCTGAGATATATATATCGACCATCTATTCATCTTGTATTAGATAATCGCAACATGAAGCGAAGTTAGACTTCCATTTCCGAAGATCTGTCGGTTTTTTTTTTTTTTTTTTTTTTTTTTTGACTTTTTGATCTGTCGGTTCTGTTTATCCAGATACTCCGTTGTGCTGGTCTAGATGGTTGGACGACACTTTAGTTTCTGTCGTGCGCCCTTGTAGCATCACGTTTTAAGTTGGCAAAACAGAAGTCGACCACTTGCCGTTACAATAAGATGAACTAAGTTTTGATTATGCAAAGTCTGCATACATAGATAAATAAATACAGAAATCCAGTTCATTAACCCACGATGCGCCAACGGTGCAATCAATGGGGCCCGTCCGGCTAGCCGAGCACCAACGGGGCAGATGATAGTCCATGGTGTAATGGGTCCGATACCACGTTCTCACCAATTATTTCGCTCTGTCCTCTTTGTGTATCCGTCAAATTTTGCGTTTTCACTGGTAGAAAACTGGCTTATGATCCCGGTTCGGTTGGACCATCCGTCCCGGTTCCCGAACCGGGACCAGCCAATCGGGACGAATGCTGGTCCTGGTTCAGACACGAACCGGGACCAATGGGGCTCCACGTGACCAGTTCTGGCCGGGCGTGGGGGGAGACTCATTGGTCCCGGTTCGTACCGGGACCAATGAGTGTTTTATTTATTTATTTAGGGTTTAGGGTCTCCCTCTCGCCGGTGCCCCCTCTCCCTCTCGCCGGTGCCCCCTCTCGCCGGTGCCCCCTCTCCCTCTCGCCGGTGCCTCCGTCGTCTCCCCCTTCTTCGCATCGCCGACGTGCTCTCCATCGTTTCCGTACGCATATTATACGCTCTACTATATACACAGTACACGTTGATGCATATATAATTAATATTCGATCTCTTGCGAGAATACAACTATTTAATTACATGGAGATAGATCACATATGTAGTTCATCGTCCGCAGCATAATGTTCCCCTTTCATCGATGACCTCCCTAAGCAGAAATCCCGCCAATTCCTCTTGAATTGCTCGTATGCGCTGTTCTGGGTCGAGCTTCTCCCGCATTTTGCTCAAAGAAGTTGTTCTCCGCTCAGAGGTCAACTCGCGAATGAACTCGCAAACGTAGAATCCACATAAATTACTCCCCGGTGGCTGCTGCGGACTTTTCACCGATTTAAAGTTAGCTCATCTTTGAATGGACCTTCTACATTCTGTTTGAATAGTGTCCAACACCTGCTTTGGCAAAAAAATGAACAAAGGAGTTATTAATTACTTGATATCAGGAAACGAACGAAAGAGGCGATATAATGCGATAATGATTGAAATTACTTATTGAGCATTTCTTTCATTCGGTCCACGTCGCTTGGTCCCAACTTAATGAGTCGTATGCTTCAACTATGGACTTGTCAGGTTGAATGCTTAGCAGAATCCAGTGGAACCTGCGGACGTTTACATAAAGCAGACATGCATAGCTCATCAATTACACTTAACATCGAGAAAGCCAAATAAAAATATGTACAAGACAGAAACACTCACTTGAAGTTGTAAGGAAATAGTATTTCCGTACAGTTTTGCTTGATTAAAAAGGTGGTCAGGTCATGCTCCACGTCTTTGGGGTGATTGCGTAACGTATGTTCATTAACGATATATGGGTCAACGAACCCAACCTCAAATGTCTAGATGCTTTGCATTCCATCATCTTCATTCTACATAATAGCGTACAAAAGGATATATATATAGTCAGGATAATATAATACAGGCAATGAACGAGCTGAGCTAGAGACTTAATTACGAAAATAAATCACTTACAGACAATAGCAAGAGGATAGATT
The DNA here is from genome assembly GCA_947311845.1 of Poa pratensis. Classification (NCBI taxonomy): domain Eukaryota; kingdom Viridiplantae; phylum Streptophyta; class Magnoliopsida; order Poales; family Poaceae; genus Poa; species Poa pratensis. The sequence goes on from CAMZMU010000087.1 coordinate 24,720,125, forward strand.
TGTCGAGGGCGCGCTGATTGAATAACTGAAACAGTTCAGTCATTTGAACCTGTATACGTAAGGTTTGAAGAAATGCTCCACTCGAACGTCCACCGCAATCCACTCTTCGCGTCCTTCTTTGATGTGTGCACCATGTACCAGTCGTGCAGATTTCGCATATGTGTTGATAGACGCGTGAGCTCCTCATTACTGACCATAGACTCCCCTGTGACATATTTCCGTGCTATCTCTAACATTGGCTGATCTTCATAGCCTAAAAGTTGACCAAGAGTCATACCCATGGCGGTAGCATTTTCCATGGCCTGCGATACAGTGATACCCTGTTCTCTAGCAGCAGCTATGGCTCTGGGGTCCAATAATTGCAGGTCCTTATCCATATCGGCTCTGAAGTCCTTGTCGATATCGGAACACACTATGAGCGGGGGGACCGATTGATTTTTCTGCTGTCCGAGCTGGGCAATTTGTTTCCCGCTTTTTGCACTTCTTCCTTGTCTGCTCAGACTGGGCACGTGCTAGCTTACTAAGTTCACGACCATAGTCAGATTGCAGATTCATCGATTTGGGATGGCTGCGCAAGGAAGGACTTTCTCCACTTTTTGGATTTTTCATCGTATACCGGCTTCTGCTCGGGCTTTTTTGGTGCAAAAAAAGCCTTATTGTAGGCAGCCACCTCCGCGGCGTTTTCCGCTACAGTCCTGTCATAAGGTCTAATGGGAAGATTCTTATGAGGTACTGTTGGGAGGGGCGACCTTTTACGTTTCGGTGATCGCTTACCCCTCATAGTACGAGCGGTGGGCGGAAACGGCTGACGCGGCGGCGGAGACGGCTGACGCGGCGGCGGAGACGGCTGCGCTGGAGACTGGTGAGGCGGTGAAGAGGACTGTTGCGCTGGAGAATGCTGAGGCGGTGAAGAGGACTGTTGCGCTGGAGACTGGTGAGGAGTCGATGGCCTTGGCTGCCAGTTCGGAAGCACGATGAATTCCTTTGGCCATAGAATGGTCGCTTTCTTGGCTTCTCCAAGTTCAAGCACCTCCCCATCTTCACCTGCAGGGTGTTGCAGCTTCAGCTCCTCATAATCTTTCATCACTTCATCCACCGCGACAACAGCGTAGCCATTTGGAACCGGAGAGAAATGGTAAGTTGGATTAGGTCCAATTGGTACGACATAGCCGACCGCCACCTTCACGGTTAAGTTAAAAACTTTCACATGCATCTCACAAGGTGTGCTCTCCGTGATATCATCCACTGGGTAGCGACGAAGTGGAGCCACCGTCACTGCATCATCAGTACCATCCTGGAGCTCCGTGGAAGCCACGCTGCTTTTCCGATTCGATGGGCCGCCGGTACCATCGCATGCAGCTTCTACCATGTGCCGCTGAGATTGGCCGCTAGTACCTTGCTGGCTAAGTGCGGCAATTTGATCCTTCTGCCGCTTTAATTCTTCTTCTATTTACTTAGCCGGTCTGCAGCAGCGCGTGCTTCCATTGCCTCCCTTTCCTTTCTCCTCTGATGGCTTCTATCAGGAAATTTCTTCCTGTGCTCGGGAATCGCAATTGTCTTGGGCTTGGAGCCAGGTACGCCTCGTAACCGTCCGTCGTGTTCCTTATTCCCAAGGGCGCGTGTGAGCTCGTCATCCTCTCTATCGGGAATGAACCGTCCCTCTGCAACATCCTTTACTGCATTTCTAATTTCTTGGATGGGTAGTAGGGGATTATCTTTGTGTCTTCTGTTATATATGCACTTCCCTTCTGCGTCCAACGTGCCCCCATGCCCGTAAAACCAATTTCTTGCCCGTTCGATCCACTTGAGTGGCTCTGGAGTGATCCCTTTAGCCAGCAGGTCCGCCTCAAGTTTCTCCCACTTAGGCATGCTAAAAGCGTAGCCACCAGCCCCATAGTATGGTGGTAGATCTTTTTAGCAGCATTTGCCTTATTTTTTGCAGACTTTTCCTGAGCTTCCTCTGATTTCTTGTACGCCACAAATTCTTCCCAGTAGTCCTTATCTTCTCATACCCTTTATCGAAGTCCGGAGTCTTATTTTTCTGACAAACTCGATGTTCAATCTTTTCTTCCAGTTCTTGAATAGCTCGGCCATCTTCTTAAAAGCCCAGTCCCTGACTTTTTGCTCCATGTTTTTCCGGGCAATCTTTTCTGCCTCATTGGATCCTCCTCATCTGGATCCACCTCTGGCGCCAGGGTGAAATTAAGCATGAGCTTTCTCCAAAGTCTTTCTTTGCCCTCATCGCCGACATATCTTACTCCTCTCCTTTGGCTGATGCCATTCTCGAACGGTGATCGGGATGTAGTCCCTAACAAGAACTCCGCATTGCTTTACCATTTTATTTTTAACACCAGGGGGAGCAGTCGGTGTGCCGTCTTCAGCGACTTTTTCGATCCTGTACCTTTCTTGGTCGCCCAACGTTTTGGTTGGGCCTCGTTTTGTCCTTACAGAATTTTTGCTCGATCCGGAGGGCTAAAAGAAGAAAGAGCGTTAATATATGTATATAGACAACAGAGGCTTAATTAATACAATCTTCGGCTTCATTAATATATGTATATGCACCTCGCCGGAGTTTGCAACATTTAATGTTCCACCGGAGCCTTCGGCTTCTCCCTCGTCGGCTTCTCCCCCACCCCAGCCGTCGGGTTCTACCTCACCGGAGCCGTCTCTTCGGTTGAGAGACTCATCTCCCTCACCGGAGTTGTTCAGAAACTGCGAGGTGACATCGCCAACATCTTCCGGCCCGCGGATTATATCCTCGAGGATGTTTTCCTGATTTTCGTCTCGTTCCATAGTTTCTGCAAATTAAGAACAATGCACAAAACTTTAGTTGGGTAACTTTGCATACAAATATGAATCGGATATGTGAATGCAAATGTGAATACAAAGTTAAATTTGCTAATTTTGCTAACACATAAATTTTGCTAACACTTTAAATATTCTTAAACAAGCTATTTCTTAATTTTTCCTAACACAGTACTAACAATTCCTAACCCAATTTTTTTTCCTAACACAATTTTTTCCTAACACAGTACTAACAATTACTAACACAATTTTTTTCCTGACACAATTTTTTCCTAACACAGTACTAACAATTCCTAACACAATTTTTTTTCCTAACAAATTTTTTTTCCTAACACAAAAAATCCTAAGTGTTTGAATTCTAAACCTAAGCAAAAAATCCTTTTAGGTTTGAATTTCTAAACCTAAGCATTTGTGTACAATTTTACATCACAAAAAATCCTAAATGTTTTCCCTAATGCAGCAAGTAATTCACTATATACATCACACTAAAATTCTAACCTACAATTTTAATCTAATTACTTCTAACCTAACAATTTCTATATACATCACAATTGCTACAATTTTAATCTAATTACTTCTAACCTAGTAGAATGCAGCAAGTAATCTAATTACTTCTATATACATCACAATTCTATATACATCACAATTTTAATCTAATTACTTCTAACCTAGTAACAATTTCTATATACATCACAATTGCTACAATTTTAATCTAATTACTTCTAACCTAGTAGAATGCAGCAAGTAATTCACTATATACATCACACTAAAATTCTAACCTACAATTTTAATCTAATTACTTCTAACCTACAATTTTAATTTAATCTAATTACTTTTAATCTATAATTTTAATCTCCAGCCGCACATTCAGTAAATCAACCAGTGCAGCGGGGCTGGGCGGCGGTGGTCGAGCAGGAGGAGCGCAGAGGAGCTCACCGGGGCGGCCGAGGTCGAGCAGGAGGCGCAGAGGAGCTCGCCGGGGCGGCCGAGGTCGAGCGAGGCGACGGTGGTCGAGTGGGAGGCACGGCGGCGGCTCCGCGGCCGGTCAATCCGCTCGGCCGAAGAGGTGGAGGGCAGGGCCGCGCCGGAGAAGGGTGGCGGCAGAGGTGGAGGGCGGGGCCGGTTTTTCGCCGGAGCAGGGCTTCGCCAGAGTCTCGTCGGGGAACTGCGCCAGATGTGGAAGAAGAGGAAAAGAGTGAGGCGTTATAAAGAAAAGGCCTTTGGTCCCGGTTGTTCTTACCAACCGGGACGAAAGGGTCTTTGGTCCCGGTTGGTAAGAACAACCGGGACCAAAGGTCAAATTTTGGGCCGCTTGAAGTTCGCGCAATTTTGGGCCGCTTTTAGTCCCGGTTCGAGGCTGGAACCGGGACTAAATGGGCTTTTCGATTTTTTTTGTTTTCTTTTATATAATTTCCAGGAAATGATTTAAACTTGTAAAATCAATAACTTTTAATCTGTTTATCAGAAAATTATGATTAATATATCAAAATGCTAAGAAAAATGAACCTCATCTATTTATATGTCTATTATTATAAATCCAAATAATACAATAATATGTTTATTATTATCAGAAAAAATAAGGAATCTGAATATATCATCCATACATCTGTTTGCATCATGTATCAACTGTGCCATTTTCAATTCAAAAATGCATTAACTCATATCTTTTGCATACTTTATTATTGTCATTTTCAATTTGAATCTCACTAAACTTTCAAACTATTAACCATTTTGCCATTTTGAATTAAAAAATGCATTAACTTTTATCTTTTGCATAACTAACTCAAAACCAGAATACTTATTCAGATGCTAAAGATCATTAGTTGGAAATGCAGAGATAAATAATACATTTTACACGATCGTCGTCGTAGATAGACAAACATTTTACACGATCGTCGTCATACATAGACGAACCATTTGTCCTAACCAACGATGTGGCTCAGGTTAGTCATACTCCTGCCTAGGCCTATAATACTCGTCCTCATAGTCGTCGTAGTCGCCGCCGTCGTCGTCGCTGTCGTCGGGCGGCGCTCGCCTGGACTGGAAGCGAGGGTAGCGCAGGCGGGGGTTATCGCCGGCCGTGATGTAGTTCATGACGCTCTGGAGAGTCCGGCCGCTCCACCACAGCCGACGGCCGGCCTCGTTGAAGTTCGAAGGAGGCGGGCCGTCCTCCTCGTACCTGGCGAGCGCCCTCTCACGCCGATTGATGAAGAAGGCGTCCCAAGTCGGGCGGTAGTCGGGATGCCAGCGGGATCCATCCGCTGCGCCGGAGTGAGCTCGAGGTAGTAGTGGTTCGTGATGGCCGCCCGGCGCGCCAAACCTTGAGGGACAGGAGGGACCGGCACGCCTCCGGTGCTCAGCCTCCAGCCGGCGGGGACGTCGTAGCCGGGCGGGCAGGGGTAGTTCGAGGCGCAAAGCGCCTCCGCCTCCGAGTAGGTTAGAGTGGGTACGGTGGAAGCCATGGGAGAGTGATGAGGTTGCAGATATGAGTTTAGATGTGCTATGCCAATGGAGGCCATGCATGACTACATATATATAGTGAGAATCCCACCAATAAGGAAGAAGCACACGGATCGTGTGTTTCTTTCGAGCGCTTGTGAGCCGTTGGATCAGGGGTGTGTTTCTTTTGAAGGCTTGTGAGCTGTTGGATATCACTTTGTGAGCCACCACCCGGGACTAAAGGGAATCCCACGGATCGTGTGTTTCTTTCAAGCGCTTGTGAGACGTTGGATCAGGGGTGTGTTTCTTTTGAGAGATTGTGAGCTGTTGGATCAGTAGTATCACGACCACTTCGTGAGCCACATCAAGGTTTAATACATTCCATAGAATGCATTACATAAAAGGTTTAATACATTATTACACATGATCCAACGTCTCACAAGCGCTTGAAAGAAACACACCCCTGATCCAACATCACCAACATTATTCTACATAAACGGACTTGCTGGCTCGAAGGCCGTAGGATTAGGGGGAACGGCGGGAGGAGCCAGCCCCGTGGGCGGCCGCCCGGTTCTCGCGCGCACGTTTGCGGCGGAGGGCAAGATCCATGGAGGATGAGTCTTTCAGCGCCCAATCCAGCTCGGAAGCCTCCTTCGCCTTGAGCTGGTAGGAAGTCTTGGCTCGCTGGACAGGGTAGTCGCGGACAGACTGGAAGGAGGCTTCCATGGCCTCCTGTATCTGCAACCCACAACCCTCTTCCCCGTCGTCGCTCCAGTCGAAGTCGTCGTCCTCCTCCTCCTCCGCGGGAGGAGCGGTGGCGCCTGGTGGAGGTGCAGCGGCGCCAGGTGGAGGTGCGGCGGCACCTGGTGGAGCAGGAGGCCGGTAGCTGGGCATTCCTCTCCACGCCGGGCTCGTGGGCATACGGCGGGATAGGCTCCCGCGGTTGCGCCCAAGCGCGCTCTGCCGAGCACGCTCGACCTCGTCCAGAAGGCGCTGCGGCGGACGTGGCGGATCCATCTCGTGGAGACGATGCGTTCGTGGCTAGGAATGGTGGATTAGGGTTTACCCCGTCGGCGACAATATATAAAGACCTCCAGGGCAGCGCTGGGGGAGGACACGTGCCCAGGGCAGCGCTGGGGGAGGACACGTGTCGTGACCGCAAAACCCGCCTTTAGTCCCGGTTGGTGTTACCAACCGGGACTAAAGAAGCACACGGATCGTGTGTTTCTTTCAAGCGCTTGTGAGACGTTGGATCAGGGGTGTGTTTCTTTTGAGGGATTGTGAGCTGTTGGATCAGCAGTATCATCACGACCACTTCGTGAGCCACATGACCCGGTTGGTGTTACCAACCGGGACTAAAGAAGCACACGTACCCTATATATAGCCCCCCTCCTCAGACAGGTTACTCACACACAAAACATTCCAGCGTCACTCGGAGAGGCATCTTTGGGCAACCAGCGGCAAGACGTCTCTGATGACCTGCGACCGTTCCAAACGGTTGCAGATCATCAGAGATGTCTTGCCGGACGGTTGTAGATCATCAGAGACGTCTTGCCGCTGCTTGGATCGAAGTGGCGCTCAAACACAAAACATTCCAGCGTCACTCGGAGAGGCATCTTTGGGCAACCAGTGGCAAGACGTCTCTGATGACCTGCGACCGTTCCAAACGGTTGCAGATCATCAGAGATGTCTTGCCGGACGGTTGTAGATCATCAGAGACGTCTTACCGCTGCTTGGATCGAAGTGGCGCTCAAACTCACGAGCCACCGTCGGGCTGTATGCAGGGGGAACCGTGTTTGGACGGTCGAAGCTGAGGTTTGAGAGGTTCCCACGGGAGGTGTGGGAGCCGACAACCACCTACCACGCGTGTTTCACCGGTCGTCATGCAATTAATTAACAGAAAACAAAAAAGAAAACTCACATGTGATATAACCCATTTCTTCTAGTGGAAACTCCCATTTCGTGTATTATGGTTTTCACCACATAAAGGTTTAATACATTACTACACATCACATAAAGGTTTAATACATTACATTGATTTACATAAATGCCATGAACCCTTCTTCGCGTATGTCCCTGGCCTATGATCGCTTCGGCCGTAACCATGGAGCATCTTCATTATTTAACGGGATGCTTGGGTCAGTTTTCACTGTGAAGGGCGGAATTTCATCAAACTTATCATAATCTGCTGACATGTCTGTCTTGTCCTCGACTCCCACGATGTTTCTTTTCCCTGAAAGAACTATGTGACGCTTTGGCTCATCGTCTGATGTATTCGTTTGCTTATTTTTTCTTTTTTTCGGTCTGGAGGACATGTCCTTCACATAGAAAACCTGAGCCACATCATTGGCTAGGACGAATGGTTCGTTCCTGTAACAACCAAGATTCTTGAGATCCACTGTCGTCATTCCGTACAGCTGGTCTACCTTTATTCTCCCTTCATGTTGACCCAACTGCACCGAAACAAAGGGACCTTAAAAGTAGGTCCATAGTCAAGTTCCCATATCTCCTCTATGTAACCATAGTATGTTTCCTTTTGCCCATTCTCGTCTGTTGCATCAAAGCGGACACCACTGTTTTGGTTGGTGCTCTTTTTATCTTGGGCGATCGTGTAAAATGTATTCCCATTTATCTCGTACCCTTGGAAATTCAATACAGTCGAAGATGGTGACGCGGCCAACAAGTAGAGCTGATCTCCGACAGTGCTGTCATTCATGAGCTGTAATCGCAACCAACTGCCGAAAGTCTCCATGTGTTTTTCTTTAATCCAGGAGTCATCCTCCCCCGGGTTCTTGGAGCGTACATAATTCATGTGTTCCTCGATATACGGAGCCACGAAGGTGGAACTTTGTAGAACTGTGTAGTGTGCTTGAGTTAAAGAATGCCCGTCCCTACATATCAGTGCTTTCTTTCCTAGCGTGCCTTTTCCACTCAGTCTCCCCTCATGCCGCGATTCAGGAACACCAATCGGCTTAAGGTCAGGAATAAAGTCAACACAGAACTCAATGACCTCCTCTGTTCCATAGCCCTTTGAGATGCTTCCTTCTGGCCTAGCACGGTTATGAACATATTTCTTCAAGACTCCCATGAACCTCTCGAAGGGGAACATATTGTGTAGAAATACAGGACCGAGAATGGCAATCTCTCGACTAGGTGAACCAGGAGATGCGTCATAATATTGAAGAATGATGGGGGGAACACCAACTCGAAGCTGACAAGACATTGGACCACAGCCTTCTGTAAACTTGGTAGAGTTACTGGATCGATGACCTTCTGAGATATTGCATTGAGGAATGCACATAGCTTCACAATGGGTACTCGAACATTTTCCGGTAGAAGCCCCCTCAATGCAACCGGAAGCAACTGCGTCATAATCACGTGGCAATCATGAGACTTCAGGTTCTGGAATTTTTTCTCTGCCATATTTATTATTCCCTTTATATTTGACGAGAAGCCAGCCGGGACCTTGATACTGCTCAGGCATTCAAAAAAGATTTCCTTCTCTGCTTTGGTAAGAGCGTAGCTGCTTAAGTATTGACGCCCTTTATCCGTCTGCTTGTTGTATGGGTCTTTCATACGTTGCTGGTCCTCCCGTGCTTCTGGTGTATCTTTTGTCTTCCCATACACGCCCAGGAAGCCTAGCAGGTTCACGCAAAGATTCTTCGTCACGTGCATCACGTCGATTGAAGACCGGACCTCTAGGACTTTCCAATAGGGTAGCTCCCAAAATATAGATTTCTTCTTCCATATGGGTACGTGGTTGTCAGCGTCATTCGGAACAGATAGACTGCCAGGACCCTTTCCAAAGATTACTTCTAAATCCTTGACCATGTCATATATAACATCACCATCAGGGAGGTTAGGCTTCTTCCGGCGATCTGCCTCACCGTTGAAATGCTTGCCTTTCTTTCTTACGGCATGACTGTTCGGAAGAAATCGACGATGCCCCAGGTACACGTTCTTGTTTCCCAAATGTATACTTTCAGTCTTATCTAAACAGTGCGTGCATGCATTGTATCCCTTGTTTGACTGTCCTGAAATGTTACTAAGAGCAGGCCAATCATTGATGGTTACGAACAACAACGCTCGTAGGTCAAATTCCTGTTGTTTGTGCTCATCCCACACACGTACACCTGGTTCGGACCACAACTGCAAAAGTTCATCAACTAATGGCCTTAGGTACACATCAATGTCGTTGCCGGGTTGCTTCGGGCCTTGGATGAGCACTGGCATCATAATGAACTTTCGCTTCATGCACAACCAAGGAGGAAGGTTGTAGATACATAGAGTCACGGGCCAAGTGCTATGACTGGAGCTCTGCTCCCCAAAAGGATTAAAGCCATCTGTACTTAGACCAAATCTTAAGTTCCTTGCGTCATCTGAAAATGTCGGGAACTCTCTGTCGATTTTTCTCCACTGGGACCCATCGGCGGGGTGTCTCAACTTCCCGTCTTTCTTACGCTCTTCTTTGTGCCATCGCAACAACCTGGCATGCTCTTTGTTTCTGAACAGACGTTTCAACCGTGGTATTATAGGAGCATACCACATCACCTTAGCAGGAACCCTCTTCCGGGGGGCTCGTCATCGCACTCAACATCACCAGGGTCATCTTGTCTGATCTTGTACCGCAGTGCATTGCATACCGGGCATTTATCCATATTCTCGTACTCCTCACCGCGGTACAGGATGCAGTCATTAATGCATGCATGTATCTTCTGCACATCTAATCCTAGAGGGCAGATAGCCTTCTTTGCTTCGTATGTAGTCTCGGGCAATTCGTTATCCTTTGGAAGCTTCGGCTTCATTATTTTCAGTAACTTCTCAAATCCCTTGTCAGAACAACCAGTCTCTGCCTTCCATTTCAGCAGTTCCAGTGTGGTACCGAGCTTTGTGCTGCCATCTTCGCAATTTGGGTACAGCAACTTTTTGTGATCCTCTAGCATGGCCTCCAACTTTAGCTTCTCCTTTTCTGTATCGCATTCTCGCTTTGCATCAGAAATGACCCCACCAAGACCATCAGCGGGCTCATCTGATGCCCGATGTTCACCTCCTTCTTCAACGTCTTCCATTACAGTATCACCGTATTCCTCAGGGAACATAGGATAGTTGTCATCATCCTCCTCTTCTTCATTGTCTTCCATCCTAACCCCTCTTTCTCCGTGCTTGGTCCAACAATTATAGCTGGGCATGAAACCTCTCCGAATCACGTGGTCTTGAATGGTTCTCGGGTCAGAGTACTCCCTGACGTTCCGACACTTCTCACATGGACAAGGCATAAAATTATCCACTTTGTTTGCCTCAGCCACTTCGAGAAATTTATGCAGGCCTGCAATAAACTCGGAACTGCGTCGTTCGCCGTACATCCATCGCATCCGTGCATCCATCTGCATCATATAATTAAGTTTATCAAATACCATTACAATAACATCTTGAATAGTGAAATGACCACCGTACATCGACACGTGCAATATTTTGTATCAATTACAGATGAAAAGGATAAAGTTGCTAACCTCGGCCGAGGATATCATCTTGTGTGAACTTAAGTGTGGCTCGGGCATTTCATCGAACACATCTTGTGCGTGGCAAAGGAAAAAAAACTAGCACCCACTTCCCACCAATCCAACCAGAAAAAAAAGAGGAGAGAGAGAGGGGGTGGGTTATTTATAGGCAGGGGAGGGGTATTGGTCCCGGTTCGTGCACGAACCGGGACCAAAGCTCCGCGGCACGCCACGTGTCCTGCACCGGAGCATTGGTCCCGGTTCGTGCCACGAACCGGGACCAATGTCCCCAACCGAACCGGGACCAATGCTCCACGGACCCCTGGCAGCTCGAACCGGGACCAATGCCAGGCATTGGTCCCGGTTTTTCTCTGAACCGGGATTAATGGCTTCATCGGCTCTGGACGAAAGGTGGTTTTTCTACTAGTGTCTCCTTGTCTTTGGCGACTGGTTTTGGTTCGAGTTAGCTCGTCGGCTTCCTTGAATTGCTTAGTTCCCGCTTCATTATATGCGATGATTTCGGTCAGGAACATGTTACAGTTAACGTATTAGGTAGCCAAACACTCATTGGCCTGAAATTAACGTGGATCAACCTGATGCTATGTAATACTTTTTTTTGTTTTTGCGAATGGATGCTATGTAATACTCGATGTACTATACTTCTGAGCTGAATAGAATTTAGGGCACATTCGTGCCCTCTCTTGCTCAGAAAAAACCTAATTTTGTTCTTACTCCCTCCATACTGGTTTATAGGATGTATTCTCAAAACCAGGTTTTCCCAAGAATAAGATGCAATTTAGACAATTAATGAGTAATTAGGAGAGAGAAAACATAAGGTAACCAATGCATGCGCATCAATTTAGTCAATTAATGAGTAATTAGGAGAGAGATAAAAGGAATGCAACCAATGCATGCCATCAATTGTGCTATTCAACCCACCAATAATTAGCCACCTAGGTCACAAAGAATTGACCAAGACATCCTATAAACCGGTATGGAGGGAGTACCATTTTCTTCCAAACACATGATACAACATGTAGGCATATACATTCATGTACCCGCACTCACGCGATTGGACGGTGCATTATTATATCTGGATAGGTAAGGGCCTCGATGGACGAGTTGTAATATAAAATAACATGAGTGTTCGCACACGAACATCATCATTCGTCGGCGTGATATGCAAGACAACGCGCTGAGAGAGACCCGATGAAATCGCGATACACAAAACAATATGACAAGAGCTTTTGGAACTCGAAACCTAGCTCGTTACGGAGGGACCGTTAGACTGTTAGAGCTCGCGGCGACTATGGGCTGCTCTATCATCTTCAGTATGTACATGTTCATCGTTAGATGAATCGGCTTAAGGTCGTTGATGCAATAGCTTTTGCCATCAAGACAAATTGCAGTAACTAGCCATTTATGTCCATTTCAACAAATTTCAATCATCCTTTATCAACGTCAGATTGTGCTATTTGAAACATGGTGTAATTCTAAATATTTTTCTTGATGAATTATGCAACTTTTTTTTTGCGGGTAAAAGATATTGTATACAAGTAGACAGGGTTACAGTGCGGTCTAGGTTGCAAGCCTGAGTAGCGACATCAGGACATGAACCTTCCCAAATAGCGGTACAAACTTCAGTTCTTGCAAGGTTTGCAAGAATATGACTAACCCTATTTTGAATACGATCTGCTTTTACAAAAGACTTTACTCTATTACTACTAGCAAGCAACTTTATTTCTGATGATCAGATGCACAGCTGTGATCGATCATTCTCCTTGGCTTGGACTGCCTTCAGAAGCTGGGCACAATCAGACTCCACCTGAATCGGCATGTTACAGCGAGCCAATGCCAGTACTAGACCCTCCTTGCACGCCTCCAGCTCCGCTTCAAGTGGGTCGATACAACGATGAAGGAAGCGGCATGCTGTGAAGATGATCTCTCCTACATGATTTCGCAGCACCATGCCAGCCCAGCGGAGCCATCTTCCGCTTTGAAAGACCCATCCGTGTTCAGTTTGACCCAGCCCGGGGATGGAGCCTCCCATTTTTTATCAGGAGGAACAGGGGAAGGACGCCGGGGGGAACGCTACAACACTGACTGAACAACCGGTTGCTTGCCTTTGATCACTTCTTCAGGCGTGGCATCCTTCAGATGACACAATGTTTTCAGGTAGCTACAGAGGAACCTTTGAGAACTTTCGATTGGCGGCAAGGGCTTGTCGTGAGTGACTTCATTACGGGCATGCCAAGCTCTCCAAGTTACCAAAAGGAAACCATCAGTCATGGAAACATGCATAGCTACGAGGCAATCCCGGAACCAATGCAAGGGCTGGAACTGAAGATCAGAGTTATTGGGCAGCGACCAAACCTCTCTCATGGACGTCCACAACTGGCTAGCATGTGGGCAGCAGCAGAGGGCATGGCAGACATCCTCACTCTCCGTGCAGCAAATGGTGCAGGCACCAGTTACAGGAAAACCACGGCGCCGTTTATTGTCCTCGGTAGCTAGGGAATTGGAAGCGGCCTTCCAAGTGAAAGTTTTGACTTTCGGAGGAACATTCGCGGCCCAAATGCGCTTCCACACGGGATCTCGGCCATCCGGTCGTGTGCTAGATGCAGCAAAACCTTGCTGTTCAGGGGTTTCATTCAGTGCCAAATGGTAAGCACTGCGCACAGAGAATACACCATTCGGCTCTAGTTGCCACTTGCCAGGCAACCAAATCAGGTACTTGCCGTGATGGTAGCTTGATATTCAGAATCGCCTCAGCATCTATAGGCAGAAAGGTGTTCTGCACCACTTCAGATATGCAACATGCGATACTAGTTCGCCCATGCATGGATGGCTCGACATGGTGATCAAGAATTATAAGATAATTATTTTCAGCAATATATCAAAGATATGATCACACATGGTGAGATTATATGTACACTTTTTTAATCTTTAACCGATCTTGTTGTGGGAACGACTTGGATTAAAGCAACCAAATTGTTAAGATTTTCCGTCACCCCATTCGGTTATTCATTGCCTTTTGCACCTTTTTCCGATGTTTCGGACAAGTAGTTATATATACTAGCATCAAAATATGGATTTAAAGGACTGTGATACATCTGTTGACATCAAAGGCAAAAGGCCTTTATACACACAGAACGAAAAGTTCAGATCTTCAGAAACTGAACTTAATAAAGGGGAAAGGAAGGATAAAAATATTTGGAAACCTCAAGAGGAAGGTTCGGTAAGGTTAATGTGGATGCTTCTTTCATAACTGAAACTGGTAAGGCTAGTGTTGGGATCATCATACGTAACCATCGTGGAGAGGTTGTTCTCTCTAAAGGCAGAATTATTCAAGGCTGTGTTGATGCAGAAGAAGCAGAAGCCTATGCTTGCCGGGATGGTATCCGGTTAGCCACAAACTGGAGTCATCTACCGCTCATTATTGAGACGGATAGTTTGATTGTTGCAAACAATGTTAAAAGAGCTGATGCTAAGTTCTCTAGAATTGGTGGTGTTTACCAAGAGATCCAAGAGGAACTGAATGGGATTGGAAATTGGAAAATGTCGAAAATCAGTAGGGAGCAAAACTTTGCAGCTCACGAGCTAGCAAAGTTCGTCAGAGTTAACCTGATTACGGAAGACTGGTTCACTGGTCTCCCATCTTCTGTTATTCATGTAACCGATCGAAAATGTACTGCTACTGATATGTTACATGAATAAAGCTCCCTATTGAACCCAAAAAAAAACTTTCTCATATAAGACTTTAAACTTGGGTTTAAGTTTTTCTTAAACCACAAAGTTATAACACACGCGTCTCATTTGAGACCAAATGTAAGCCAAGTACGGTAAGAAAACGTTCACAGGTATGAAAATGTTGTTCATGTGGTTCGAAGGGATATTCACGGGTTAATTAAAAGTTCACAGGATTGTGAAAATGTTCTTGTTTTCGTAACACGGATTTAAAAGATGTTTGTGGATTCGGAAAAAATGTTCACAAGTTTGGAAAAAAAATGTTCAAACGTTGGAAAATATACATCTATGTATTGTCAGATAAAATAAAGTAGAAAGAACAGGAAAAAACTCCAAGCTGGGCTGTAGCGAGAAGTAATGCCTCGGTCCATATACTGTCGCCAGACTACCAGCGGAGGAAAATGATGCCCCTCCCTCTCCTTCCCTCCCCCCACCCGCCGCGTCCGCGCCGCCCCCGCGGCGGCCGGCGCGGCTCTAGACCTTCTCCTCGCGACCCCCCGCTCCGCTTCTTCCCTGCCGCCGCCGTCGGCGCGCCCGCCGAGCGCTGCTCGGGCTGGGGCCGGCGGTGGCGGATCTCCTCTCCCCGCGTCGTAGGAGACCTCGGGCGGCGGCGGCCCGGCTCCGGCCGGGTAGAGGCTGGACGGCGGCGACGGCGTGGTCCTGCGGGGCGGCGCAGTGCATCGGCGATGGCGTGCAATGGTGATGGCCGACCCTTGAGGCCCAGATCTGGGCCCGTCGGGCCCCATCTGGGTTTGGGCGGGCCAGCTTGACCTGCGGCATGCTCTGCAGCTGGAGGTGACGATGCGGATGCAGGGGACAGCGGTGACGGCGGCCAGCCTGTTGCAGCGTGGCGGCGAGTTTCACGGGCCCGGTTTGGGCCCGGCCGAACCCTATTAGGAGTGTTGTGCCCCATGGGGGCTTTACGGGACTGGTGTGCTTTGCGGCTGCGTCCGGTCGACTACAGTCTTCAACGGTGGAGGTTGGTCCCTCCCGCCGGCTGCGGTACTGCTGACCCCAGGTCATTCTACTCCTCAACTTCGGCTTGCAGACCACGTGGCAGTTTCTTCGGTGAGACGACGATGGTGGCTTCGGGTTCGTTGGCGCATGTTGGTGGGTGGCTAGTGTGACGGTGTCGAGGCTTGTCCTCGCGAGGCTCCTATGTTACTGATCGTCTGGGATTGTGGATGGGGTGTTTCGGGAGAAATCCTTGTCGGTTCGTCCAACACCGACGCGGTGCCGCCTCCGGGTGGCATCTCTCCTTCCTAAAGGGCGTCGTGGCTACCCGCCGCTTCCCTCTGTGCCGGGGAAACCCTAGGACCAGTATGCTGGTCCGGGCAGCAGCGTGGCGTTTCTTCTTGAAGGTGATGCCTGGTACTCGTCGATTCGGTACTAGGAGCGTGGTGGTACTTTGTCGGAGAGGGCGCAGTGGTTGCGGGTCACCATTGTTTAGTCGGTCCGCCTCTGTCTCCTTTTTCTTTCTCTTTTCTTTTCTTTGGGTGTATGTTTGCTGCCGCCCTAGCATTGCAAACTGTTGGTTGTATCGGGTGTTTGCTATATTTATATAGCGGGCTACGTCCTATTTCGTTAGACTACCAGCGGAGGCTTTTCTCAAATCTCAACAACAGCAGAAAAAGACTACCAAAGGAGCCGCTCGCTGGGGCAGTTTCCTGCATCTTCGCGCGGAGCACCGGAAAGGTAGCGTGCGTGTGCACGACTGGCACGGTTTAGCGTGATCGCATAGTCATGCATCATTTTTTGTCTACTTGCATCTGTGGCTCTCAGGGCATGGCTATGGAAAAACGAGATCAAAACCATGTTCTGCACCTCATTTGGTTGCCCACAAAGAGGCAGCCAGACCCGTTCCGAGTGATACAAGTTTTTTATCCCGGTGTTTGGTATTCATCTGCGTTTCATGTAGTCTCACCTCTAACCTCCATGTTGACCTTACCTCTGTGTTCATGGGAGTGACAGAGGTTGAAGAAGACACAAATCAAGTTTAGTACAAGATCTATCCGCATACATCTACTGAAATAGAAAAGTTCCAACACAAAAGTTGTGAGAAACATCGAGGTGAACGTGCTCGTCAAAGGATTTTTCAAAACTTCAACCGAGTGTGACGAATTTGACAAAATTCGTCCAAAAAAGTTCTGACCGTCAGTTCGAAATTGGCAAGTTATGATTGATGAAACTTAAAACCGAGTATGGGAATGGAACCTACTCATTGATGCACACATATTCCGTGCACAAAATATTTTTAATCGGAGTATAGTTGTGCAGATTTAGACAGACTAAGAAAGGGGATGAAATGATTGGTGGTGCTGACCGGCTCCGCTGCTGGTTCGTGTGAGTCTTGCACGATCCAGTAGGTCTGGGCGTTGCCACGGCGCTGACCCCTGCCGCAAGCGAGAGCCGGTGACCTGCAGCGCCGCCGTGCTCGATGGAACTCTTCCTCAGGCGCCATGGTGACATGCAGCGCCACCATCACCGTCACGGTCGTCCGCCTGGCTCCGTTTCGTCTAGCAAGAGGTGGTCGGTACTCCAAACCAGCAGCCGCTGCTCGCCGTCGGCGCAATAGCCGGCGAGGCTCACCAGCAGCACCTCCGCGCTCGCCGAGGAGGCAGTCTGCCTTGAAGCTATCTGTGGCGGCGGCGAGGTGGCTCTGCAAATACGGCCGATTCGGGGTGGCCAACGGGCCGGCACGGTACGGCGCAAGCCCGTTTAGACCTACGCGGGCTTGGCACGGCACGGCCCGTGCCGGCCCGTCTACTAGGCGGGTCGTGCCGTGGCAGCACACGGGCCTCACCTCAAGGCCCCAGCACGGCACAGGTAATAAACGGGCCGGCACGAGCCCGTTTAGCCTTCACGGGCCCATTTTGGCCCGCGTCTTTATTTTCCCTATTTTTGCCCAGATAAAAAAAATCGGTCGAAAGAGGAGGACGGCTGGCGACGGCGTCGACGACTTTAGGAAGCTGGCGACGGCGTCTACGACCTCCGGAAGCGTGGATCCCGGGAGGGAGCGCAGCGAGGGAGGCAGAGGTGACGGCGGCGTTGGCCTCCTCGGAGCGAGGACGAGGCGACCGTGGCGGGGGAGAAGAGGATGCGGCCACGGCGGGGGAGAAGAGGAGACGGCGGCGTTGGCCGGGAGGAGCGCGAGGCGACCGCGGCGGGGGAGAAGAGGAGGCGGCGCAGGGCGTTGAGGGTGTCGAGTGTCGACTGGCGAGCACGGTATGGAAGGCGAGCACAGGCTACAGCGAGCTGGAAAAGTGGTGATTAGCATTTAGTTGGCCTCGTCCCTAAACGGGACGTGCCGTGCTGGCACGCGGGCCTCGCCTCCAGGGCCCAGCACGGCCCCAGACGAACGGCGGGCCGAGCACGGCCCGTTAAGGCACGTGCCGTGCCAGGCCTATGACGGGCCAATTTTGCGTGCTCGCGGGCCGGCACGGGCCCATGTGGCCAGGTTTGCTATAGGCCTGGTCCAAGTGTGCTTTAAGGTTTGTGCTGGCCAAAAACCCCATGCAACCCGAGCAACCAAACAGGCCAAAACTTGGGCCGAACAGTGGAAAACGAAGGCACGTAGGTAACCAAACACTATAGCATGGTTACAACTTAGAAAGAAAAGAAAAGCTGCACTCACGGACGCCACCTTGCCTTGGAAGGCCGAATCACTCTGTGTGACATCCGCACGGCGGCCGCACTATCTGCATTTACGGTCACGAAGTTGTTGTACTAGCTCGGAGCTTTTCTCCCTGTTGCCGATCGTAACAGTAACAGATAGGGATCCGGTGGAGACACACGGAACGAGACGAGGAGATGGGGGCGTCGACGAACCGCCGAAACCGACAGCTTCTCTGCCTGCAGCTGCTGACCCCTCACTTTCGCCGCATCGCGTCCGTGCCACGGTCCACTGATCCGATGCGTGGCGCCGAACGTCGACTTGCCCCGTTCATACGTACGGTCCCCATTTTGTGCGCGCGGCTCTCATGTTCATCGAACACTACGTTGCACCTACACGGCTACACCCATCTACTGTACTACTGATCTACGTCGGTCAAAATGGTTTTTTTCCGATACATGAACATTAATTGTCATTGTGCATGCAGATCGATCAAGAACGTGAAGAAGAAGATCGTACAAAATCACATATATAGGAGTATAAATTAGACGAACGAAGCGCGCGGCATTATTTTTTGCCAGCGCGCGGCCGGACTAGCGAGCGGCGCCGGCCGATCGAGCTAGCTGCCGTTGAGACTAATGATCGCTTAACGAAAGAGATAACCTGTCACGTTACTCTTCGATCGATCGGGCTTTAGGTGTACCTAGAAGATTCTTCCACGCCGACGGCGACGTCCGGAAGGTTCCGCGAACTGATTGCAGGCGCGCTTAATTCAGGATCACCTATTCGGTCTTCCTCTCGATCGGTCTCCGTCGAAAAAGATGAAAAATAACGTACTTATGGAGTACGGGTCATCTTCCACCATGAACTGCTCGGGCAGTAAGTCAATCTTCCACCAGGACAAGTGTATGCATGGAGTACACAACTTGGCCGATCCTTGGAACGTTCGATGTCGTAGGCTGCACGGCACTAAACCAAGTGAGTAATAACGTAGACTTTGAACGTTTAACACAACATGGGGTCGTGTCATATTGTAGCCACAAGCCGGTAGCCCGGTACGACCGCGCGTGCTCGCGCATTTGCTAAAAAATGTATAGTATTTTTTTGATCTTGACAGCATTATTGATGTCTTTGTTCTTTCTTTTTTTTTCGAGAATATTGATGTCTTTGTTCGTTAACATAATTTTGTGCACAAATATTAATTTATGAAACATGCATTAACGTTTGTATAGATAAGATTGGACCGAGCAGCTGATTGCGAACGGCCATATCAAACAATGAAATCGTATACACACGAAAGTGGTAGAGTATATTTAATCAATTCACTCGTCATGATTACTATTAGCGATGCTATTTGCATACATTCTCATGCCATACCCACTATAACTTGCAAAACATATTTGACCAGAAAAAATCTGGGTAAGAATCATGCTAACGTGCAATTTATACTCCGGAAGTTTCTATAAATATGCTTAGCTAATCGTACACTAAACCCACTTTTAAGATGTTTTGTCATAACGTATCTTTAGATATTTCTACCATAAATATACTAAATATTTTGTGAATTTATTCGAATTAATCAACGAAGAAAACTATGTGACAAAATATAGTTTTAAATCTAGCAAAATGAAATGTATTTTTTTAACCCTATAAATTACGACTATATAAAAGGAATGTTAGAATCGACATTTAACAATAATGCCAAATAAGAAATAGAACATTATAACTAAAAAAATTACATGCAAAAAATAAGTATAAAAATTTAATATAAATTATATTAAGATTAATCCTCCCGAGGTCCAAATTTCGTCTAGAATGGCGACGTAGAATCGTTGTCCGTCGTTTGGGAACTCCACAAGGCAAAACCTTGAGAACATTTTCGACGCCACCAAATCTCATTATCCTCACCCCTTGCCACCGCAGAAGTTGTGGAGAGCGGCAACGCTACAAGCTTATTGTCAGTTTCTCCTAAGCCGGATCCATTACCAATGTTTCTACAAAAACTAGATATATTGCAAAAAACAGTAATAACATTCTATATTGCAACAATATTAGACCACGTGAAAATTTGTCCATGACACAAACTAGATGAAAGGTAAATTGGAAAAAAAAAATATGGAATTTTACTTACGATATTATCTTCGTGTCTGTAAAGTTTGCTAGAAAAAACACCCTAGAACATTATTTTTAAGAGATAAAATTATTAGTATTATTTTTAAGAAGATAGATAAAATCATCCTTTTCACATTTTCTATAGAATTGCTATTTTTGTAAGAATTTACATGCATGTACACATTGGCAGGACATGCATGTGTAATTTCTTGAAGTTTTTTTTTTATATTACGATCATCATTTTGTTTCATCTAGGAGGACACAATTTTGGATGCCGATTTGAGTTTTAGCATATAAACTATATACTCTATCTTAACAGAGTAATTGGCATCAAAGTCTTGTCTCACTGAAACAAAATACTCCTTGTGTTTCATAATATGAAATGTTTTGGAGATTTCAGTACGTACTAAATATGGAGTAAAATGAGTGAACCTACGCAATAAAATACGTTTATGTACGTATGAATCAGGAAAACGCTAAAATAGTTATATTTAGTAACGAAGGAGCACGTCTTATACGAGTAACAAATGCAAATGCAAGGTTTCGCAAAAAAAATGCAAGGTACGGTTTCTATGTACGACAGAGAAATGTTAACATACTACTACTCCCTCCGTTCCATTTTAATTGACTCACATATATCTACGTATGGATGCATTTAGACATGTTTTAGTGTTAGGTACATCTATATCTAGATATATGTGAGTCAATTAAAATAAAACGGAGGGAGTACTTGTCGTCCTAATTATTTGACCAAACAGAAGCTTCAGCTGCCGCCATCGGTATAATAGTCCTGCGAAATTACAGCCACCAGAATACCACTCGACAGAACTTGCGTACGCACCTACGCTACATCCCCCACACACACACATGCCGACCGGTCGACCGGCCGTTGTGGCGTCGGTTTTGGCTTAGCTGTTGCAGGAGCCGTGCCGCGAACGCACTGCGGTTGGCCGTCGGCGTCAGCGTCAGGCCGGTTGGGCCGTCGTCAGCCCCGAGGTCGGAGGGAATCGCATGCGCGCGCCGAGACCAGACCGGCTCGCCTCCCGCGCCCCCAACGTGTCGCGCCGCAGCGCCCACGCGTCCTCCCTCCCGGGCCGTGGCCTCCCACCCCAATACCCCCATGCCGCGCCTCGATATATACCCACCCCCATGCCGTCTCGTTTCATTCACCACTCGCCTGATAACCAGCCTGCCATCCGCGCATAGTACCAGCCTCGTCGTCTTGCTCGCTCGGTCGGAGCATCTCGGTCTCTGCAATGGCGTCCCGCGCTGCCGTGGTGGTGGTGGCCGTGACCGCGCTGCTGTTCGCGGCGGCGTCCGCGCAGGACATGGACAGCATGCCGCCGGCGCCGGCCCCGGTCACGGGCGCGGCCGCTGGCGCTGCGGCGTCGGCCCTGGCCGTGGCGTGCTCAGCCGTGCTGTCCGTGCTCGTCGCCGGTGGGCTCATGCAGTAGGCAGGCTGTAAGGAGATGGTGATGGAGTGGTGGTGATGGTTCGTTGCTGCTCGTCCGGCGGCGGACCCGGTTTACTTCTCGGGTGTACGGAGTAGTAGGGATCATGAGTTGGGTTTGTCTGAGCGTTTATATTGCTTATTCTTTTGTATCATATATATTGTTGCGTGTGTTGATTATCTCGTCTCTGTGTCGTCGGTACTCGGTTCTATGATGAATAAAGAGGATGCTGGTTCTCATCTCGTTCTTCGCCTAACTTGTGAGTAGTGTGCTTGTATTTTTCACTCTTTGCATTTGAGATGTTTCCTCTCTACGTCCACAGCTCAGACGTCATTCGCCTGATGTTCATTGTCTGCATTTGAGTCGTTCGTTAGAGCGGGGCGTTTGTGGCCTCATAGGTTTTACTATGATTAAAGAGGATGCTGGTTCACTCTTCCTCTAATCTCTGTGTGGGTGTTATGTTCATTGTTTGCATTTGAGAGCAAGCAATCTGAAGACAGCAACCTGTCACCCCTGTATAGGTCTCTGTTTGGAACTAGGAATATTTCTCACCTAATTGCTCAGTTCGTAGTTTCACAGCCACAAATCTGTCATCAACCTGTCACCCCTGTATAGGTCTCTGTTTGGTACTGAGAATATTTCTCACTTAATTGCTCAGTTAGTATTTTCACAGCCACAAATCTGTCTTCACTGCGATTCAAAGCTACGGGATGCCCAGCCAATCAGAGACTAAGAGCATCACGCGCGGTAGCGCGGCGCGATAAAGTTTTTTTTCCAACGCCGAAATAACGTTTGAACGCGCGCTGGGCGGGTGGATCGTTTTACCAGACAAGCTATACTATTGTGCGCCTGCGCTAGTGCCGCGCGCCCAACACAAATAACATTTTCTACTCAATCATATAATCAAGAATATCAAACACACACAAAATAAATTAAGAATAAATAGTTTAATTATTATTACAACTCAAACAAAAAAATATCGTCAGTACAACAAATAGTTCATGAATAATACAATAGATAGTTCATCAACAATACAGCAAACATATAACATCAACTCATTGTTACCCATTGCATCTCCACCACTTCTCGACTAGACCCTTTTGAAGCTCATCATGCGTTTCGGCACGTCGAATTGCATGATAGGAGGCAACAAAGCGGGCCACCCTCTCAGCCCTCCTCCGCACTCGCACGGGTTGTCTGAGAATAGTCTAAATCTTGGCCACGTTCATTTTCGATGATCATGTTATGCATGATCACATAAGCGTTTATGATGTACCAAAGTATGTCTTGATCCCAAAATCTAGCCGGTCCTCTCACAATAGTAAATTGGGCTTGCAAAATCCCAAATGCTCTCTGGACATCTTTCCTAGCCGTCGCTTGAGCATTGGGGAAATCAAGATTTTTCTTACCTTGTGGATTTTTCATCGGCTTCACAAATGTTTGCCACTTTGGGTAGATGTCATCCACAAGATAGTTGTCATACTTGTATGTACGGCCATTTGCTTCAAACTCCACCGGTGCAGTTTCATCATTTGCAATCTTATTCATGAGTGGTGACCGTCGAACAACATTGATGTCATTGCAAGATCTGGACATTCCGAAAAAAGCATGCCAAATCCAAGTCTCATGATCGGCCACCGCTTCAATGATTATAGTGGAATCCTTTTTGTGGCCTTGGAATTGTCCATGCCATGTCACAGGACAGTTCTTCCAACTCCAAGGCATGCAATCTGCTTCAAGGATTATAGGGGAATCCTTTTTTGGCCTTGGAATTGTCCATGCCATGCCGCAGGACAGTTCATCCAACTCCAATGCATGCAATCTATTGAGCAAGCATATCTGGGAACTCCCGAACTTTGTTGAACGCCAAAAGCCTAGCCGTGTCTTCAGCATTGGGAGCTCTCAAATATTCTGGACCAAACACTTGCACAATTCCAGCTGCAAAGCGCTTGACACACATGATGGCTTGACTCTCACCCATGGCCAAGTGGTCGTCAACTAGATCCGCCGGAATACCGTATGCCAACATACGCAAAGTGGCGGTCACCTTTTGATAGGTGCTATGCCCGAGTTCTCCGGCGACATTCCTCCTTTGCTGAAAAAACCGATCATGCCTCGCCAGTTTCTCCGCAATGTGTTTGAACAACTCGATGCTCATTCTAAACCGGCGCCGGAAGTAGACCTCGGGGTATACGGGCTTCTCCACAAAATAGTTCCTCATCAATCTATTGTGAGCCTCGATCCTTTCCCTCCACAATTTCTGACGACCGAAAACAGAACCGACGTGCTTATGCTTTTTATTCGTGTGGATAGCTAGAATCATTGCGACGTCCTCCTCTTGAAGATCAAATTCTTCATCAGAAAAATCATAGGACGAACTCATCTACAAACACGAATTTAAACTAGAAACAACTTGCACCAAATTCATCTATAAATATAAGTTGCAATATATACCTTGCAAGTGTTTTGTCAAACACCTTGTGGGCGCCGAGATGCAAACGGCCGCCAGGTGATGTTCGGCGGACGAACAGTGCGCTGGAGGCGCGGCGGCGAGGAGGGACATGGAGGAAGCAGCGGCGGCCGCCGGGAGAAGCTTGAGAAGCGCTGGCGGCGTTGGTGACGGTGGGGCCAGATTTACCGCGGCGGCGACCCGCGCGCGTCCATAGGATGCGGCGGCTCGCAAGGGAGAAGCGGGGGAAGCGCCGACGGAAGGTATTGGAGCGCGCTGGGTCACCGGAGGAGATGGGGGAAAGGTGCGGGCGGCGGCGCGAGCGTCTGGAGGTTTCAGATCCGACGGTTGGTGAACTCGCGCGCAAGGATTTGTTTGGCGAGCGCCCTGGAGTGGGCGCACGAAATACGCAGCGTGCGATGCAGCTTTTCCTAGCGCGTTGGCGCCTTTTTACCCCGCACGGAATTATAGCGCCACTGCTGGAGCTTCAGTTTCGGCCCCGCGCGCGCTAAAATGCGGTTATTTCCAGCGCGTGCCCCGTTTGGCTAGACTGGCACACTGAGTGCCAACGGTGTCATCTTCAATTTTGGAATTCCGCGACTCGTTTACCTAGTTCTAAAAAAGGCCTCGCTTTTCTTGTTGGATTTCGATGGCAAAACGCCACATTCATTCGTTTACCTAGTTCTAAAAAAGGCCTCGCTTTTCTTGTTGGATTTCGATGGCAAAACGCCACATTCATTCGCTGTTGATGCACGTAAAATTCATACTCACGAGGCAAAAACAGAGAAATTGACCGAGAAGATCAATGGAAGTGAAGTCGCCACGAAATTAATGTGCTCCAGACAGTCCCACTGAAATCTCGAAGCCCAGTTTCAAGCTCAAACTCTGCCAGGCGTGGCCTGCACAGTGCGGTTTTCGGTTTCTGTATTTGAAACTCTCATTTCCTGTGCTTCAAACCGGGACGTACAACTGAGACTTCTTTCTAGGTTCCAACCCGTCGGCCAAAGCACAAAGTCTCGCCTTGCAGAACTACCAAGGCTCTGATTTGCTCTGTTTTACTACCTGTTTACCTGAACAAATTATTTACTCAATGGATCGGTCGAGAAATGGAAGGAACTACCACCACTATGAGTATATACAGTGCCTTCCATACATAGGCAAGGTAACGATGTCAGGTTATGCTGTTCTAAATGAGTACTTGCAGCCCAAAGCGTAGCAAAGACCCGGGCTGATCCGAGGCATGCAATATTTTCTGCTGTCCTCGGGTTTACAGTGCTCTTGTAGCTTGTTGAAGATTTCCGCTAGCAAACTAAGTTTCTGCAATGAGCATAGTAAACAGTAAGAACGGCGGAAGTTGTGCCCAAGTGAAGACGTGGTCATACGTCAACAACCCACTGTTTTTGCGACCAAGGATTACCTGTGAATTATTCCTTGGCAACAACCACCAGCTGAAGGGTAAGTACCTCTTTTCAAGCAGCTTCCTTCTGCATGTTTTGAATGTTCAGTAGAAAACAAGATTCAGTAATGTATGGTCAGAGAAAAGCAACCTCGATCTATTTACAAAATAATGGTGTTGATGAATTGCATCCAACCAAAACAAACCTTAATTTTGATGCTTGATATCTTCCCTACAGATGTAACCGGCTGAGAAAGTATGCCAACCTGGAAGGTAACCAGGATCTCTATCAGAAAGCAAGTTTACAAAATTTGCATGACAAGACCAATAGAGAGTACCAACCCGATATTTCTTGCACGCTCTATACCTCCATCGTCGGCGTGAAAATGAAGTACTGCCACCGGTGTCGGCTCTTCCAAACGACCATCGGTGTAGGCATGCTGAAGAACATACATCACCGCAGGGGTCAAAACAAAGGATCAAAGAGCATAGGAAAATAGACTGTTGGCGATGAGAAAAGGAGAAGAGAACAACTAAAGAGTTTATCATGCAAAGTTCATTGCATGAATTGAACCACAAGTTTTATATTCCAATTCCAAGATCATCTGACAGTTACTATTTTCCAGGAGCGTCTGACAAAAATACCGTTCAGTTTTCCTTCTCAGCGTTCTATATTGCCTAAGCTAGCACTGATTGCAGAAAGCTTAATATTTTCAGTCATATGTACAGGTGCTACTTCAAACTATGAAGAATTATTTGCACAACTCTTCATCAGCAGCTATGACATTACTGCCTATAACATTTTAACTACGTTTCATTCAGAAATGGTGCTCAAATTAAGTATGAGAAGGTAACAATAGGCAAAACACAACTCTGGAGTGCTGGATCAAAAGGTAATGTTTCAATTGCAAATTCACACATTATATAAGATGCATATGAGATGACAAATTTACATCTGAAACGATATAGGCATATATATACCTTGTAAAAACATCGACCACCAAAAGGGCAAGTGTCCCGTCCAAAGTCAAAGTACCTACAATCAATAGACCTGCAATAAAATATGTGTGGATTAAACAAATGAAACATGAATCGACCTCGGCTCTAACAGAACGTACAATGAAATTTCCCTCTAGTTTTGAACAAGGCGTATAACTTTAGTCGAAAGTCAACGTCCTATAAGTTTGACCAATGTTATAGACAAAAATATGAACATTTACGATACCAAATCAATTTCAATACATTCACCATAAAAAAAATCATAATTTATTAATTTAATAGTGTAGATGTTAATATTTTCTTCTACATATTTAGTCAAACTTACTAAGCTTGACTTCTGACTAAATTTATACGTCTTATTCATTGGAACGACGGTAGTATTAACTAATGATATAACCGGATACATGCAACCATTGTATCTGTTTTTGCTGTAACTAACTCAAGAATTTCTGTACTATAAAAAAAATTCCATAATAGTCACATGAGTATGTGCCTCATGCTAAGACTAAATGAAGAAGGTATCTTACTTGAGCTTGGCCTTGTAACCATCAATTATATCCTGTTTTTCCTCCTGTGAGGAGTACCATGTAGCACTAGGAATGACATAGTATGAGACCTTGCGACATATTGGACAGGCCTTGACTGCAGAGTCGATATCAGTGGCAGATGTAACAGAGCTGCTGCGCCACTTCCTAATGCATGTGATACAGAAGGCATGATCACACTCTGGTAGAAGTCCAAACCTCTTTTCGGCAGCTGTCGACTTTGAAAGCACACGGTCCAAACACACACTACATTCTATCTCTTCACTCTTCTTCAAGGTCTCAAGACGATTGTTTTTTCTCTTGCATAGCTTGATATGAGCCCCACTTTCGCTGGGACGGTAGGGATGCAAGCACTGTTTTCCACAGGTTGTGCATAGATCCCCGTGCACCTGGGGGCACTCTTTCCCATAGGGACAAGTTCCAGCTGCAGCGGAAGAGCATATAGGGAGATGAGCAAGTGGATGGGGCGATTGGTTTTGTGCAGTTAGTGTTGATGACAAGCTATTCCCATCCTCTGGAATGTTATCTTCATGATCAAATCTCGAAGCAGGTCGATACACATAGTCCAATCCAGATCTTTGCAGCTCAAGTGCCTGGTTGATCGCATCTGGGCATCCGTCGCAAAGAGGACATTCAAAAGTACCAGATCTCTGAGAAGAGTTGGATGGTGCAACTGCTGCAGTGGTTGATGGTGGGGGGTATTCAAAGGAAGCTTCAACGTGTTCATATCTGCAACGGCTACCATAGGAGCACACACCATTCTGGTAAAATGTGCAAACCTGCATGAATAAGCATCACAGTAATGAGCACTAGACTGTGTTATTGTAAGTCCAGCTGTGAAGGCAAAGTGGTCCGAAAATTACTAAATATGGAAGTTCGTATGTTACATCATTTGGTTGGTCATTCCAATCATGGGAGAATTGGCAGTGCTCTCCTTTAAAGCATGCACCATTCACGAAGAACTTGCAAATGGATCTGATGGATATACAAAACAACAAACAGACCTGTAAATGATTCCACAGATATTAAAAGATCCTCATGAAGCAGAAAGAAGCAACAAAAATCAGAAGCGGAGCAGGGAAAACGCTTTACAATCGCTTGAATTGCCTACATGTGGTGCTAAGTGATAACTGAAAAATATACTTTTAGAAGCCATAGGTTTATGACCTGCCCATGTTTCTATCTATTATCGATATAGTAGGACCACACAGCACTGATATGCTAAGACAACAGATGCAGTCCTCCATAATAGCGACGCCTAAGCTAGATAAGACTATACAAGGAATCAGTTGTTCATCATTCAGACAAGCATAGTATCCCACGGTCTCATATTATTCAGGACTTGCTATTTGCGTAGAATCCAGTTTATTATTTTCTCTACTACATCCCTGTAACTTGTAATTTTGCTCTCACTTATTCACAAAGAATTCAGACATAATTATCAACATCACCACTCTCTCCTGCCGATGCCCACGCACCAGTACTGGATTATACCCTGACCAGTGCCACGTTTCTACAAAATTCACCATCCCCTTCGTTTTCC
The DNA here is from genome assembly GCA_947311845.1 of Poa pratensis. Lineage (NCBI taxonomy): Eukaryota > Viridiplantae > Streptophyta > Magnoliopsida > Poales > Poaceae > Poa > Poa pratensis. The sequence goes on from CAMZMU010000087.1 coordinate 24,748,722, forward strand.
CGAATAAATCGTATCCAGATGTTGGATTGTAGGCACAGTACCAGTGTACCAATCAACACATAGTGATGCATGGTGAGAATCTGAGGTCCATCACCATACGCTTTACAATCGCTTGAATTGCCTACTTGTAGTGCTAAAAATTACACTTTCTAAGCCATAGGGTTATGACCTGCCCATGTTCCTTATCTGGTACCGATATAGTAGGACCACACAGAACTGATATGCTACGACAACACACGCGGTCCTCCTTAATAGAGACACCTAGGTTAGATAAGAATATACCAGGAACCAATTGATCATCACTCAGACAAGCATAGTATCCCAGGGTTCATGTATTGAGGACTTGTTATCTGCATAGAGCCCAGTTTATTCTTTTCTCTACGACAACATTGTACATTACAATATTTTTCTCACTAGTTCATAAAAATTCAGACATAATTGTCAACACCATCACTCTCTTCTGTCGATACCCATGCACCATTATGGGATTATACCCTGACCAGTGTCATGTTTCTACAAAATTCACCACCCCCTCCGTTTTCCCCAAACAAACTGTATCCAGGTGTTGGATTGTAGATGCAGTACTACCACCACCTCATTCCGCAACAGAATTTGGGAGCTTGAATAGAAAACTCAATCAAACACATAGTGATGCACAGTGAGAACCTGAGGTCCGTCACCATACACGCCCTAGTGTCCCCACAACCAAAACCATACGAGATTAGCACTGATCCCTCTGGTTTCAATTCGGCTACATCGGTAGCCAGAGACTTTCAGAGAACTGCATCCAGTAGTGTCTTGTTTCTACATAATCACCATTCTATTCCTTTTCGCCAAATAACTTGCGTCAGCTGTTGGATCATAGCGCGGTACCAATGTACCACCACCTGAATCTGCAACAAAACTTAGGCGATTGAAGAGAAAACCTAATCAACATATAGTTACGCAATTCTTCAAAACACATAGCGATGCACAGTGAGAACCTGAGGTCCATCACACACACGTGCCCTAGTGTTTCCACAACCAAGAGCATACCAGGAGTACGATAATTTGATTTTTTTAAATAGGCGTATGATATTAGCAAATGACCCCTCCGAGTTCAATTCAGCTACATCGCTGGTCAGAGACTTCCCGAAACCAAAAATTGCATGCTCAATCAAGCCAGTGCCAGCTTAACTACCTCAAATCAACAAAAACAAGCAGCGACTTGACCCAATTCATGTCCTCCTGACCGCCCCACGGAGAGATACAGCAAGCTAAATCCACCCCAAATTCGTCACGCGCGGCGTCCGTAAACACGATTCCACCTCCGAGCTTAACGCCGCCGCCTGAACCAGCACGAATCGTCCGCGCGGCACCCGAGCGAGTAAGGGGGGAGAGGAGGAATCGCAGTACCTGTTGGCCATGGCCGCCTGGCCGAGTGGCCGGATCAGACCCGACGGAATCGAGCCGTGCGACCAGCGCGGCTGTGCGACCTCTCCGCCCGGGGGGCGCGGCGCCTGTCGGAGGCCTAGGGTTTGTCCGGCCGGTGCCGTGCTCCGCTCCCTTGCGTCTCCTTCGCGCCTCCGCACGCAGCTCCGCTTTGCTTTTTGGGTGGTGCTGCGGGGATGGTTTTTTTTGTGTGCTATAAACGGAACGGGAGGGGAAGACGGGCGGGCGCGCGTGACGGTTCTGCCCCTGGCGCGTGACGGGAGTGGGCGTGGCGGTTGGGGGCAGGACGGTAAAACGTGGGCGTGGAGAGCGTGGCGCTCCGGATTGCGTGGGCAACGCTTTTCCGGAGACAGCGGCCGAGGTGACGTCGTGGAGACGCCCGCGATAAGGAAGCGTGATTAGGCTGGCGCGCGAAACACGTGGTTTATTGCTTGGTTTAGTGACCGAGCTGCAGCTGGAAGCTCTCATGGAGTGTAGTGTAGTGAGTGCATGGGTAGGGTAACGCTTGTTTCCGTTTCTCCCTAGGAACACGGCACCCGGTCTCCATGTTTGAGAAACTTTTTTCCTGAGATGCAGGAGCGTGAGCTCACAGTTCATTGATATGAGCTGATATACTGGAAACTCAGATGAGACCTACCTCTACGGAGCCTATTGTTTTCAAAAATTGACAAGAAAAGCTTTTTCGCCAGACAAACCTTCGAGAGCCACATAACAATAGTCATCACCACTTGTCAAAAAAAAAAAACGTCATCACCAACATAAGCTGCATAACCATCGCATCCCTCACAGGATAGATCACCACAGCCACAATGGTCACTACAACCTCCTCCAAGTGTAACACATGCCATTACTAGTGAGGTGATGGCATGCTATCGAGCAAAGGAGTCAAACCCCAAAATTCAGTCAGCTCAAAACCAATGAGGTTCGGTGTAGAGATATGTGTGCGGTCCACAAATCCAACCCTTCCACGGCTGATGCTAAGACGCCGTAACGATTGGGAGAAGATGTCCTCAAAGATGTCGCAGTCTTCCATCTTCAACACCTCTATCGCCGGACAGCTCGAGAAGTCCAGAGAGCCTCCCGTGAACTACATCTTGCAAAGCTCTAGCCTCTTAAGGTGGGAGGAGACGAGAGCCATGTTGGATGCACTCGAGGCAATGGAGACTCGCAGCATCCGGGCTTGGCACAACAGAGCGTACCGAAGCCACGGATTCACGTTCTAGAACACCTCCTCGACTTCGTCACTGTCCAAATCCTTCATGATTATGGACTGGATCTCGCATACATGCAAAGGCGTTAGGCCGCGGCGGCGGGACAGCTCCCGGTGGCAAGTAGGTCGAAGATGAACGTGGTCGAGGTCGTGGATGCACAGGGCGCGGGCATGGACCTCCAGAGCGTGCGCAAGCAGTTGTTTCTGGTCGTGGCTTTGGTCCCTGGTAGATGCATATCTGGCGTAGTTTTCTTAAGGGACTGTCTAAAAAACAGTCAACTGTTTTTACTTTTTCAATTCGTTCACAGTCAGATTTTCGACCACTAGTGTGTTTGCACGTGTCTGTTTTGTCGTGTAACCAGCTAGCTCGCGTGTTCGCATTTCTGTCATTCTCTGTACATCCCAGATCGCCTGTTGGATATGTGCTTTGTGTCGTCTATGTTCCCGATCGACCTGCCAAAAGCCCAAAAGAATGGGCTTCTCACCTGCTCCTGTGTTAAGACAAACATATGGAATTGTGGGCTTTCCTCTGCTGTCCAGCTCATGGACTATCGAAACCAATGCAAAAAAAAGGCTCTCGTGGGCTCGAAAAATCTCTGTCCAGCAGCAAACGCATAGCGAAGTAGGTTCAGGAGCAGGTGAGGGAACCTGATGGACTCCGATGTTGCAGCCTCCACAGTGCACCCTTCAGGTTAGTGCAGAGAAAAAGACAAATCTAGGATTCAAAATATTTCTGTATTGACTTGTGAACAACAAAATAGTATACTAGCATGCGCTTAGCCTTCTCCATGTCAGGTTAAAAGTAGCTGCATACGCATGAAACAAAACTCACTTGAAAAAAAATCATGTTTAGGATCTCGGCCAACAAATCTTTGTTGTGAATCCAAGCAGTAAAACAACTGGGGGTAGATAAAATCTCATAAAACACATAGTTTCTGCTACAAGTTACGATGATGTTCAAGGATCAAACATACAAACAAACAAAAAAGTCTAACAAGAATACATGGTTCCAACAGAAAGAAGATGATACCCAGCACTTGAAAGCTGTTTTATCTCATTGTTACTATGGCATTTATGAATCGTTCCTCGCTGCACCTTGCTCTATATGACAGTGCTTATGCCACTACTCCTAAAGTGGTTGAAACTACTGTGTCTGAGGTACCTAAAGTGGGATTTAAAATTCCCATTGGTCATGTTAAAAGAGTTATGAAAAATCCATTTACAGGTGATGGAACTAAGTCTGCACGAACAATGGAGTTAATTGAAGACATATGTGGTTTATTTAGACTTCCTGGTATTTCTGAAGATCAGGTAAAAAGGAAGTTATTATATTTGTCTTTATCTGGTAATGCTCGTGATTGGTACAGGTCTCTTGATGAAGAGGTTGCTATTGAATGGAATATCTTGAGGAAGGTTTTCTTTCTTAAATATTTTACTCCTAAAGAAGCTTATGAGAACCGCTGCTATATATTTAATTTCTGGCCACATCTGGGAGAGAGTATTACTCAAGCTTGGGGGAGGTTAAAGGAACTCCTTCGCAAGAATCCTTGTCATGATCTTACAAGGAAACTTATATTGATAAACTTTTATGTGAGGCTACCTGAAGCACAAGGAATTCTGGATAATTCATCTGGTGGAAGTTTTACTAATAATACTGAAGAAGAAGCATGGAATTTATTGGAGACTATTTCTGAAAATACTAGTCATTGGGATCTTGATAAAGGTAATGAGCCTATTTTGATTATGGATATTCATGTGTAGAGAACTTCTCTACTTCTATTTGTTTAAAAATCTGAGTGATACTTTTTCTTGATCCTTATGTTATAATTGAGATAGCTAAAGGTTTTGCTGAGCATATCTGTGTTCCTCAAAGTGGTTTGAAGTTTATGTTGAACCTGTTAAACAATCTATTGTTGTTCCTAAAGTTATTAAACAGGCAGAACCAGTGTCATCTGTGACAATTGAGGAGTATGTTGAACCACCTCCATATCCAAACCAAGTTAAGGAGAATTTACTTATTGCTGTTACTAACAAGAGTAAAAGAAGATGTTCTCAGCCTTATGAACAGGTGGAAGTCAACAGTCAAATTTCTTATCAAACAATTAAATGAAGAAGACCCTGTTGATGTTTATTTATGTGAAGATGCTACTAAAGTCATCAAAGGTAATTCGGCCAAAGTTGGTAAACCTGTTATATCATGCTCTATTGGGACTTCAAGTTATCATGGTCTATGTGATATTGGAGCAAGTATTAGTGTCATTCCATATTCTCTTTATCTTGAAATCAAGCCTGATATTGATCCTATCATTATGGAAGAGACAGGTATGACAATTCAACTTGCTAATAAAGATTATATTAGTCCATTTGGAATTGTTAGAGATGTTGAAGTATTGGTTGGCAAAATAAAATATCCTGCTGATTTTATTGTGCTTGGTTGTCCTCAAGATTCATTTTGTCCTATCATTTTTGGTAGACCTTTCTTAAACACTGTTGGTGCTGAAATTAATTTGCCTAAAGAGAAAGTGTTTATTAAATGTGCTGGTGAAAACTTGAATTCAACTTTTCCAAATTTGCTGATAAACATGTTGTGAAAGAGCCAATTTCTGAAGATATAATTGAAACTCTTGCTCATATAGCTGTAGCTTCAACAGATGTTGTAGAACGTTATATGCTTAATCAAGATGAACCATTTAATGATGAGGAAAAAGATGCTTTAGAACAAATATTATGGCAACAACCACCACAATTACAATTGCATATCCCACCTGATAATTTAGGAGTGCTACCACCACCTAAAGGGGATCCTAGTTTTGAATTAAACCTTTGCCTACAAATCTGAAATATGCATATTTGGATGAGAAGAGCATATATCCTGTCATTATTAGTGCTAACCTTTCAGCTGAAGAAGAAGAGAAATTACTTGATGTGCTAAAGCTCACCGACCAGCCATTGGATACTCTCTTGATGATCTTAAAGGTATAAGCCCAGCTCTATGTATGCATAAAATTAATTTGGAGAGGATGCAAAACCTGTTGTTGATTATCAACGCCGTCTCCATCCAAAAATGAAAGAAGTGGTAAGGAAAGAGGTAATAAGACTTATTGAAGCTGGTATCATTTATCCATAGCTGATAGTAAGTGGGTTAGTCCTGTTCATTGTGTTCCTAAAAAGGGTGGAATGACTGTTGTTCCAAATGATGAGGATGAACTTGTGGCTCAACGTACTGTTGTTGGTTATAGGATGTGTATTGATTTCAGGAAGTTAAATAAAGCAACTCGTAAAGATCATTACCCATTGCCATTTATTGATCAAATGTTAGAAAGGTTATCTAAACACTCTCACTTTTGCTATTAGATGGTTATTCAGGTTTCTCACAAATTCCTGTCCATAAGGATGATCAAGAAAAGACCACTTTTACTTGCCCATATGGTACATTTGCTTATAGGAGAATGCCATTCGGTTATGTAATGCTCCTGCTACTTTTCAAAGATGCATGAATGCTATATTTGCTGATTATATTGAAAAGATAATGGAAGTTTTATGGATGATTTTTCTGTGTATGGTACTTCCTTCGATAATTGCTTGTTCAACCTTAACAAAGTTTTGCAGCGTTGTGAAGACCAACACTTAGTTTTAATTGGGAGAAGTGTCACTTCATGGTTACTGAAGGTATTGTTCTTGGGCATAAGATTTCTGGAAAGGAATAGAAGTTGACCCAGCAAAGATAGAAGCTATTGAAAAGCTACCATACCCAAGGGACATCAAAGGTATAAGAAGTTTTCTTGGGCATGCAGGTTTTTACCGTAGGTTTATTAAAGATTTCTCCAAAATATCAAAACCTCTAACCAATCTTTTGCAAAAGGATGTTCCTTTCTCTTTTAATGATGATTGCATTGAGTCCTTTAATATTTTGAAGAATGCTTTAATAAGTGCTCCTATTATTCAACCTCCTGATTGGAAATTGCCTTTTGAAATTATGTGTGATGCTAGTGATTATGCAGTTGGGGCTGTTTTGGGCCAACGTGTTGATAAGAAACTGAATGTTATTTATTATGCTAGTAGAACACTTGATGCTGCTCAAAGAATTATGCTACAACTGAAAAGAATTTTTAGCAGTGCTATTTGCTTGTGACAAGTTTAGACCTTATATTACTGATTCAAAGTCACATTGCATACTGATCATTCTGCTATTAAATACTTAATGCATAAGAAAGATGCTAAGCCTAGATTAATAAGATGGGTACTTCTATTGCAAGAATTTGATTTACACATTGTTGATAGGAAAGGGGAAGATAATCAAGTAGCTGATCATCTTTCTAGAATGGAAAATATACCTGATGATCCTATTCCTATTAATGATAGCTTTGTTAATGAACAACTTGCAATTGTTAATGTTTCTAGTGCTAAAGTTGCATCTCCATGGTTTGCCAACTATGCAAATTTTATTGTTGGTAAAGTTTTACCTCCACACTTCACTTTCAACAAAGAAAGAAATTCTTTTATGATCTTAGACATTATTTTTGGGATGATCCTTTCCTTTATAAGAAAAGTGTGGATGGTATTATTAGACGTTGTGTACCTGAGCATGAACAACAGGCTATTATAAGAGATTGTCATGACAGTCCCTATGGAGGGCATCATGCAGGAGATCGTACAGGTGCAAAGGTATTACAATCTGGTTTTATTGGCCTACTTTATTTAAGGATTGTGCTGAATATGTTAAATCTTGTGATAAATGTCAAAGAGTAGGAAATATTGGTAGGAGAAATGAAATGCCTATGAATTATTCTTTGCCACTTGAGCCATTTGATGTGTGGGGTTTTGACTTTATGGGCCTTTCCCAGAATCAAAGACAAAGCATACTCATATTTTGGTTGCAGTGGATTATGTTACAAAGTGGGTGGAAGCAATTCCAACCAAAAGTGCAGATCATGCCACAGCAATGAAGATGCTCAAGGACATCATTTTCCCCAGGTTTGGTGTTCCTAGGTTTTTAATTACTGATGGTGGTTCTCATTTCTTGCATGGTATTCTTAGAAAAACATTGGCAAAATATGATGTTAACCATAGAATTGCATCTCCTTATCATCCTCAAACAAGTGGACAAGTTGAATTAAGTAATAGGGAAATTAAACTCATTTTGGAAAAGACAGTGAATAAGTCTAGATCTGATTGGCCAACTAAAATTAATGATGCATTATGGGCTTATAGAACTGCTTTTAAAAATCCTATGGGAATGTCTCCTTATAAAATGGTTTATGGAAAAGCTTGTCATTTACCTGTTGAATTAGAACATAAAGCTAGATGGGCTATTAAACAATTGAACTTTGATTTTAAAACTGCTGGAGAGAAGAGAATTCTTGATTTAAACCTACTTGATGAATGGAGAAATGAAGCTTATGAAAGTGCCAGAATGTTTAAAGAGAAAGTTAAAATTTGGCATGACAAAAAAATTAAGAGAAAAGAATTCAAAGTAGGTGATCAAGTTTTATTGTACAACTCTCGTTTCAAGTTTTCTGCAGGAAGTTAGCTTCAAAGTGGCAGGGACCATTAGTGATACAGGAGGTGTACCGTTCAGGAGCTATCCGTCTTCACGGTGATATGAAAGGTAAACCTCATGTAGTCAATGGACAACGCCTTAAACATTATATTGCAGGAAAGAGCTTCGTCGGAATGGTGGAAATTGAACTTACAAACACCGGAGGAGGTAATTGAGAGAGATCGTGCAGTTTCAGAAACCCTAAATCAATAAAGGTAACTTTAGTGTTGGAAAGTTTCTCGGAATTGCGTAATATTTTACGGAAGTCATTTTTTATGGAAATTAACGCGTGGGACCACTCCTTTCCCTCCTCGGGGTCCCTTTTCGTCACGTTTTCTTCTCCGACTCTTCGTCTTGACCTAAAAATCGTCAATATATACCCCCTTCCGCCAATCTAATCTCGCACCAAGCGTCTCGAGCGATCTTTGCTTTTGCTGTTTCTGTCTGTCAGGGTTTAGCCATGTCTTGCTCCGGATCCAACCATGAGGGGGAGAGCGTCCCAAGGGAGGTGTTGTGAACCGCTACCTCAACTCCGTGATGGCTCCACCGAAGGCCGTGACCTTCAAGGAGGGTGTGCTGCTCGTGGAGGAGGTGAAGGCTCCCAAGGCCACCGGTACGGTGGAGGAAAGGCTGGATGATCTGGAAGACAAGACCTTCAGGTATGGCACTGTGGTTTACCGCAGCCTTGATGCTCATCACTTCATGAACCTGGAGCTGGAAAAGAAGGTTGAAGAGTACAAGGGGAGGCTCGAAGAACTAGAGGAAAGATACAAGGACGTCTTCGAGAAGATGGAGATGATCCAATGCTTTATGTGGGATGTAGAGAACCAGAACTGCGAGTATGAAGAACGCTTCAAGAAAATTGCAGCAGCTGCCACCCTCAGGTACAATGATCCACCTGCATCTTTCTGTGATGGAAGGCCTTTCCCATGGAAGATGGCTGAATGGGAGGAAGAATATGAGAAGGAGGAGGCCGCAGCAAAGGAGGCTCTAGCAGAACGTCAAGCTTGGGGGAGTTCCACCTAGTCTTTATCTCTACTAGTTTATCATATCTATCTAGTCATGGTGTGTTTTGCTTTTATCGTTTAGTTATCAATATCTCTTAGGCGTGTGTGAGCTCATGGAGCATTATCATGTATCTCTATCGTGTGGTTTATCAATGAATATTAAAGTATGGTGTCATCCATGATTCTCTTGTTTGGAGATTTATGGGTAACACTCATGCAAATGAGCGTGGCATATTTAGAAGGTTCAGTCACATCTTGCATTGAACTTAATTAACTTGAGTATGTTGGACAATTGTAGAATCACCCCATTATAAAATGAGTAAAGAGAATGAGTCAATATGACTTGAAAATTAATAGTTTAAGGTTGAGATATAGTCTTGTAGGATAAAAAGTTAGGAAGAGTTAATGAAAAGGATATGAAACACTCTTGTTAGAATCTAGTATCTTTTGAGCAAATTAATGATCATGGATATTTCAATACTTATGCTCTTGGAAAGTGAATGAAAAGGAAGGCACCTGAAAATTCAGTTAGCCATGGAAAGTGTGAGATAAAGGTTGTTTAGAGCATAGGAACTTGATTGAGATATCTATGACTAAAGTTTGCACTAGTTACTAGTGAAGCAAGGGTGCAAACAATTTTATATCTGTCTTTTCATTTGTCTTCTTTGAACTTGTTATCTAATAAGAGTTTATCTTGTCTTTAAATTTCAGCAAAGTATAAAATATTATGATGCTTTCCATAAAGAGCAAAAGCATGTGAAAAATAGTATGATTCAATTGTCCAACATACAATGGTTATTTGCTTTCAAAAGTAAGGGGTGATTGCTAGCGCTTCTACTTATGTTGCCCTCATGTGTATGAGTTTTAGTTCATTAATCTTACATTGCAACTGAATATGATGATGATACAATGCTCGTATTTATTTATCAACCATAAGTCCATTGATGCATGTAATGATCTATGTCCTTACTTACTCGAGGACGAGTAAAGGTTTAAGCTTGGGGGAGTTGATATGTGCATTTTGTATCATCATTTATACAACTTTTAGTATCATATTAGAATGTTATTTGCATTGTTATATCATTATTTTTACATGTTTTAGATGATTTATGGGACTTTCTTACAAAATCCCTATTTTTGGTATTTAATTTCTGGGAGGCAGAAAACCTCCTTTTTCTTGTTTTTAATGTTTCAGGAGCTACAGGGACCCAAATAATAAAAGGAAAATTACACAGCTGGTTTTTCGTCGAGAGAAAGGCAAAGGGAAGAAGACCAAAGAGAGGAGAGCCACGAGGCCCAAAAGAGGTGGGCCCACGCGGCCAGAATCTTGGGCCGCGTGGGACCCACTGAACGGCGCCTCGGGCACCTCCTCGCCTGGGGCTTTTTATCGACGCCTTCGTCCTCCCGAAAAGTCACGCCCTAATTTTCCCGAAACCATCCGAGGCCGCGGCGGCGGCGAAACTCCTGATTCCCTCCGTGGTTGATCAGATCCTGCTGCTCCAGAGCTCCGGAGAAGGGGGAAATCATCGTCATCACCTCTCCTCCTTGGCGTGGGAGGAGGCCTCTACATCATCACCATCACCAAGACCAGCACCATCTCCATCATCATCTCCGTGATCCACTCCGTCCCCTCGTAGTTTGAGAGTTGCTATACCCTAGATACTTGTCTTGTGCTACTATTCATGTTTGTGATTGAGTACTTGTCATTATTTGGTGGTGAAGTTATATTTTCAGATTGTGTTGTACCACTTATGCCACTGAATATTATCATGTTTGCACGTTGTGATAGTTCCCATATGTTCCTGAGGGCATAGGATGAATTGGCAATGATTTATATATAACATGTGTTGGTATTTTGTCAAGAGTTTATGTTTTATGTGATTCTATGATGGTGTTGTGCGAACGTCGACTGCACAACACTTCACCTATATGGGCTCGTAGGAGAACACCGTAGTATAATGAATTGAGGGAGACTTGGGAGGACATGTAAACCTGGTACCGAATCATGAAGTTATATTATGAGGGTATTAGTATCGGGGACCTTAGAGTGTAATGCTATGGTGGGACTTTATGTCTTAATAATTCTTGTGCAGTCATTTACTTGGCCACATGATCCATCATAAGGGGTTGTTGTTTATTTATTTAGCTATACCTAATAATGGCTCCGTTCAAAGAAGATTAAAACTTGACAAGATATTCAACGTGTTGTTTAATAAATCTCTATGCCTAGCAATATCCATGCCGCCCTTGGGAACGTTTTCCACATATAAGTTACACATCACTTGAGCTTGTCCTCTTGCACATAAGAGGATTGGGCTTTCTCTCTTTGAGAGCTTTGACTTGCTACTGTTTATTTTCTGCATTGCAACTATACAACCAAAAATACCAAAAACACTTGCATCTTTTATTGTTTTATTTATCAATCTTACTAACCAATACCTTCAGCTCCTCGTGGGTTCGACAACCTTTTCTAATTGAAAGGTACTACAATTGATCTCCTGCACTTGGGAGTCATCACATATGCACACACAAGTACATACGAAAACCAAAAATCTTAGACCTTAGATTCCTCTCGAAGCTCGAGAGACTCTACTGCTTAACACCGAGTGAACTCGGTTTTGTACGCACAACCCACCACAACACAGATGGTAAAATCACAGCCTCGATGACCTAGAGCTCGCCTGTGCCCCAACTTAAAAATCAGACAGAGTGTAATGCCCCACCTGCCCATCGATTTGCTCATGCAATCGAAAACAACATGCAGAGGGGAGAAGAGGAGGTAACCAGTAGTTTGCTGATTTCTCATACAGAAAACTGATTCCATTTGCACACACAAAATACGTACTGAACCAAAAAAAATCAGCAGCATCAACATTTGCATGCCGTACATCCCCTGCCTGCAAAGCCATCCCCTTTCTCGAATGGATTTGAGTACAGAAAAAATGACTAAACATATAATCCGGCATGCTCCTGCTGAACAGTGAGCGGACTCGGTTTTGGACGCACAAACCACAAATAATATAAACAAAAAAATCACCACCTGACCTAGAGCTCGCCTGTGCTCCAACTCAAAATCTGACAGAGTAGAGCGCCAACTACCCATCGATTTGCTCATCAAATAAAAAAAGACAGGCAGGGGGGATACACTAGGTGACGGGCACAATTAAAGAACAGAAATCACTATTCGCCGCCCCTTCTGGCGACCTAAAGCTCGCCTCCACCCCCAAATCAATACGAACAGAGCGGCGCCTCGTGAAAATGAAAGGCAGAGGGGAGAGCGTACGCGACGGGGTTAGAGCTACGCGGATGGATACCTCGGTCGCCGGCGACCTCTCCTCTCGCCAGCTCCAGTTCTTGCCATGCGCTGCCAGACGCAGCTCCTCTCTACCTTCGCTTGTTCCCCACCGAGGTTGTTCTCCACCGAATGAAAGAGACATGCGGCGGAAAATAAATCGGGTCAAACTACGTGGGCTCATATCCAAAAGAAGCCCACAAAAAGCCCATACCCTAACAGACCTAGGCTGAACCGTCGCGTGCCGTACCAAGTCGCGACTACGGACGCACAAGACGAAGCCAAAGACGAGCCACGCGACAAATCAAACGAACCAAAAAATGTGTGTGACCGAAATGAAACACAGCTAGCTGTGTATTAGCAGAATCCTTTCTTAATGAGGATAGCTGAGGCTTATAGGGGGCTTGTACCCTGGGGCGGTTCTGAATATTTACCAGACCCTGTATTATCAGTATTCATCTTGAATGAAAATTGGGGGCCTTTGTCCCCTTGATTCGTCTCAAATGTATGTATAATTTTGATTGTTCCATGCTTGTTTTATGTCAATGCCACATGTTTTATTTATAGTTTTATATCATTTTAGTGCATTTTCTGGGACTAACCTATTAACAAGATGCCTAGTGTCAGTTCCTATTTTCTGTTGTCTTTTTGTTTCAGAAAAATTATTAAGGAAATATTCTCCGCAAGATCTGAAAATTTACGAGGATTATTTTTACGAAGGAACAAAGGCACCGTCCAAAAATCAGCCAGAGGTGGGACCATTTGGATGTATGCCCAAAAGGCAATAAAGTTTAACATCTGATTCAAAATTATGCTTCATGATTCTATGCTATAACTGCGGTGACTCCTGAATATTTGATTCAGAGGAAAACTCAGTCGTACGTGTAGAGATATGAACATATACCCTAGTCTTACCTTTTAGACTAATTCGTTGATTGCTTGAGACCACATTTTCCTGGTCTGCGACATTGTTTATATCAGCATCAATGAGTGGCATATTGTTGGTGGAAACAATATGGCTGGGTAGACCCAAATCGGTTATATGCTAAGTAAGATTCCAAAGTGTCTTTTTGTCCTTAGTGCAATATCGCAGATGATTGTTATATGACATGTCCTTAGACCATGAGGTTATTAGGGTTGTGTACATTGGAAGAATTACTTTGGTACTGTCATAACCATGGCCGTAACTGGGTGGGAAAACAGCAGTCACTGGGTGATTCTGAAGGTGTGCATGTATCCTAATGTTCCAAGATGGGAAATTACTCCTCTGTCAAAAGAGAGATACTTTCAGGGCCCACTCGGTATGTATGATGTCCAATATGTTCTACAGACAATGCATGATGAAGTTACATCATGTGGGATATCGGATTAGGGGAACGAGAAAACGAAATTTACCGGTAACAAGATAGACAGAGATATAGTGAATCAGGGATTGATTCATGGAAATATCAGGAATACTTAATCTCGGGTAATTTCGGTATCGTGAGTAATGGGAATGACGAATTAATAATCAACAGGTTCAACAGAGTGTTATTCGCATAACGGTAGCAGTTATTCAGGTAGCACATGTATCTGACCCTGGCTGGTGATTAGATGGAAACATCTAATTATAGCTACACGTTACCGAACCTATAGGGAAACACGCTTAAGTCAGTTCTAGTTTGTTGTGTATATGGTTGGTCTGGATACCGAGAGAGTATCACTGGAATGGTTTCCGTGTGGTAGATAATATCTTTATCAGAGAGATTGGATTATGCAGACACTAGGTGTCTCGGAGTGATAGAAGTTGCTATCACTAGTGGGATTTATTCCGAGGGTTTTATATAAGAGGGAAATATTTATCCGGAGTATTTTGTCAGCGGACACTAGGTGTCCCAGATCATGTAAAAGTGTTTTATATGATAAGTAATTAATTCGGAGAATATTCTGTAAAAGGAAATATTCAAATGAGAATTAATTAGATAAAATATTATTTAATTAAATATTATTTAATCAATAAATAATTATTGGAAAAATATTAAATAACTTGGAGCCACCAAGAGAGGCTGCTAAGTGGGCCCATGGGGCCCACAAGGCAGCCGCACCCCACATGGGGCGGGTGGGCCAAGGCGCCATGGGGGAGGGAGGTTCCCCAGTCGAAACCCAAATGGGCCTTGCGGCCCATGTGGGGGAGGCGGCAACCAAAGGCGGCCGGCCTAGGTGGGCCCCACCCGGCGACGGCGGTTGAGGCGGTGGGGAGGGAGTTGGATTCCAACTCCAACTCCTCCTCCCAAACCGAATTGGGCAAGGGGAAAACTTTCCCCTTCCCCAAGTCCCTCCATCTCTTGGGCCATCTATATAAACCCCACCCCCTCCTATTTGGAGAGACACAAGAAACACACAAGTTTAGATCTCTTCTAGTTGGATTAGAGGATCCCTCTCTCCGATTAGATTAGATCTAGATCTAATCTCTATCTCCCTCCTTCTCATGTGTCGAGATCTCCACCTTCATATACACCAGCGGTGAGTGCTTCAAGTGTGGACGGCGAAGCCCTGCTGGACTAGATCCGATGTATGTGTGCGAAACACTGAGGGGTGATCCGTTGAGAAACGGTTGACTCTATCTCACTCTGTTGGATCAAGGCGAGATGCGAGGAGTCTACGACATTCTCTCGGCTAGGCTTAGCCGAGGGAGTTCTTCCACAAGCTTCATCAACGTCGTCATCGACATCTCTTCCGCTTCACGGTGTTGGTAACGAATTTACAGTTGGATCAAATATGCATGTCTTGTCGCTTGTATCTTCATAGTAGATCTTGGAGGTTGTTGCGTAGTTGTGGCGAATTTTTTTGTTTTCCATGCACGCAACCCAATAGGACCCACAGGATCAAGGCGACCCCTGGGCGTGGCTCCTACGCCGTCTCTTCGCCTATAGATTGCCTCCGTCGCGAAAACCTTAAAACACCCGATCATATTTCAGAAAGATACCTGAGGCCGCCGCCGTCGCCAATCCTAGTTCGGGAGGGTTCTGAAGCTCTTCCCGGCACTCTGCCGGAGGAGGATATCATCACCGGAGGACTCTACACCACCATGCCCGCCTCCGGAGTGATGCATGAGTAGTTCATCTTTGGACTACGGGTCCATATAAGTAGCTAAATGGTTGTCTCTTCTCCTTGTGCTACCATGTTTAGATCTTGTGAGCTGCCTATCATGATTAAGATCATCTTTATGTAATGCTACATATTGTGTTTGCTGAGATCCGATGAATTGTGAAGTTATGATCAAGTTTGTTCATCAATATATATACATGTTTTATTTATGATCTTGCATGCTCTCCGATGCTTGTGGTTGCTTTGGCCAAATAGTTGCTTGTATCTTCAAGATGGAGTATTTATGCTATATAGTAGGTTCATGTCTCCTTTGTCTGGGCTCGAGATGACAGGAACGAACAAGATTTTGGATGTGTTGTTACTACTAGGAGTAAAACAACGGTGTTTATTTCTACGTGTTATATTCATTGATTATGGAGGCGGCGTTTTGGGTAGTAGGTGCAGTTGCACCTACTATGTAAAACATTTTTTTTAAATGAAAAAAATTTAAAGAATTAAAATCGGATATACATTAGAACATTTTGTGTTAGCACAAAAAATGTCGTGGAGAAAAAACATTTTTTGTGACATGTGCAAAAAAGACAAAAAATGTCTCGTATAAAATCATTTTGGAGCCTCCGGGTTTGTCTTTTTTGCACAGATCACAAAAAAGGTTTTTCTTCACGTAACTTTTTGTACTAACATAAATGTCTTTAGGTATAATCGAGATTTTTATTTTGAGTTTTTTGACATTAAAAAAAAAAATTGGACAGTGGGTGCATCTGCACCTACTACTCGTTATGGATCTCCGATTGATTATGCACTTTGCTTACTGCAATAATCTGTTGCTTGCAACTTAATACTTTCGGGTGACATGCTGGATAGCGATACCGGGGTGGATTATTAGTCATAGATGCAGCTGGATAGCAGTCTATGTATTTTGTTATAATGCCCATTTAAATACCACAATAAACTATAGCTTGTCATGATAGCATTGTCATATCCTTACAATTTGTCAATTGTCTAGCTGTAATTTGTTTACCCAGCATGTATGTTTTATCCGTTTTATGGACACCACTAGTAAATTGTGCACCCCGATCCATTCTTTTACATTGATCTAAACACCATTTACATTGCCTCGCTATTACTTGCTCGCTATTACTTTTTGTATTTATATTTGTTTTGCACACTATACGTTTAATCCCTTAGTTTTTAACAAACCAGGAGGATTGACAACCTTCCTGTTTAGTTGGGGCAAAATAGTTTGTCTGTGTTGTGTGCAGGTCCACGTTGGTCTGCAAGCACCAGAGTAGATTGGCGCCGTGTTGAACCCTTCTCCAAGTTCTACTGGATTGATAACGTTGATTTCATAACTGAGGGAAACTTGCTACCACGCTGCTTCACACCTTCCTCTTGGAGTTCCCAACAGGCTGTTGTAGCCACATCACCCCTCCTCTAAAAAAAGAGCGTGCTACATCACTTGGTGAGCACGCACATCCACACGGCGTCGCGCGAGCACACTAACGACAACAGGTGTTGGAGGAGCTCGTCGAGGAGGGCGCCGATGCGGTCCTCGCTAGCGGCGGCCACGTTTCAAGCGTTTTTACACCTCCTCTTGGCCATTATGTCGAACAAGTGGCCCAAGCCAAAGTTGCGTAGTTATTTCTTTCGAATTAAGGGTCTCGAGGCCCCCGATTTCATTAAAATGAAACCAGTGTTTTGCTTTGTTACATCACCACACCACAAAAAAAAAAACGCACCTCCAGTGCCGAAACTCTATCAAAACAACTGGAAAGAATTTAAACCTGTTGCATCCCACAATTCAGCATCTAAACAACACATAACCTTTTCTCAATTTCTCCAGTGCAGCAACTACAACAACCATACAATTTTTCTGAGACAAAACACAACTCTGAACCCATTCATGTATTGCAGGATGTTTCTTTTCTTTTCACGGCCGAAAAACGTTTCAGGATTGGGTCAGCCGACGCCAATCCTTTTTGTCATCGGCCCCCATCCAGCTCGCCTATTGAACACGTCAGTTGCCACCCCTGCCGGTCGCTGCCCGGCGCTGCGAAGCCCCTGTCTAGCGTTTGCTCTCAGCGTGTTAGACAATACTTGATCCAATTAGCTACGATGCACATAATTGCAGTTGGATCACGCGGGTAAACGTGATAAAAAACAGCAACATTCCTGGCTTTCCAAATCGCCTAGAAAACCGCTGCCACACCCACAGAAATTATATTTATATTGTTTACAGAGAACTTCATCACCCACTCGCTCATATCTTGGAAATGTACACGTAAGTCCATAATACCCGTAGCACATTTAACAACGCCCAAAACATACTTGCTAGATGGCATTCAAAAAATAAATGATCAAGCGTTTCCAAACTATCGCAGAAACATCATTTATTATCCTTATCTCTCCAACCTCTTCTAATTAATCAAAACATTCTTGGTCAGTATACTTTTATTAAACGCAAGCCACAAAAAAAACTTTTGATTTTTACGGGGATCTTTACAGTCCACATATTCCTATGTTTCCATTCAACCGTACCCATTTTTAAAGCCAAGTACATAGACCTAACAGAAAAATCCCAGACTTAGTAAGAAGCCATTTACATTTATCTTTTTCTTCTACTAAACTTACACTAGCACACAAATTCAAAAGTTCCCGCCACATAACTGCAGTCTCCTCCCACAAGTTTCTTCTAAAGCTAATTGCTGCCCATCCAGAATTAAAAATCTCAGCAACTAGAATATTTTTACTAAAGGTTAAACCATAAAGTCTACTAAAACGTTCACGCAAAGGTTTATCCCCTACCTAGAATCATCCCAAAATCTAGTTCTCTTACCGGTACCTACACTTGTCCTACAGATTTTGAAGAATAAATCCTTAACACCCATTAGCCCTGTGGCGCCCCGACCCGACTGCTATACAGTGATGCTGTGTGTCACCGGTTAAGCGATACAACCGGAGGTTACGGGTTTACCAATCCCCGGCCAAAACCTTTGGCAGGCGTTGCTGGGTACACCTCACTCCAGACAACGCAACACCCCGATTGATGCCTTAACACAGGCACAACTATCAAAGCATAATAGTAAGATCAAGACTTGTGAAACAACTGGCACATCACAGACTCTACGACACAAAATCATATAGTTCAACTCTTATACAGAGAAAGATAGCAAATGACAACCAGAGGTCACAGACCCAACATTACATCAAGGGGAAGCAAAATAGGTTGTTCTAACAACAAGAACCAACATATGGCCTAAGAGGCCTACAGATAAACATCACAACGCCAGCTGTTCCAGGATGTCCCAAGCTGCCGCCTGGGAACCCCAGACTACTCGTCGACGTCCACAAAGAACCCACCTTCGAGGTCGGTGAAGTCCTCCTCTGAAACAAAACAAACGACGTTGAGTTCGACGAACTCGCAAGATTAAGAGCTAATATATGCTCGATGAGGCTTTCAAAGTTTTATGGCTCCTTTGCATAAAGCTGATTTTATTTAATAAAACATGACTCTATGGCAACGACTAATCAGAATATTTTCAAAGAGGGGTAAGAGGTAACTCTTTTCTTTGAGATCACCTTTCTCAAATCATCACCAACATCACCGTTGTACCTGTTTATCAAAGGCACCTCCCCGAATCACCCTCGAGGAAGTCAACCTTACATTCGTGGAATTGGTACCTCTAGTACCCAGGTTTTAATCATTCCGTTTAAGTTATTCTATGATCATCGTCCATTCCCAAGTCGTCCTTAACCGTGGACACGGCTTTTCGAAAAGATTTAACCCTGCAGGGGTGTACAATGTTTGCCACGCGTACCGCCCGGCCCATTACCTGCGCATTAGCTCTCTTCCTTGGAAAGCCGGCTGGGTGGGAACGGTGTCGACTTCTCCCTCGTTAAGGACTTTCCAGGATCATCAGTGGCAGTAGGGCTGCCAGGATCACAACACCCCGCCCCACGGCCACTTATTTTCCTAACACCACAATCCTCATCTCATTCTCAGCCACCAACTCACGCACGCGCAAATGGAAGCCCGAACTAGAGGACCCTGGCTAGCCCCGCTCGAGTTATTTAGTCTATGAGGGTTCCTGCAATTGCATAGGCCTCACGCATGGTTGCACGCTCAGTCTTGGTTCAGGAGGTACAGAACTCGCACCTAGGCGGCAAGAACGAGACAAACCACCACATTCCATGTGGCCTCTCATCCCCACCTTCTTAGCATTTTATTATCCATCTCCACAATTCTTCACCATCAACATCACTGTCACAAGTTAACACCTGTTTCCAGCATTCACCATCCCTAGTACAACTAGGCATTTCACTAAGCATGGCTAAGCACTTGCATAGCATAGTAAGTATTCCATGGCCAACAATACAAACCTATGGTAATAGGAAGGTAAAACAGGTATTGGCAACAGGATTCTAATGCAACTAGTAGGATACTCTAATCCAGGCAAAAGACATTTAGAACCGCATGCAATATTATAGTGGAGAAAATAATTGCGGAAAATAGGATAAGATATGCTCAGAGGGGGGGGTTACGCTTGCCTTGATGATACGGCTGGTAGTACGGATCGTCACAAGACGGGGGTGGCACCTCACCTCCTTGATCTACCGATGCACAAAAAGAAACACCGGAAGAGCAATCAACACATGGCAATTGTGCAATGCATACAAGGATGATGATATGACATTTTAAATGCAACCTAAAGGCATTGAACAGGATCAACAAGTTAAATGGGGTCCCCGTTATATTTAGTGCATTATTTGGAATAAACCCCATATTGAAACTTAATGAATAACATTACTACTAGAGCACATTATTGTAATTTGTGATCGATGATGCATGACGATGAAGATTTTGGATCACTCATGTTGTTCTGAGCATTTTGATATAACGAACACATTTTTCTGAGGTCCCGGTGAGAAGTTATTAATTTTAGAATTTCCTCCCTTTTAAATTATTCTTTTAATTAATTAATTCCAACGATGAAATAATTTGAGTACCCGACTCGAGGGAGGGGACGGTATACTGGAATCGTCGGAGTTCGATACTCTACACGCGGGAGGGGGAGCGGGGACATGTGCTACCGCGGGGGAAAAGAGAAAAGAATATTGCACACTTTGCTATCCAGGCCGGAATTTCCGGTCCAGAAATGTTCATGGGCCGGAGTTTCCGGTCCACCAAATTCTCAGCCCGAGACGGCATCCACTGGACCCAGTCCGGAGTTGGGCCGGAGTTGGGCCGGAGTCTCCGGTCCAATTCTGACGAAACTGGAACAAAAACGAGACGCACGAGCAGCGTGCGCCGACGGCGACGTGCGTGTCGCGCACGCACACGGAGGCGCCACGGTGAGAGAGGGGAGGGGAGGGGAGGAACGGCGAGCGCGGGGAGAAACAGCGGCTCACCCTGGAGGCGTACGAACAACGGCGCGGCTGGGGACGGACCACGGCGGCGGGATTCGGGCGGCGGAGCTGCTGCGGTGGTCGGAGGGAAACGAGGACGGCGGCGACGATGCGAGGCCTCCCCGGTCGAGTCCTCGGGCGGAGAAGTTCCTGGCGACGCGGCGGAGCTCCTGGGCTGCTTCGATTGGCTCGGGAGCTCGTCAATCGGCGGCGACGACCACGGCAAGCTCGGCGGCTGGCTCGGATGACAGCGCGGGGAAACGGCGGTGGCGGCGTCGATTTCAGGCCTCCCACCTCGATTCCTTGGGCAGGGATGAGCAGCACGGCGAGGCGGACGTCGTGGTGGAGCTCGATTTGGACAGGGTGCGCTCACGCAACGACTACGAGCACGGCGAGGGCGGCGGCCATGGCTGCCCGTGGGGAGAGAAATGGGGAGAGGGAGAAGGAAAATATCGGGGAGCAGTGGGCAGGTGAGGCTCGTGGCTTGCTCTTCTCCTTGCAGGGGACGGCAGAGAGGGCCCGGGCGGCATGGCAGGGGCGGCGAGGTGGTCCGGCGGCAGCGACGCGACCGTGTCGCTACAGAACGAAGGAGACGGCCAATTTCTGAAAACCCCCCTGACAGAAATTCTTCCATCACGGATAGGTCCTCCGATATTTACGAACGGGTCCTTTTCTGTTTTAATTTTAAAACCAGCAGCGGTATTTGAATTAAATCAGGTATTTGAACACTTCCAAAAATTCTGAGAAAATTTGGGGAGGCCCCTCATATTATGTAGAAGTACCCCAAATTTTGGTGTGGCAAAATAAATTCGTTTGGACCACTTTTGTTTAGAAAGGTGAATAGGGCATTTTTGCTAACTTCAAAGATGTTGCTCCCTTAACAATTTGGAGCAAAAGCAAAATATTAATTTGGAGCTCTTGGAACCTCCTTGACAAATAGGAGATGTCAAAGTGATTTTAGTTTTGCAATTGTGAATGTCTTCCTTGTTGTGAAATTTGTTGGGACAAGTTTTTCATTATTGGTTTTCCACATTGCCAAGAATAAATTATGTGTGGCTTAGCAATTTAAATGGATGCAATAATGCATGCATGCCATGATGCAAAAGAGGACACAAAAGTGAAAATTTGGTACTCAAATTTTGGGGCTGTTACAAGCCCTTGCTAGAAATGACATTGTCCTGGTTTTTTCTCACAAGCCGAAACTTATTTCTTTACAAATTTGTTCCTAAGAAAGGTTTCCCACAACCCTTCTTCATTTTTAAGCCGCCACAACCATTACTAAGCAGACATGCATTCATAACTTCCAAATCAATCACACCTAATCCCCCTTAACTCTATAGGTTGGCATACTCTCTCCTAGCTAACTAGGTGACATTTCTTAGTATCAGCTTCCTCTTGCCACAACAACCTTTTTTCTGAAGAAATCTATATTCTTACAAGGACCTCTAGGTAGTTCAAACATCGACAACATATAAAAAGGTACATTACTGAAACATCTTTTCAGCAACGCCAACCTACCACCATAAGAATTCTTTCTCCCAGCCCAAACATGAAATTTCTTTTGTACTTTCCCTTCAGTTTCTCCCCAATAAATATTACTTAATCTAACACAATCCATAGGAACAACTAAGTAATTGAAAGGAATCTTACCTACCAAGCATGCAAAGACAGAAGAATACTCATTTACTTTATCCTTGGCGCTACCAAAAGAGTAAAACTCGCTTTTATGGAAATTTATCTTAAGCGCCGAAAATTGTTACAAAATGACTAAAATACCTTTCAAGTTTCTGGCACTATCTAGACTATCTTTAGACATAATGATAGTATCGTCCGCATATTGGAGCATACTCACACTATCATCAACTAGATTATCTACCAATCCTTCTATCAAGCCGTTTTCTGCAGCAATATGAACAAGCAAATTAAGTACATCTATTGCAGTGTTAAACAGAATGGGTGAGAGGGATGCCCTTGTCTAAGCCCTTTCCTTGATTCAAAAAAGGCCCCATACAATCATTTGCTAATACTACCACTTGACAATGTGTCACGAAACTCATGACCAACTCTACAAATTTGACAGGAAATCCTTTCCGAATCATTACCTCTCTAAGGAAATTTCAGTTTAGCTTGTCATAAGCCTTTTCGAAATCCATCTTAAATAGAACATCATCTAACTTTTTCCTATGTACCTCGTGCATTACTTCATGTAAGACCACTACGCCATCAAAAATAAAACTGAAAGGACACGGATGTCGCCTAGAGGGGGGGTGAATAGGCGATTAAAATTCTTTACGGTTTAGGCTTGAATAAATGCGGAATAAAACAAACGGTTAATTTATCAAGCACAAAACCTAAACAAAGCTAGGTTTACCTATGTGCACCAACAACTTATGCTAATCAAGATAAGCAACTATGTGATAGCAAGATATATTACTTCAAGCTCGATGACTATCACAAAGTAAATTGCATAAGTAAGAAGGTCGGTTATAGAAATACCGAGGCATTTGGAGACGATGATTTATCCCGAAGTTCACTTCCCAATGGAAGCTATGTCTCCGTTGGAGCGGTGCGGAGTCACTAAGTGATCCCCGAATAGCCGTCAAATGGCACACCGTAATCTCCTTCGTGCCTCTACCAATGTAGAGTACCACGAACCACTATGGGACACTCGAGGGTGGTCACCGAACCCGTACAAGGATGAGGCACACTCCACAACTTAATTGGAGGCTCCCACCGAAATCCCGCGGCTTCCAAAGCCACAAGACTCACAAGGTTGAGGCACACTCCACAACTCAATTGGAGGCTCTCAACTAATCCCGGGAGCCACCAAAACTCCGAGATCAACAAGGACCATCTAGGGCACCCCAAGTACCCTAGAGGACAAGCTCTAGGGCACCCCAAGTACCCAAGTGTAACAGGCTTCTCAACTTCACTTTCCACGTATCACCGTGGAGAACTCAAACCGATGCAACTAATGCAAGAAGGCAAAACCACTATAAGTGATCAAATCCTTCACTCCCAAATCCCACCAAAAGCAACTAATGCTTGTAGGGGGAGAAGAGAGGAAGAACAAAGAAGAACTCAACAAATGGAACTCCAAGATCTAGATCCAAAGGCTTCCCCTCACTTAGAGGAGAGATGGATTGGTGTAACAATAGATCTAGATCTCCTCTCTCTTTTCCCACTAAATGGAGGCAAGAATCATGGAGGGATTGAGAGATAGCTAAGCTCAAGGAGGTCAACAATGGAGGCCAATTTCGTGCTCAGCAAAGCTGGTCTCAATGGGGAAGAAGGGGGCCTTTTATAGGGCCCCCAGAAATAGAGCCGTTGTTGGAAACTTAACCCCGGAGATTCCGGCCTGGAAGGCCGGAGTCTCCGGCCAGGCGGAATATCCGGCCCACGGGGGACCGGAATATCCGGCCAGACCAAAGTCTGCGGCCAGGCTCCGGACTGGGCACCAGAGGCTTACGCCACGCGCTGGTGAAATGAGCCCAGCCCAGAAAAATATAGGCCAGATGAAAGTGCATGTGTTGCCCCATGCGTGGTTTTGGTAATTAATGACAAACCTTATGAACTAATGTTTGCATTGAGATATACTTGTAGATCTTGTCCATAGGAAAAGATTGGAGTTCATGTGTTGGAATCTAGAAGATTAAATGATGATCAATGCTCTATTCAAGGGTTTATATAAAGAGTGGTCATCTAGAGTTGAGCATATTGCAAGTATGTCTTGAAGAATTCAAGACATCATCTATATCAAGAGAAGAAGATAAAGTGCAAGTGGATTCATGAAGACGGAGCTAAGCGAGGCTCTCCCATAATGGTGTATGGGGGAGTATTTAGAGAAGTCTTCATCAAGCATGTGCTAGCAGCACAATCAAGAAAGGTGTTCCAACTCGAGGGAGTCAAGATCGTCATCATCTAGCTCAAGTGGAATGCGCAAGGCAAAGGTATGATCCTGATAGGGTTTCTATTTTACCGGTCTCATGGTGTTAGTGGGAGACCGGGTTATAGGATAAACGGCGTACTATCAAGAGGGGCTCTCAAGTGAGTAACTTGATCGCTGATGACGTGGGACACACGTTTGTTGGGAGACCCCAAGAGGAAGGTATGAAGTAGTGCAGCAGCAAGTTTTACCTCAGTAAGATACCAAGGTTATCAATCCAGTAGGAGTAAGAAATCATTTCTGAAGGTTGTCAGTGGCGCGCTGACGTGGAACCTGCACACAACACATTCAAACTACTTTGCCCCAACGAAACAGTGAGGTTGTCAATCTCACCGGCTTGCTGAAAACAAGGGATTAAACGTATGGTGTGGAAAATAGTGTTTAATTGCAGAGAATGAAAAGGAACAATGATTGCAGTTGGTTGTATTATCGGTGTAAAAGAATGGACCGGGGTCCACAGTTCACTAGTGGTGTCTCTCCATAAAAGATAACTAACATGCTGGGTGAACAAAATACAGCTGGGCAATTGACAAAGTATTGAGCGCATGACAATGCATATATATGACATGATGATTACTATGATATTCATGTGGGCATTACGACAAAATACATAGACCGTTATCCAACAGCGTCTATGACTAATAATCCACCTCCAGGTTGTCATACCGAGTACCACGTTGGTATTAAGTTGCAAGCAACGGATAATCGCATTAAGTAATGTGCGTAATGTAAACAAATGCATTAGACCTAACGGCGCACCCTTAAGCTAAGCATCGGTTATTTTATCCCTAGTGGCAACAGCACATCCACAATCTTAGAAGTTGCTGTCACTCTCCCAGATTACCGGAGGCATGAACCCACTATCTAGCATAAATACTAACTCTTGGAGTTACAAGCATCTACTTGGCCAAAACATCTACTAGTAACGGAAAGCATGCAAGATCATAAATAACATATAAGATAGATTGATAATCAACTTGACATAGTATTCAATATTCATCGGATCCCAGCAAACACAACATGTAGCATTACAATAAGATGATCTTGATCATGATAGGCAGCTCACAAGATCTAAACATGATAGCATAAAGTGGAGAGACAACCATCTAGCTACTGCAATGGACCCGTAGTCCAAAGATGAACCACTCACGCATCACTCCGGATGTAGGCATGGTGATGTAGAGCCCTCCGGTGATGATTCCCTCTCCGGCAGGGTGCCAGGAAGAGCTTCTGAACCCTCCCGAGCTAGGGTTGACGGCGGCAGCGTCTCTGGAACTTTTCGTGGATAATGGCACGGGTATCTAGGGTTTTCCGTGAAGATGAATAAATAGGCGAAAGGGCGGCGGCTGGAGCGACCCGAGGGGCCCACACCACACCATGGCGTGGTTGGAGGTGGGGCCGCGCCGCCCTATGGTGTGGTGCCCTCCTCGGTCGCCTCCGTCTCTCCTTTGGACTCCGTGTACGTGTTGGAAAAATAGGAGGTCCTGTCCAGGTTTCGTCCAATTCCGAGAATATTTCCAGAATAGCTTTTCTGAAATACAAAAACAGCAGAAAACAGGAACTGGCACTGTGGCATCTTGTTAATAGGTTAGTCCCAGAAAATGCATAAAAATGCTATGAAGTGTATGTAAAACATGTAACAATTGGTATAATATCAACATGGAACCTCAGAAATTATAGATACGTTTGAGACATATCAAGCATCCCCAAGCTTAGTTCTACTCGTCCTCGAGTAGGTAAAACGATAAAAACAAAAAAAATTCTGAGGTGACATGCTACCATCATAATCTTGATCAAATAGTATTGTAAAGCACATGTTATGAATGAAGTGGTCCAGGTCAATGGTCTATAGTTTGCTAGCAAGTAGATAATGAGCAAACAACTGAATCATATAAGCAAAAACTTTTCATGAATAGTACTTTCGAGACAAGCATCAAAGAGTTTTGCATAAGAGTTAACTCATAAAGCAATAGATTCTAAGTAAAAGGTATAACCAACACAAAGGAAGATTTAAGATTCAGCAATTGCTTTCAACTTTCAACATATATATCTCATGGATATTTGTCAACACAAAGCAATATAATAAGTGCAATATACAAGCATATAAAAATTGTTGCACCAAAGTTGACACTAGTGTTTGCTTCTGAGATAGAAAGAAGTAGGAAAACTGACTCAACATAAAAGTAAAAGAAAGACCCTTCGCAGAGGGAAGCAGGGATTAAATCATGTGCTAGAGCTTTTTAAGTTTTTGAAATCATAAAGAGAGTAAAAATAAGTTTTGGGAGGTGTTTGTTAATTGTCAACGAATCAGAAAATGGAAAGTACAATATGACCTCTGCCAACCAGACTTTTAAGAGCGGCTCCCATGAAGGACGTTATTTCTACCAGCAAGGCAGATCATCCCTCTTCTCTTTTGTTTACACATGCAGATATTTCACTGTTTGTCATTGCTTGACTGATAAATCAGGGCAAAAATGTGAAGAGAATTAAGCGGTTAAAGTTGTAATTAATTGGGACTGGGCACCCCATTTGCCAGCTCTTTTTGCAAAATTAATGGATAAGCGGATGTATATGCCGCTAGTCCGGTGGTAAAGTCTGTTTGACAGTTGACATAAAGACATCCACCCCGTCCTCATGAGCTTGGTAAACATTGACACAAAAAGGAGTAATAATTTTTGAATAGTTTAAAGGTAGCACATGAAAAATTTACTTGGAATGGCAAGGAAATACCACATATAGGTAGTTATGGTGGACACAGATGGCATGGATTTTGGCTCAAGGTTTTGGATGCACGAGAAGCATTCCCTCTCAGTACAGAGTTTAGACTAGCAAGGTTATTTGAAGCAAACACAGGATATCAACCGACACAGCAAGACTTATATGAAAACATATTGCAAGCATTATAAGACTCTACACTGTCTTCCTTGTTAACCAAACCCTTTTACTAGAAAATATCTAGACCTTAGAGATACCAATCATGCAAACCAAATTTCAACGAGCTTTACGGTAGTTCTTCATTAATAGGTTTTAACTACATGATACAAAAGCTTAAACATGAACTACTTGATAACTCAAAATAATTGACAAGTATCAAATTATCCAATACAGTGATCTACAATAATATGTAAGCTTTTTCCATTATACCATCTACCACATGCAACATTTTCTGTTCCAACCAAACACCAATCAATTTATTTCAACATAAACTCTCCAAACAATTATAAGTGAAGCAAGAGACTACTTTCTTTAAAAGAACTAACAGCTGAATAAGAGATGCATGCAAAACAGGAGCTAAAAGCATAGCAATAGCTAGATAAGAATACTCAACAAGTATAAGTGAATAATAGGAGTATTCATATGAAAAAGAGGAGCGTGTCTCTCTCCCAATCAAGAATGCTAGGGTCCAATCAAGTTGACCATAAGAAAAATAAAATACTGAAAATAAAAGTACACAGACGCTCCAAGTAAAGCACATATGATGTGAAAGAATTAAAATATAGTTTCACTAGAGATGACCTGATAAGTTGCTGATGAAGAAGAGGAAGCCTTGGGCATCCCCAAGCTTAGACGCTTGAGTCT
Organism: Poa pratensis; assembly: GCA_947311845.1. Lineage (NCBI taxonomy): Eukaryota > Viridiplantae > Streptophyta > Magnoliopsida > Poales > Poaceae > Poa > Poa pratensis. The sequence continues at coordinate 24,777,219 of CAMZMU010000087.1, forward strand.
TCTTGAAATATGCTGGGGTGATCCATGGGAGCATCCCCAAGCTTAACCTCTTCACTCTTCTTGATCACATTATATCATCCTTCTCTCTTGACCCTTGAAAACTTCCGCCACACCAAACTCAGAGTAATTCTCATTAGAGGGTTAGTGCACAATCAAAAACTCACATGTTCTATAAGGACACAAATATGACCGTTACTTTTAACATTAACTATTGCCACTGATGTTATGTGAAGCTCTTCACCCTAAAAAAAAATTCCACTAAACACTAGTAAAACAGAGAATGCGAAAAATAAAAGACAGATCTGTCTAAACAGAACATTCTGTAAAGACGAATTTTTTCGAGACACTTACGTTGCTCAGATCGAAAAACGCAAAACTAACGAAAGATGCGTACATATCTGAGGATCACGCACAAAAATTTGCAGATTTAACTAATTTTTCTGTGATTTTACAGAAGTAAAACGGTGAACAGAGAAATCTGCTCCTGCGCAGAAATCCAAATCTAGCATCATCTTCCTATTAGAGGCTCCACTTGGCACAACAATGTGATAAAATAAAGATACAAAGGAATTGTTACAGAATTAAACAACTCCTTGACTCAAAAAGAAAATAAAAAATGCAGAAATAAAATAATGGGTTGTCTCTCATAAGCGTTTTTCTTTAACGCCTTTCAGCGGTGCAGAAAGTAAAAATCAAGTGTTTCCATGTGAAGAAGCATCAATAGAAAGGTTGGAATTTTTCTCAACAATGCATTGTATCTTATCTATATAAGTTTAAGAAACTCCTCTTTCATTACTTTTAGGCACACTATCCTCATCAAATAAATTTTCAGGAACAATCCAATCAAAATTCTTTTCTAGTGCCTCATGCATTCCTACAAGCTTAAAAGGTATTGGTATTTTGACTTCTCCCTCATAATTGGGTTCATTAGTGTACTTAAGCCTATCTTTTTCAAGCTTCTCAAGTGTATTAGCAATATCAATAAAATAGCCAAGCATCTTATAACGAATGAAAACTTTTCTAGCCTCCCCAGCAACATCACCAAATTCTTTAAGAAGAGTTTCTAAAACAAAATCTTTCTTTTCACCCTCTTTCATATCATGAAGTTTAAGAAACATTTGCTGCATGATAACCCACAAGTATAGGGGATCGCAACAGTCTTCGAGGAAAGTAAAACCCAAATTTATTGATTCGACACAAGGGGAGACAAAGAATACTTATAAGCCTTAACAGCGGAGTTGTCAATTCAGCTGCACCTGGAAAAGCACTAGTAACAGGGTGATGTGAAAGCAGCAGTAATATGAGAGCAGTAGTAGCAGTAGCACAGAACAATGGCACCAGAAAATAGTTGCTTGCGTGGAGTTGACGGAAAAGCAATGATGATTACAGATGGACCGGGGTTCCCAGCTATCTACACTAGTGGTAACTCTCCAATAACAAGTGTTGGGTGAACAAATTACAGTTGGGCAATTGACAGAATATTGAGCGCATGACAATGCATATATATGACATGATGACTACTATGATATTTAATTGGGCATTACGACAAGATACATAGACCGTTATCCAACAGCATCTATGACTAATAATCCACCGCCGGGTTGTCATCCGAGTTCCCCGTTGGTATTAAGTTGCAAGCAACGGATAATTGCATTAAGTAAAGTGCGTAATGTAAACAAATACATATGACCGTGGACATAGCATTGTTAGGTTATCCCTAGTGGCAACAGCACATCCGCAACCTTAGAACTTTCTGTCACTGTCCCAGGTTAAATGGAGGCATGAACCCACTATCTAGCATAAATACTCTCTCTTGGAGATACAGGCAACTACTTGATCAAGGCAACCACAAGTACCGGAGAGCATGCAAGATCTTAAATAACATATAAGATAGATTGATAATCAACTTGACATAGTATTCAATATTCATCGGATCCCAACAAACACAACACCGATTACATCATATGGATCTCAATCATGTAAGGCAGCTCATGAGATCATTGTATTGAAGTACATGGGAGAGAGAGTACCAACTAGCTACAGCTAGAACCCGTAGTCCATGGGGGAACTACTCACAAACCATCATGGAGTCGAAGTGGAAGCGGCGTGGTCGATGGAGATGGCTCCGGGGGTCAATCCCCGTCCCGGCAGGGTGCCGGAACAGGACCTTCTGACCCCCGAAACGAAGTTTCGTGGCGGCGGAGCACGGAGATGTATTCGGGAGTTTCGTCAATTGTTTTGTGAGTTTTAGGTCAGGGGCAATATATAGTCCAAAGGGCGTCGCGAGGCGGTGCACGAGGAGACGACACCACCCCAGGGCGCCGGGCAAGGCCCAACCGCGCCCTGCCCACGTGTGGGGCCCTCGGGCCTCCCCCGGACTTGTCCTTCTGGCCCATGGAGTCTTCTGGTAAAATAGGGGCCTCCGTAAATTTTCGTCCAATTCCGAGAATATTTCCAGACTAGCTTTTCTGGAATACAAAAACAGCAGAAAACAGGAACTGGCACTGTGGCATCTTGTTAATAGGTTAGTCCCAAAAATGTATAAATGTGATATAAAGTAGATGCAAAACATGTAGCAATTGGTATAAAACAAGCATGGAACATCAAAAATTATAGATACGTTTGAGACGTATCAGCATCCCCAAGCTTAGTTCCTACTCGTCCTCGAGTAGGTAAACGATAAAAACAAAATAATTTTTGAGGTGACATGCTACTATCATAATCTTGATCATATAATATTGCAAGGCACATGTAAATGAATGAAGTGATCCAAGTCAATGGTCTATAATTTGCTACCAAATAGATAATGAGTAAACAATGAATCACACAAGCTAAACGTTTTCATGAATAGTACTTTCGAGACAAGCATCAAACAGTTTTGCATAAGTGTTAACTCATAAAGCAATAGTTTCTAAAAAAGGTATTTAATCAACACAAAGGAAGAATTAGTTTCAGCATTTGCTTCAACTTTCAACATATTTATCTCATGGATATTGTCAACACAAAGTAGTATAACAAGTCCAATACATTGCATATAACGCATGTTGTAACAAAGTTGACACTAGTGTTTGCTTGTGGAAGACAGAAAGAATAGGAAAACTGACTCAACATAAAAGTAAAAGAAAGGCCCTTCGCAGAGGGAAGCAGGGATTAAGTCATGTGCTAGAGCTTTTAGGTTTTTGAAAGCATATAGAGATTGCATAAAATATTTGATACTCCTCCCAACCTTGCTAACACAAGCCATGGCTAACCGAATCCTCGGGTGCCTTCCATCAATCACATACCATGGAGGAGTATCTATTTTTGAGAGGTGTTTGTTAATTGTCAACGAATGGTAGCGGGTGAGAACAGTATTCTACCTGTCAAACGGACTTTTAAGAGCGGCTCCCATGAAGGACGTTATTTCTACCAGCAAGGCAGATCATCCCTCTTTCTCTTTGGTTTACACACATTCAGGTATTTCACTGTTTGTCATTGCTTACTGATGAATCAGGGCAAAAGTGTGAAGAGAATTAATTGGTTAAAGTTGTAATTAATTGGGACTGGGCACCCCGTTGCCAGCTCTTTTTGCAAGTTATTGGATAAGCGGATGTATATGCCACTAGTCCAGGTGTAAAAGTCCACTCGACAAATAGAATAAAGAATAACCACACTAATTCCTCATGAGCTAGTAAACATTGACACAAAAAGGGAATAATAACATTTTGAATAATTTAAAGGTAGCACATGAAAAATTTACTTGGAGTGGCAAGGAAATACCACATATAGGTAGTTATGGTGGACACAAATGGCATGGATTTTGGCTCAAGGATTTGGATGCACGAGAAGCATTCCCTCTCAGTACAGAGTTTAGGCTAGCAAGGTTATGTAAGCAAACAAGAATATCAACCCGTACACCAAGTTTTATATGACAAACATATTGCAAACGTTATAAGACTTCATACCGTCTTCCTTGTTAACCAAACCCTGTTATTAGAAAATATCTAGACCTTAGAGATACCACCGATGCAAACCAAATTTTCAACAAGCTTTACGGTAGTTCTTCACTAATAGGCTTAACTCATGTGATGCACAATTTAATCATGATCTACTTGTTAACTCAAAACAATTGACAAGCATCAAGTTATCCATTAGTGATCTACAAGATTAAGCAAGTTTTTCCTTATACCAATTACCACATGCAACATTTTCTGAACCAACCAAACACCAATCAATTTATTTAATCAACTCTCCAAACAAATATAAGTGAAGCAAGAGAGTACTTTCTACAAAAGAAAGCTAATAGCTCTGACAAGAGATACATGAAAACAAGAGCTAAAAGCTGAACAGCGCTAGATATGAATACTCAACAAATATAAGTGAAGAATAGGAGTATTCTCATGAAAAAGCGGAGCGTGTCTCTCTCCCAATCAAGAATGCTAGGGTCCAGTCAAGCTTTATTGAAAATAAAAATGCAATACTGAAAATAAAAGCACACAGACGCTCCAAGAAAAGCACATATGATGTGAAAGAATTAAAATATAGTTTCACTAGAGATGACCTGATAATTTTGACGATGAAGAAGGGGATGCCTTGGGCATCCCCAAGCTTAGACGCTTGAGTCTTCTTGAAATATGCTGGGGAGATCCATGGGAGCCTCCCCAAGCTTGAGCTCTTCACTCTTCTTCATCCTATTATATCACTCTTCCCTCTTGACCCTTGAAAACTTCCGCCACACCAAACTCAACGTAATTCTCATTAGAGGGGTTAGTACTCAAAAACTTTAATCCACTGGTTCTGTTGTGACACATTGCAAGAACTCAATAAAACATTAGCTACAGCCCTCCATAGAGAACCTTGCTTAAAGCCCACAAGAGACAATGCAAAAAACAGAGACAGAATCTGTCAAAACAGAACAGCCAGTAAAGATGAATTTTTTCGAGGCACTTACGGGACTCAAATCGAAAAACGTTGAACTAACGAAAGATGCATACATATATCAGGATTACGCACAAAAAATTTCAGATTTAATTCACAATCTGGTGATTTTAGGAATTTCGTACAGTGAACAGCAAAATCTGTTCTGCGCAGCAATCAAAATTAGCATCATCTTATCATTAGAGACTACTCTTGGCACAACAATGCAAGAAAGTAAAGATACAAAGGAGTTGCTACAGAAGTAAACAAGCACCTTGACTCAATAAAAGAAAAATTGCAGAAAAATAAAATGGGTTGCCTCCCATAAGCGCTTTTCTTTAATGCCTTTTAGCTAGGCTTGATAGTTTTAAAGATGCTCACATAAAAATAGAAAATGAAGCAAAAGGAGCATCAAGAAGCAAATTCGAAACACATTTAAGTCTAACCCACTTCCTATGCATAGGAATCTTGTACACAAATAAATTCATGAAGAACAAAGTGACAAGCATAGGAAGATAAAACAAGAGTAACTTCAGAACTTTCAGCATATAGAGAGGTGCTTTAGTACCATGAAAATTTCTACAACCATATTTTCCTCTCTCATAATAATTTTCAGTAGCATCATGAACAAACTCAACAATATAACTATCACATAAAGCATGCTTTTCATGATCTAAAACACATAATTCTTATCAAGCTCAAAAATAGTGGGATTAAAACTTTCAAACCCACTTTTAACAATTTTATAACAAGATGATTGATCATTCTCAAGAGGTATGGGACTCCATCTAGATAAAGTCAAGACCTCTCCAATCCCATTTTCATTAGTAGTACAATTAATATTATCAACCAATATAGGACCATCATCTAGAGCTTTATCATAAACATTTTCTAAGCAAACTCTTTATTACCATGCATTTCGATATCAGGCACAAATAAAGGATTATCATAAGATTTATCAAAATAGCATGGATTATCATAAATATCAGTAGCATAATCATTTCCACAAGTTTTACTCATAGGGAATATTTCAAGAGAATCCACAGGAACATAACATTCATCCTCCTTTGGTAAGCATGGAGGGCAATCAAATAGTGTAAGAGATAAAGAGTTACTCTCATTAGAAGGTAGGCATGGGTAGCTACTCCATTCTTCCTCCTTTTGTTCATCACTCTCCTCCTCTTTTTCATCCAATGAGCTTTCAGCTTCAGCAGTAGTTTCTTCTTCTACAGGTTCCTGCAAATTGTGAGTGCATTCTTGTGCATTAATGAGTCTCTCTTTATAATCAATGATATAACAATTATTGCTGAAATTTTCTAGGCAATAATCAAGAATAAAAGAGACCGTTTCTTTAAGTTTATTACAAGCAACACAGGTTTCATAATTTTTAGCCATGAAGGAATCTATTTCAGAAGCTCCCATAAGTAACAAATTGTTCTACTTGTTCAGCTCCAAATGAATATAGTTATTCCAATGATAGTTCATAATTAAAACTTCTTCACTAAAGCCACATTGGAATTTAAGATGTTTAGTATCTTGTTCAGAGCAACAATTTATATCATGGCGTTCCAGCAAAATTTCAGCAATTTGATTTAACTTTTTTAACATGCCTCTCATGATTTTACCCTCTCTTGATTCTCTATACTTTATATATAATTCTTTACTTCCATAAACATAGAGGTTCTAGCATGTTCTTCCATAGCAACAGTTTTTTTAGATTTTCGGTTTTTAAATTTTTATGGATTTTCGGGTATATAAGAAAAATAAAACTAGACAAAAATAAACTAAACAAAAGTAAACTAAACAAAACACAACAACTAAACAGAAATAAACTAAGCAAAATAAAACTAGACAAAAGTAAACTAGACAAAACAAAATAAAATAAAACACAGAGAGAGGTGGAGTGTACTCCCCAGGTGAACTTATGAGTAGAGCTATGCTCCCCGGCAACGGCGCCAGAAAATAGTCTTGATAACCCACAAGTATAGGGGATCGCAACAGTCTTCGAGGGAAGTAAAACCCAAATTTATTGATTCGACACAAGGGGAGACAAAGAATACTTATAAGCCTTAACAGCGGAGTTGTCAATTCACTGCACCTGGAAAAGCACTAGTAACAGTGATGTGAAAGCAGCAGTAATATGAGAGCATAGTAGCAGTAACACAGAAGCAATGGCACCAGAAAATAGTTGCTTGCGTGGAGTTGACGGAAAAGCAATGATGATTACAGATGGACCGGGGTTCCCAGCTATCTACACTAGTGGTAACTCTCCAATAACAAGTGTTGGGTGAACAAATTACAGTTGGGCAATTGACAGAATATTGAGCGCATGACAATGCATATATATGACATGATGACTACTATGATATTTAATTGGGCATTACGACAAATACATAGACCGTTATCCAACAGCATCTATGACTAATAATCCACCGCCGGGTTGTCATCCGAGTTCCCCGTTGGTATTAAGTTGCAAGCAACGGATAATTGCATTAAGTAAAGTGCGTAATGTAAACAAATACATATGACCGTGGACATAGCATTGTTAGGTTATCCCTAGTGGCAACAGCACATCTGCAACCTTAGAACTTTCTGTCACTGTCCCAGGTTAAATGGAGGCATGAACCCACTATCTAGCATAAATACTCTCTCTTGGAGATACAGGCAACTACTTGATCAAGGCAACCACAAGTACCGGAGAGCATGCAAGATCTTAAATAACATATAAGATAGATTGATAATCAACTTGACATAGTATTCAATATTCATCGGATCCCAACAAACACAACACCGATTACATCATATGGATCTCAATCATGTAAGGCAGCTCATGAGATCATTGTATTGAAGTACATGGGAGAGAGAGTACCAACTAGCTACAGCTAGAACCCGTAGTCCATGGGGGAACTACTCACAAACCATCATGGAGTCGAAGTGGAAGCGGCGTGGTCGATGGAGATGGCTCCGGGGGTCAATCCCGTCCCGGCAGGGTGCCGGAACAGGACCTTCTGACCCCCGAAACGAAGTTTCGTGGCGGCGGAGCACGGAGATGTATTCGGGAGTTTCGTCGATTGTTTGTGAGTTTTAGGTCAGGGGCAATATATAGTCCAAAGGGCGTCGCGAGGCGGTGCACGAGGAGACGACACCACCCCAGGGCGCCGGGCAAGGCCCAACCGCGCCCTGCCCACGTGTGGGGCCCTCGGGCCTCCCCCGGACTTGTCCTTCTGGCCCATGGAGTCTTCTGGTAAAATAGGGGCCTCCGTAAATTTTCGTCCAATTCCGAGAATATTTCCAGACTAGCTTTTCTGGAATACAAAAACAGCAGAAAACAGGAACTGGCACTGTGGCATCTTGTTAATAGGTTAGTCCCAAAAATGTAAAAAAGTGATATAAAGTAGATGCAAAACATGTAGCAATTGGTATAAAACAAGCATGGAACATCAAAAATTATAGATACGTTTGAGACGTATCACTGCATTATAGGATTAAGATTAACAAACCTAGCTTCCAACATGTGAACCAAAGAGGCTGCAGCAATTTCATAATTAGGGGCAAGTTCTACCAAGGATCTGTCTTCAAAATCTTTAAGTCTACTAACATGACTAAAGAATTCTTCAATGTTATCTCTTCCAATGATAGACCCACTTCCCACCGGTATATCTTTTAAAGTAAACTTAGGGAGAAGCATGATGAAATAAAAAGAAAGTAAACCGAAATAAGGTAAATGCAAGTAACTAATTTTTTTGTGTTTTTGATAAATGAAGCAAACAAGACTAGATAAAAATAAACTAAGCAAGACAATAACAAAGTAAAGAGATTGGAAGTGTGAGACTCCCCTTGCAGAAATCCTCTTGCTCCCCGGCAACGGCGCCAGAAAAATTGCTTGATGACGTGGGACACACGTTCACGTTCGTTGGGAGACCCCAAGAGGAAGGTATGAAGTAGTGCAGTAGCAAGTTTTCCCTCAGTAAGATACCAAGGTTATCAATCCAGTAGGAGTAAGAAATCACTTCTAAAGGTTGTCAGTGGCGCGCTGACGTGGAACCTGCACACAACACAATCAAACTATTTTGCCCCAACGAAACAGTGAGGTTGTCAATCTCACCGGCTTGCTGAAAACAAAGGATTAAACGCATGGTGTGGAAAATAGTGTTTAATTGCAGAGAATGAAAAGGAACAATTATTGCAGTTGGTTGTATTATCAGTGTAAAAGAATGGACCGGGTCCACAGTTCACTAGTGGTGTCTCTCCATAAAAGATAACTAACATGCTGGGTGAACAAATTACAGCTGGGCAATTGACAAAATATTGAGCGCATGACAATGCATATATATGACATGATGATTACTATGATATTCATGTGGGCATTACGACAAATACATAGACCGTTATCCAACAACGTCAATGACTAATAATCCACCTCCAGGTTGTCATACCGAGTTCCCCGTTGGTATTAAGTTGCAAGCAACGGATAATCGCATTAAGCAATATGCGTAATGTAAACAAATGCATTAGACCTAACGACACACCCTTAAGCTAAGCATCGGTTATTTTATCCCTAGTGGCAACAGCACATCCACAATCTTAGAAGTTGCTGTCACTCTCCCAGATTACCGGAGGCATGAACCCACTATCTAGCATAAATACTAACTCTTGGAGTTACAAGCATCTACTTGGACAAAGCATCTACTAGTAACGGAAAGCATGCAAGATCATAAATAATATATAAGATAGATTGATAATCAACTTGACATAGTATTCAATATTCATCGGATCCCAGCAAACACAACATGTAGCATTACAATAAGATGATCTTGATCATGATAGGCAGCTCAGAAGATCTAAACATGATAGCATAAAGTGGAGAGACAACCATCTAGCTACTGCTATGGACCCGTAGTCCAAAGATGAACCACTCACACATCACTCCGGAGGCAGGCATGGTGATGTAGAGCCCTCCAGTGATGATTCCCCTCTCCGGCAGGGTGCCGGGAAGAGCTTCTGAACCCTCCCGAGCTAGGGTTGACGGCGGCGGCGTCTCTGGAACTTTTCGTGGATAATGGCTCGGTATCTAGGTTTTCCCGTGAAGACGAATAAATAGGCGAAAGGACGGCGGCTGGAGCGACCTGAGGGGCCCACACCACACCATGGCGCGGTTGGAGGTGGGGCCGCGCCGCCCTATGGTGTGGCGCCCTCCTCGGTCGCCTCCGTCTCTCCTTTGGACTCCGTGTACGTGTTGGAAAAATAGGAGGTCATGTCTAGGTTTCGTCCAATTCCGAGGGTATTTCCAGAATACCTTTTCTGAAATACAAAAACAGCAGAAAACAGGAACTCGCACTGTTGCATCTTGTTAATAGGTTAGTCCCAGAAAATGCATAAAAATGCTATGAAGTGTATGTAAAACATGTAACAATTGGTATAATATCAACATGGAACATCGGAAATTATAGATACGTTTGAGACGTATCAATCGCATCTTTGTGGAGAGCTCAAACCTTTATATACTTGGCATATCATCTTTCGTGGTTTTTATTTGGCTTTTATCCATGTGAGAATTTAGAGCTTGTGTTCATCTCCATACGAAGCTCTAGTTCATCAAAAACGGATTTCATATGCATATCTTGTGGTGTTTTTGTTATTGGAGGTTTTACCGGCTTATCTTTTCTAGAGAGGTCAAACTCTCTCCTTATGGTTTCGTCCTCACATGATGGACTATGATGTGTATATGCATGATCTTTTAGTGCTTGTGATTATCTTCGGAGCAAGCCCAAGATCATATAATGGAGTCCGGATGGAAAACTTGTTGCGTTCTCGGTGTTGGAAATATTACCGGTCCTCCTCGAGATAAGGTCCACACCTTCCCATGTGTGGTATCTCCTCGATATTTGTGACCCTTAATATTTCCAACAAAATTGGTTTCACCTGATTTGGAGTTCAAACGAGAAAGTTATTGCATTTCAGGCTTTACTGTTTTGCTGTTGATTTCCTGACCGGAGTCTCCGGCCTCAGGGGTGCTCAGGGCCGGAGTCTCCGGCCTCCCTGGTTTTGGAGCGAAGAGCCCCGCGGACGGCGCTTGCGGTATAGGGGTCCGGAGTTGGTCCGGAGTTTCCCCGGAGTCTCCGCCTATGCCGGAGTCTCCGGCCCTCGTGGTCCGGAGTTTCCGGTTTAAGTTTCCTGCATCGGCTTTTTTCTGCCCTTCTGGGTCTGGAGTGTCGGGGGAATACTTTCTGGATTAACCCGCGGCCCAATGCGACTTAATTTACTCGCACGGACAAAGGCCCACTTGGGAGCAAGCCCAATATTGAACCGCCATAAGGGGAAAGATCTAGAAGACATATCCCGGAGGACGTGAAGACCAAGTAGTCTCCGAGTAGGCCTCTGTGGACGTATTCCTTATGGGGAAGTTTCCTTTTGTAACCTAGCGAGCCTCTGTGTATATAAAGAGGACTCGCAGGACTTAGAGCGGGTCAAGCTATCAAGCCCTAAACCCTAGCTCATACGGCGAGTACCAGATCGGATCGCCTCCATTGTAACACCTCGATTATCATATCAATACCAATCTAGGGTAGGCAGGAAGTAGGTCTTTTACCTCACATTGAGGGGGCCGAACCTGGGTAAATCTGTGTTGATCTTTGTTCCTGCGATCCCAAGCTCGGAGATGCTTGACTCGCGTAATCCCACACCTACGAAGTCATCTATGACACCTGACGTGACAAACCCACGACAGTTGGCGCCCACCGTGGGGCCTGCGGTCAAGAGCGTCACGTTCCGCGCAGGATCCATGAAGGGAGCTGAAGATCTTGTTGTTGGCCGTATCATCACGGTCAATGGCACACCCCTCATCGACGATTCAAGCTGGGGACCGGAAGCAGATTACTTGGAGACCGGCCACGTCATCCCCTTTGGATCCATCAACGTCTTCGTCGGCTTCATTGGCGGCGAGTCAGAGGATCCATCGCAACATGGCGACTCAGAAGAAGGAGTCGCGGTAACAGTGGACCAAGAAGAAGAATCTATCAACTACGAGTCGCTGCCTCTTGAAGACGAAGAAGGCCAATCCATTGAGTATGTCCTTGAGGAAAGGCTATGCGAAGGCCCTGTGGATAGTGGCTCGCCCTCTGTAGAAGATCGGCATGTTGAAGGGGTCTACAGGACCACAGAAGCGGACGAAGGGCTGGGCATGCCACCAGGCAGCTTAGCCCCCACACCGCCGGAAGCAACAGAACAAGCCGCGCTAGACGCATCTGGAGTCGCGGCATCCGCCGCGATGACGCCAGGAGTCGCGGCCTCAGGAGTCGCAAACAGAGAAACTCCACTGGAGTCGCGCCTGCGGAATCAGGGTCAAGGGTAGCCCCCAATGCAGCGGTCACGCCGCCACAAGGAAGCGTGTTGCTTACGCCATATCTGCGGTTAACGCGGCTGCTAGGGTAACAGAATTGGAGGCTACCAGGATCGGGCTATATGATGAAGTCCAGAGAATCGCGGATGAGAGAGCCAGGCTGGCGCGAGAGGAACAGCGCCTCCAACAGGAGCAACTGCGACTCATCGAGGAAACCAATACTCTGCAAGGAATACAGGCCACCTTGCCACACAGACGCCACGCGAGTCGCCTGCAGCCAGGAACAGTAAACCCTATGGAGTTGTTCCAATCGCCTACCGCTGAACCAGCAATTGCGGTTCCATCAGTCGCCACCAACACGATCCCATCAGTCGCCACCAACACAGCGCACCCGGTCGCATGGTCAGGGGTCGCACAACCTTCAGTCGCGGTACCCACACACATGGCACCATCTGCCATGGTTATGCGGTCCGTGGCCCCGTTAGCTGCGCCCGCGGTTCAAGCAATCGCTGTACCATCAATCGTACCAGCGGTTCCATCTTCGCAGCACCAAGAGCAGCAGAGATACCTGGATCAAGGGCCATAGTGCAGGCTAACAACAGGGCCATGATGCCCCCGCCATTGACGCAGCCAACCTTTGTTCAGCAGTCGCCACAGCAGCCTCAAAGGTTCCACACGCCGCAAGGGCATTATGTTAGCCCAGTGGAGAATCTCTTTGCGGCCACAAACATCTTGGCCAGGTTAGCGCCAGCAGGAAACACGCCAATGGACAGAGAGGCACGGCGTGCCATTGAGATGCTGAGCACAGCAGTAATACAGCAGGCAAATATGTCCGAACACGCAGGACGGCTGCACTCCACCCCTTACAATAGCAGAGCAACGGCGGAGAGAAGCATCCACGCGGAGTCACCACACGTTGCGACTTCGAGTTCGGCTAGGCGACAAAGGGAAGATCAACCTGCGGCTCAAAATCAACCTCAGCAAGTTCAACCCATAGAGGTTGTGCAGCGCGCGCGGCGGCTAATCCAATAGGAAGCCAGCTTCGTCCAACCTATCGTCGCGACTCAAAGGCCCAGTCTGTTTCAGCGAAAGAATCAGGTCTGAACCGTTTCCTGCAGATTTCAAAGGGCCTCGCAAGGTCGCCAACTACAACGCAAGCATGGACCCTGTTACTTGGCTCAACAATTACGAGATGGGCATGAGCATCCTAAACGCATCCGAAGAGATCTGCGCACGTTACCTAAACATGATGTTAGAAGGCGCAGCTCACATATGGCTGCAAAATTTGCCACCAAATTCAATAAACTCTTGGGATGAGATGAAGGAAGCTTTTATCAAGAATTTCCAAGGAACATGCAAGCGACTCTGCAGCATAGAGGACCTTGAGCGTTGTGTACAGAAGGAAGGCGAGTCGAGTCGCCACTGGATGAGAAGGGTCGCGAGATCATACATTCCTCAGATAACATACCACCCAGTTCAGCAGTCCTTGTCATGGAGAAAATTGCAAATTTGAGCCGCTAGTCCACAAACTAGGTCGCATGAAGGATAAAGTCAAGAGCCTAAGCGAGGTAATGGCGGCGGCCAACAAGTATGCTAGCTCGGATAAAACCAGGGACGCATCTGATGGGGAGGAAGAGGAAAACACTGGCAAGGGAAAGAAGGCCAGTAGCAAGCCTCAACAACAGCAAGCTAGCAATGCCAATGCGAGTTATAACAAGCGCAAAAACGAGGAAGGAAACTCAGGGTTAGTCGCAAATACGAACACTCGTTACAAACAAAGCAGCGGCAGAGGAAGGAATTTTCACCCAGTTAATTTGGAAGAGGTTTTCAACCGCCCCTGCGACATCCATATAGGAAAAGATGGGAAACCACCCAACCACACGAAGGCACAGTGTTATCATTACAAAAAGTGGAAGGATGGACAACCACTCAACACAAATAACAATCATCAAAACAACGAGGAGGTAACCACGGCGGAGGCAACAACAGCAACAACGCCGTCCCAAATCCGCAGCCAGATCAGCCACAGTTCCCAAAACAGTTGGGTCAGTATCATACCATTGTGGTGAATACTTCAAGGAGGGAACAAAAGCTGCGACGACGCAATCAGGCTGTTAATGCCATAGTACCAGCCGTCCCACAGTGGCTAAAGTGGTCCGAGCAGCCAGTAGTTTGGAGCCGCGAGGATCACCCAGGAGAAATAAATGAAGAGGGAAAACTCGCGCTGGTGGTTGCCCTCAAGTCGCAGGGTACAAGTTGAGCAAAGTACTGATGGATGGAGCAGCAGCATCAATATATTATACTATGAAACCTTCAAAAGAATGAACCTCCAAGAAAAGCAGCTACACCCATCAAGAACAACGTTTCACGGTGTCGTGCCAGGCATATCAGCTCAGCCATTGGGGCGAATCAACTTGGAGGTCGCCTTTGGGACACAAAGCAACTTCAGGAGCGAGTACATTTGGTTCGAGGTTGTAGATTTCCAGAGCCCGTATCATGCGCTGTTTGGCAGAGAAGCATTCGCAAAGTTTATGGCTAGGCCGTGCTATGTGTACCTAAAGCTTAAAATACCAGGCCCAGGGGAGTCATCACCATCAATGGCGACAAAAGAATAGCTCAAGAATGCGAAGAGGCGACAAGGCCATGGCCAGAGCAGCTTGCATCGCAGAGAGCGCGCCCATGCGCGAGTCGCAGGAGAATTTTGATGACATCGTGAAGGCTAAGAGGCACCTGCCTGACTTGCGACTTCAGATTACGGCCGCAAGGGAGGCAAGGAAGTCAAAGGCTACAAGCCATTGCCAATAAGGACACATCCCAGGCATCGCGAGTTGCCATCAGCAGCCGCAACAAAATTATTAAGAGTTTACATCATCAAGCTGGCCACTCAGGGCTAAAAAACTTCACTTCTGATCGCCACCTAGGCGCGATCGACCCAATTCTGGTCGCCACTCAGGCGCGACCGACCCAATGTAACAATTCTGATCGCCACCTAGGCGCGATCGACCCAATTCTGGTCGCCACTCAGGCGCGACCGACCCAATGTAACATTCTGATCGCCACCTAGGCGCGATCGACCCAATTCTGGTCGCCACTCAGGCGCGACCGACCCAATGTAACATTCTGATCGCCACCTAGGCGCGATCGACCCAATTCTGGTCGCCACTCAGGCGCGACCGACCCATGTAACATCTCTGGTTGCCACCTAGGCGCAACCGACCCAAGCATCACTTCTGGTCGCCACCTAGGCGCGACCGACCCTATGTATCATATAATGATTCTGAAATAAAGCATCTCAAACTACCAATTGAGCTGTGAGTCTTTTATTTTTTAATCATTGGTCCCTTGGGGGTGCGGCAGCTTTTTAGCGCGGCCTATTCCTTGGGATCGCCAAACAAGTGGCATTTATCGTGATTATACTCAACCTCTCTTGGATGCGACTTGCACTATGCGGCCAAAGTACTGGGGGTGCGGCGTCAATCGAGTTTGATTGCCTATCATGGCCGCTCTCGACCCTGAACACGCACTTTTTACCTGGGAAATACTGAGCCGCGCAAGGGCCTAAGTGAGGAAAAACCGAGACAAATCATAAGGACCAGCCTATTGGTCGAAACATGTACTGCTGAGAGTACTTAAGCAAACCATAAATTGTCTTATGACACATAAATTCTAACAATTATTACAGGCCGCTAAGGGCCAAGATCATCAAACCATTGTTTTCTCTTCTTCACTTGTGCGCAGCTTTTGGCCGGTGGGAAGGAGGAACAGGCGGCTTACCAAGCTTGCCAGAAGGAGCAATCGCAGGCTCGCTGGAGGGCTCTTCAGTCGCGGGCTTGGGGGCTGCAGAGCTGGATACGCCTGGAGAGGGGTTCTTTTCCTGCGGAATCACCGCACTGGATGACGGAGCGGGTAACTTCTCCCATCTGCTTCCATCTGCATTATACTTGCCCATATAGGTCGCAAGATCTATCCCCTCCACCAGTTCAGTCGCGTGGCCGCGCATATCCTTCCAAGTCGCCGCATATTCTGAGGCCGTCAGTTCGGTGCCATCCACCTTCTTCGAGGGCCTACCTTTTGCAACCTTGGCAGCATCAAAAGAAGGATAGTATGTCTTGGCCAAAGCAAGAACATGAGCCGCGCCGGTGCGAGCTGAGGACTCCTTCCAGTCCAAAAAGAACTGAGGCGCCCTAAGCAGTCTTTTTAGCAGCCCTTCAGAATCACCGGGGACTGGCTTGGTCGGCAGCAGGCACTTAGACAGTGATTTCATGGCATCACAAGTTCTTCGCGAAAAATCGCGGATATACTCCAGCTGTTCTTGAGTACTGCCGCGCTGCTCCTTGGCATCTTCACCTACATCGAGGCATGTCTCCGTCAGCTCTACAACATACAGGCAAAGATAGTAGAGAAAACAGATGCAGATATGAGTCGCAACACATACCAGTTAACTCTTGAGTCATGATGCACACTTTGGCGTGGACAAGGTTATGGGCATCAGAAACTTTCTTCAACTTTTTCTCAAGCTCGCCAATGGAAACAGCCTTAAGCCTTGCGTCCTCGTTGGCATCAGCAATGGCGTCTTTCTGAGCACTGACTTGGAGGTCCAGCTGCTGGACCCTCTCTTGGAACTTCTCTTCAACAGTTTTAAGCCGCAGCTCGGTGGCTTTGGCTTGCTCAGATAACTTGAAGCTTTCATCAGATAGCTCGCCCATCCTGGTTTCCCTCTTCTTCAGCTCAGCGTCACGCTGGCCAAGGAGCTCGCGCAGCCTCTCCAGTTCAGAGGGAGTATCCCCCAGCTGCTTTTCCAAGGCGAGTTTGGCAGCTGTTATGGAGCTTAGTTCCTCCTACAAAGGGTACATCAGTTAGTAAGTATATATCAACAGCTAAAAGAGAAGCATCAAGTCTCCCTTTACAGTCAAAGAAGAAACTTGATCCTTGGGGGCTAGAGACAGATAACTGGAGATAGAAGTTTACCTTATAAGCCGCAGACAGGTCAGACAGTGCCTTGCGGAGCTCCATGGCTTGCTTGTCATTTGAGGCAATGATAGCCTCTGACAGTCTCTCAGCGCGGCTTGTGGAGGAGGAAGAAGCAACCTCAGCACGCAGAATTGGCGACCGCAGGCTGTCTGCCGCTGGCGACTCAATCACTGGCGCATCAGCATCCTTGGCCATTACATCTATGGAGGAGGGGTTGACCTTCTCCACGTCCTGGATCATAAGGGGATCCGTTCTATCCTCCAGAGCCACCTCTTGGGTGGCTGTGTCAAGAACAGGGACCGTGGCCAGGTCATCAGTGGTGGCCACGCCCTCTACCATGGCGGTATGAGCCGCAGGTGATAAACGCGGCTCAACCGCGGTTCCTCCAGGCTCAGCGCGGGTTTAGCCGCACTTCTGCAAAAAGCAAGGGCATTGTGTGAAGAAGAAGCACATAAGCCAGAATAAAAGTATTATAAGCACAGGGAAAAGTCACTAACTCTGGAGCCATCTTCACAAAGGCCATAAGTTCGCTTGACGGTGAGGACAGGCCTTGGGTCCCAGAATCTACGAGCAGAAGTTTTGCGTGTCAGTAGAGGAAAAAGAATAAGCATTCAAGATGACAAGACAACAGAAATTACCAGAGTGGGGACCCATGTCTTCTTCAGCGAGGCGGTGGCTTTGAACACACGCCTGGCAGCGGAGGAGGTCGCGCCCGTAGCAGGTTTGCGACGCTTCGTGGCCTCAGGGTTTTCCAGAGCATCAAGCTCTGGCTCCTCACGAGATAGCCTCTTGGAGGCTCTACGGGGAGTTGGTCCAGCCGCGGCAACAGAACTCGCGGCTGGCACTGGACTGTCATCCTCGTCCAGTTCAGTCTCTTCACCATCTGAGGCCGCAGAGGCAACAGAAGGGATATCAGCAGTCTCGCTGCCCTCTAGAGTGGGCAGCAACTTCTTTCGTGCGGCACGCTTGGGAGCAGCAGTGCCGGCGACGGTCGCAGGCAGCGACCAGTAGTTCTCATCAGCCTGGATCAGGAAGATATAAGTTGCAGTATTAAGAAAAGGAATGCGACTCAACTACGAAGGCGAAAAGACAGAGAAGAGGAGTTACCTCAAAAGGCTTGTTGTTAACACTGAAAGGGGCAAGCCCCACCTTATCGAAGGAGATGTCCTTCTCCTCAGTCACGCGGGTGACAAATTCCACCCAATCCTCAGGCCTCCAGTCCGAAGCCTTGATACGATCGACGTCAGCAGAGGTGCCTGTGCACTCAAGGAAGGATCGCTGTCGTGGACTCACGGGCTGAATGCGCCATTTGGTCCAGCAAGAGAGAAGATCAAGGCCAGTAAGACCATGACCTATTAAGGCGCGGACCTTGATCAGCGACTCATTGATGAAGGGCATGGCCGAGTCGCGGGGTTTTGATTTCAGTGCCTCGGTAGGCACGAAGAGGGTGTTAGACCAGGAGGGAAGGCGAGTTTCGCCCTCCGGTGAAGTATCTTGGCAATAGAAGAAAGATTTTTGCCAAGCCCTGGGTCGATTCGCCAGGGCTAGCTTGGGAAGGCAAGAGTTTCTATGGCGTTGAAGAGAGATGGCGCCGACCTGAACGTAGGCGCCACCCTTGGAGACAAGTTGGCTGTTGCAGGTGAAAGAGGCCAGCCACAGATCGATGTTGGGGGCTATGCCAAGATAGTCCTCGCACAGCACATGAAAATTGCTCACCTGGAGCATTGAGTTGGGCCCGATGTCGTGAAGACGGAGGCCTAGGCGTTGCAGCAAATTGCGGAAGAAGGGAGAACCTGGCGGCGTGAATCCACGCTCCACGTGCTCCACGAACATCACCAGCTCGTTGGGCTTGGGGCGCGGCTCGATTTCATCGCCTGGCGCCCGCCAGACGCCGTCCTCCTTCGGCGGCAAGAAGCCAGCCTCGGCCAGATCTGCAAGAGTTTCCTCCGTTACCCAGGATCCTTCCCAGTTGCAGGAGATCTGCGCTTATCGTCAGATGGCTTCGCCTTGGGCGCCATTGCGAGGGGAGATTGGATTGGGGAACTAGGCTCGGGTCGAGGAAGAAGACGGCGCGGCTAGGGATGAGGAGATTGCAAGGGCAAATGGATAATGACCTAGGTGGCCGCAGCTTATAACTGAAGGGGCCCGCAACTAACGGCACTATCTGCGCTCGCAACCAACGGCACAATTTGCGCCCGCAAAACGAGTAACGGTCCGCAATTAAAGGAAACAGAATATTTCCAGAAGGGAGATGAGTCGCGCAGATAAGTCACAGCTCTGAATCGCATAAGTCAGGAGATTGGTCAGAACGTTTGCAGTGCGGCTCAGAGACCATTTCAAGAGGTCAGAAGATTCTCACCGTAAAGTCCTAACCAATCTTGGGGGCTAATGTCGGGGGAATACTTTCTGGATTAACCCGCGGCCCAGTGCGACTTAACTTACTCGCACGGACAAAGGCCCACTTGGGAGCAAGCCCAATATTGAACCGCCATAAGGGGAAAGATCTAGAAGACATATCCCGGAGGACGTGAAGACCAAGTAGTCTCCGAGTAGGCCTCTGTGGACGTATTCCTTATGGGGAAGTTTCCTTTTGTAACCTAGCGAGCCTCTGTGTATATAAAGAGGACTCGCAGGACTTAGAGCGGGTCAAGCTATCAAGCCCTAAACCCTAGCTCATACGGCGAGTACCAGATCGGATCGCCTCCATTGTAACACCTCGATTATCATATCAATACCAATCTAGGGTAGGCAGGAAGTAGGTCTTTTACCTCACATTGAGGGGGCCGAACCTGGGTAAATCTGTGTTGATCTTTGTTCCTGCGATCCCAAGCTCGGAGATGCTTGACTCGCGTAATCCCACACCTACGAAGTCATCTATGACACCTGACGTGACAAACCCACGACACGGAGTCTCTGCCCTTCTTCGTCCGGAGTTTCCGCCCGGGCCGGAGTCTCCGGCCTTCGTGGTCCGGAGTCTCCGGTGTAAGTTGGCTGCAACGGCTCTTTTTCTGGCCTCCACTACCTCCAGCCAGCCAGCTCTTCCAAGCATGTTTTTCCCCCTCTCTCTCCTCCATTGTTGGCCTTGGAAAGCTTGCCCCTCCCAATTCCTCCCATGATTCTTACATATCTTTGAGGGATTTGAGAGAGGAGATCTAGATCTACATTTCCACCAATCCATCTCTCCTCTAAGTGAGGGGAAGTCTCTTGATCTAGATCTTGGAGTTCCATTTGTTGTGTTCTTCGTTGTTCTTCCTCTCTTCTCCCCCCATAAGCATTAGTTGCTTGTGGTGGGATTTGAGAGTGAAGGATTTGAGCACTTGTGCTCTTGCCATTGCTTCGTTGCATCGGTTTGTGCTCTTCACGAGGATTCGTGGAAGTTGAAAGCTTGTGAACTTGTTACTCTTGGGTCTTTGGACCCTAGACACCCGTGTGGTGGTTGAGACCCTTGTGTGGTCACTTGTAGCTGTTCGGGAGCCCCCAATCCCGTTGTGGGTTGTGCCCTGGATCGTTGTTGTAAAGGCTCCGGATTTCCGCCTCGAAGGATTCCGATAGTGGAAGGTGAACCAAACTTTGTGGTGCGGTTCATCGGAGAAGAAGGTGAAACCTTTGTGGTTGTTGAACCATTGTTTCACACCTCTCCAACGAGACGTACTCCCCTAAAAGGAGGAACTTGGGAATACATCCTCGTCTCCCCGTGCCTCGGTTATTTCTATACCCGAGCTCTTTACTTATGCACTTTACATTGTGATAGCCTTCGTGCTTGAAGTATTCTATATTGCTATCACCTTGTTGCTTGTCTTGCTTAGCATAAGTTGTTGGTGCACATAGGTGAACCTAGTTTATTTAGGTTGTTGGCTTGTTAATTTAAACACACCTAGTTTTATTCCGCAATTATCAAGCCTAATCCGGAAAAGTTTTAATCGCCTATTCACCCCCCTCTAGGCGACATCCTTGTCCTTTCACCGGAGTCTTCGACTGCCCTAGTCAGAAACTCCGGTGTTTGGACACCGGAGTCTCCGGCCTAGATAGCACTGGAGTCTCCGGGCTGTTTCCAACAGCCACTCAGCAAAACTGTAAACCCCACAACTTTTGCATTTTAACTCCAAATAAGGTGAGACCAATTTTGAAGGAAAGCTATCGACAAGAGCTTCCATACAAACTTGACATAGTATTCAATATTCATCGGATCCCAGCAAACATAACATGTAGCATTACAATAAGATGATCTTGATCATGATAGGCAGCTCACAAGATCTAAACATGATAGCATAAAGTGGAGAGACAACCATCTAGCTACTGCAATGGACCTATAGTCCAAAGATAAACCACTCACGCATCACTCCGGAGGTAGGCATGGTGATGTAGAGCCCTCTGGTGATGATTGCCCTCTCCGGCAAGGAGCCGGGA
Organism: Poa pratensis; assembly: GCA_947311845.1. NCBI lineage: Eukaryota > Viridiplantae > Streptophyta > Magnoliopsida > Poales > Poaceae > Poa > Poa pratensis. The sequence continues at coordinate 24,798,832 of CAMZMU010000087.1, forward strand.
AGAGCTTCTGAACCCTCCCGAGCTAGGGTTGACGGCGGCAGCGTCTCTGGAACTTTTCGTGGATAATGGCTCGGGTATCTAGGGTTTTCCCGTGAAGATGAATAAATAGGCGAAAGGGTGGCGGCTGGAGCGACCCGAGGGGCCCACACCACACCATGGCGCGGTTGGAGGTGGGGCCGCGCCGCCCTATGGTGTGGTGCCCTCCTCGGTCGCCTCCGTCTCTCCTTTGGACTCCGTGTACGTGTTGGAAAAATAGGAGGTCTGTCCAGGTTTCGTCCAATTCCGAGAATATTTCCAGAATAGCTTTTCTGAAATACAAAAACAGCAGAAAACAGGAACTGGCACTGTGGCATCTTGTTAATAGGTTAGTCCAGAAAATGCATAAAAATGCTATGAAGTGTATGTAAAACATGTAACAATTGGTATAATATCAACATGGAACATCAGAAATTATAGATACGTTTGAGACATATCAAGCATCCCCAAGCTTAGTTCTACTCGTCCTCGAGTAGGTAAAACGATAAAAACAAAATAATTTCTGAGGTGACATGCTACATCATAATCTTGATCAAATAGTATTGTAAAGCACATGTTATGAATGAAGTGATCCAGGTCAATGGTCTATAGTTTGCTAGCAAGTAGATAATGAGCAAACAACTGAATCATATAAGCAAAAACTTTTCATGAATAGTACTTTCGAGACAAGCATCAAAGAGTTTTGCATAAGAGTTAACTCATAAAGCAATAGATTCTAAGTAAAAGGTATTTAACCAACACAAAGGAAGATTTAAGCTTCAGCAATTGCTTTCAACTTTCAACATATATATCTCATGGATATTTGTCAACACAAAGCAATATAACAAGTGCAATATACAAGCATATAAAAATTGTTGCACCAAAGTTGACACTAGTGTTTGCTTCTAAGATAGAAAGAAGTAGGAAAACTGACTCAACATAAAAGTAAAAGAAAGCCCTTCGCAGAGGGAAGCAGGGATTAAATCATGTGCTAGAGCTTTTTAAGTTTTTGAAATCATAAAGAGAGTAAAAATAAGTTTTGGGAGGTGTTTGTTAATTGTCAACGAATCAGAAAATGGAAAGTACAATATGACCCCTGCCAACCAGACTTTTAAGAGCGGCTCCCATGAAGGACGTTATTTCTACCAGCAAGGCAGATCATCCCTCTTCTCTTTTGTTTACACATGCAGATATTTCACTGTTTGTCATTGCTTGACTGATAAATCAGGGCAAAAATGTGAAGAGAATTAAGCGGTTAAAGTTGTAATTAATTGGGACTGGGCACCCCATTTGCCAGCTCTTTTTGCAAAATTAATGGATAAGCGGATGTATATGCCGCTAGTCCGGTGGTAAAGTCTGTTTGACAGTTGACATAAAGACATCCACCCCGTCCTCATGAGCTTGGTAAACATTGACACAAAATAGGAGTAATAATTTTTTGAATAGTTTAAAGGTAGCACATGAAAATTTACTTGGAATGGCAAGGAAATACCACATATAGTAGTTATGGTGGACACAAATGGCATGGATTTTGGCTCAAGGTTTTGGATGCACGAGAAGCATTCCCTCTCAGTACAGAGTTTAGGCTAGCAAGGTTATTTGAAGCAAACACAGGATATCAACCAACACAGCAAGACTTATATGAAAACATATTGCAAGCATTATAAGACTCTACACTGTCTTCCTTGTTAACCAAACCTTTTACTAGAAAATATCTAGACCTTAGAGATACCAATCATGCAAACCAAATTTCAACGAGCTTTACGGTAGTTCTTCATTAATAGGTTTTAACTACATGATACAAAAGCTTAAACATGAACTACTTGATAACTCAAAACAATTGACAAGTATCAAATTATCCAATACAGTGATCTACAAGAATATGTAAGCTTTTTCCATTATACCATCTACCACATGCAACATTTTCTGTTCCAACCAAACACCAATCAATTTATTTCAACATAAACTCTCCAAACAATTATAAGTGAAGCAAGAGAGTACTTTCTTTAAAAGAACTAACAGCTCTGAATAAGAGATGCATGCAAAACAGGAGCTAAAAGCATAGCAATAGCTAGATAAGAATACTCAACAAGTATAAGTGAAGAATAGGAGTATTCATATGAAAAAGGAGCGTGTCTCTCTCCCAATCAAGAATGCTAGGTCCAATCAAGTTGACCATAAGAAAAATAAAATACTGAAAATAAAAGCACACAGACGCTCCAAGTAAAGCACATATGATGTGAAAGAATTAAAATATAGTTTCACTAGAGATGACCTGATAAGTTGCTGATGAAGAAGGGGATGCCTTGGGCATCCCCAAGCTTAGACGCTTGAGTCTTCTTGAAATATGCTGGGGTGATCCATGGGAGCATCCCCAAGCTTAAGCTCTTCACTCTTCTTGATCACATTATATCATCCTTCTCTCTTGACCCTTGAAAACTTCCGCCACACCAAACTCAGAGTAATTCTCATTAGAGGGTTAGTGCACAATCAAAAACTCACATGTTCTATAAGGACACAAACATGACCGTTACTTTTAACATTAACTACTGCCACTGATGTTATGTGAAGCTCTTCATCCTAAAAAAGAATTCCACTCAACACTAGTAAAAGAGAGAATGCGAAAAATAAAAGACAGAATCTGTCTAAACAGAACAGTCTGTAAAGACGAATTTTTTCGAGACACTTACGTTGCTCAGATCGAAAAACGAAAACTAACGAAAGATGCGTACATATCTGAGGATCACGCACAAAAATTTGCAGATTTAAATAATTTTTCTGTGATTTTACAGAAGTAAAACGGTGAACAGAAGAAATCTGTTCCTGCGCAGAAATCCAAATCTAGCATCATCTTCCTATTAGAGGCTCCACTTGGCACAACAATGCGATAAAATAAAGATACAAAGGAATTGTTACAGAAGTAAACAACTCCTTGACTCAAAAAGAAAAAAAAAATGCAGAAATAAAATAATGGGTTGTCTCATAAGCGTTTTTCTTTAACGCCTTTCAGCTAGGCGCAGAAAGTAAAATCAAGTGTTTTCAAGTGAAGAAGCATCAATATAAAGGTTGGAAGTTTTCTCAACAATGCATTGTATCTTATCTATATAAGTTTCAGAAACTCCTCTTTCATTACTTTTAGGCACACTATCCTCATCAAATAAATTTTCAGGAACAATCCAATCAAAATTCTTTTCTAGTGCCTCATGCATTCCTACAAGCTTAAAAGGTATTGGTATTTTGACTTCTCCCTCATAATTGGGTTCATTAGTGTACTTAAGCCTATCTTTTTCAAGCTTCTCAAGTGTATTAGCAATATCAATAAAATAGCCAAGCATCTTATAACGAATGAAAACTTTTCTAGCCTCCCCAGCAACATCACCAAATTCTTTAAGAAGAGTTTCTAAAACAAAATCTTTCTTTTCACCCTCTTTCATATCATGAAGTTTAAGAAACATTTGCTGCATTATAGGATTAAGATTAACAAACCTAGCTTCCAACATGTGAACCAAAGAGGCAGCAGCAATTTCATAATTAGGGGCAAGTTCTACCAAGGATCTGTCTTCAAAATCTTTAAGTCTACTAACATGACTAAAGAATTCTTCAATGTTATCTCTTCCAATGATAGACCCACTTCCCACCGGTATATCTTTTAAAGTAAACTTAGGGAGAAGCATGATGAAATAAAAAGAAAGTAAACCGAAATAAGGTAAATGCAAGTAACTAATTTTTTTGTGTTTTTGATAAATAAAGCAAAAAGACAAGATAAAAATAAACTAAGCAAGACAATAACAAAGTAAAGAGATTGGAAGCGTGAGACTCCCCTTGCAGAAATCCTCTTGCTCCCCGGCAACGGCGCCAGAAAAATTGCTTGATGACGTGGACACACGTTCGTTGGGAGACCCCAAGAGGAAGGTATGAAGTAGTGCAGCAGCAGTTTTCCCTCAGTATGAACCAAGGTTTATCAATCCAGTAGGAGTAAGAAATCACTTCTGAAAGTTGTCAGTGGCGCGCTGACGTGGAACCTGCACACAACACAATCAAACTATTTTGCCCCAACGAAACAGTGAGGTTGTCAATCTCACCGGCTTGCTGAAAACAAAGGATTAAACGTATGGTGTGGAAAATAGTGTTTAATTGCAGAGAATGAAAAGGAACAATGATTGCAGTTGGTTGTATTATCAGTGTAAAAGAATGGACCGGGTCCACAGTTCACTAGTGGTGTCTCTCCATAAAAGATAACTAACATGCTGGGTGAAAAAATTACAGCTGGGCAATTAACAAAATATTGAGCGCATGACAATGCATATATATGACATGATGATTACTATGATATTCATGTGGGCATTACGACAAATACATAGACCGTTATCCAACAGCGTCTATGACTAATAATCCACCTCCAGGTTGTCATACCGAGTTCCCCGTTGGTATTAAGTTGCAAGCAACGGATAATCGCATTAAGTAATGTGCGTAATGTAAACAAATGCATTAGACCTAACGACACACCCTTAAGCTAAGCATCGGTTATTTTATCCCTAGTGGCAACAGCACATCCACAATCTTAAAAGTTTCTGTCACTCTCCCAGATTACCGGAGGCATGAACCCACTATCTAGCATAAATACTAACTCTTGGAGTTACGAGCATCTACTTGGACAAAGCATCTACTAGTAACGGAAAGCATGCGAGATCATAAATAATATATAAGATAGATTGATAATTAACTTGACATAGTATTCAATATTCATCGGATCCCAGCAAACACAACATGTAGCATTACAATAAGATGATCTTGATCATGATAGGCAGCTCAGAAGATCTAAACATGATAGCATAAAGTGGAGAGACAACCATCTAGCTACTGCTATGGACCCGTAGTCCAAAGATGAACCACTCACACATCACTCCGGAGGCAGGCATGGTGATGTAGAGCCCTCCGTGATGATTCCCCTCTCCGGCAGGGTGCCGGGAAGAGCTTCTAAACCCTCCCGAGCTAGGGTTGACGGCGGCGGCGTCTCTGAAACTTTTCGTGGATAATGGCTCGGGTATCTAGGTTTTCCTGTGAAGATGAATAAATAGGCGAAAGGACGGCGGCTGGAGCGACCTGAGGGGCCCACCCCACACCATGGCGCGGTTGGAGGTGGGGCCGCGCCGCCCTATGGTGTGGCGCCCTCCTCGGTCGCCTCCGTCTCTCCTTTGGACTCCGTGTACGTGTTGGAAAAATAGGAGGTCCTGTCTAGGTTTCGTCCAATTCCGAGAATATTTCCAGAATACCTTTTCTGAAATACAAAAACAGCAGAAAACAGGAACTGGCACTGTGGCATCTTGTTAATAGGTTAGTCCCAGAAAATGCATAAAAATGATATGAAGTGTATGTAAAACATGTAACAATTGGTATAATATCAACATGGAACATCAGAAATTATAGATACGTTTGAGACGTATCAATCGCATCTTTGAGGAGAGCTCAAACCTTTGTATACTTGGCATATCATCTTTCGTGGTTCTTATTTGGCTTTTATCCATGTGAGAATTTAGAGCTTGTGTTCATCTCCATACGAAGCTCTAGTTCATCAAAAACGGATTTCATATGCATATCTTGTGGTGTTTTTGTTATTGGAGGTTTTACCGGCTTATCTTTCTAGAGAGGTCAAACTCTCTCCTTATGGTTTCGTCCTCACATGATGGACTATGATGTGTATATGCATGATCTTGTAGTGCTTGTGATTATCTTCGGAGCAAGCCCAAGATCATATAATGGAGTCCGGATGGAAAACTTGTTGCGTTCTCGGTGTTGGAAATATTACCGGTCCTCCTTGAGATAAGGTCCACACCTTCCCATGTGTGGTATCTCCTCGATATTTGTGACCCTTAATATTTCCAACAAAATTGGTTTCACCTGATTTGGAGTTCGAACGAGAAAGTTATTGCATTTCAGGCTTTACTGTTTTGCTGTTGTTTTCCTGACCGGAGTCTCCGGCCTCAGGGGTGCTCAAGGCCGGAGTCTCCGGCCTCCCTGGTTTTGGAGCGAAGAGCCCCGCGGACGGCGCTTGCGGTATAGGGGTCCGGAGTTGGTCCGGAGTTTCCCCGGAGTCTCCGCCTATGCCGGAGTCTCCGGCCCTCGTGGTCCGGAGTTTCCAGTTTAAGTTTCCTGCATCGGCTTTTTTCTGCCCTTCTGGGTCCGGAGTCTCTGCCCTTCTTCGTCCGGAGTTTCCGCCCGGGCCGGAGTCTTCGGCCTTCGTGGTCCGGATTCTCCGGTGTAAGTTGGCTGCAACGGCTCTTTTCTGGCCTCCACCTACCTCCAGCCAGCCAGCTCTTCCAAGCATGTTTTTCCCCCTCTCTCTCCTCCATTGTTGGCCTTGGAAAGCTTGCCCCTCTCCCAATTCCTCCCATGATTCTTACATATCTTTGAGGGATTTGAGAGAGGAGATCTAGATCTACATTTCCACCAATCCATCTCTCCTCTAAGTGAGGGGAAGTCTCTTGATCTAGATCTTGGAGTTCCATTTGTTGTATTCTTCGTTGTTCTTCCTCTTCTCCCCCCATAAGCATTAGTTGCTTGTGGTGGGATTTGAGAGTGAAGGATTTGAGCACTTGTGCTCTTGCCATTGCTTCGTTGCATCGGTTTGTGCTCTCCACGAGGATTCATGGAAGTTGAAAGCTTGTGAACTTGTTACTCTTGGGTCTTTGGACCCTAGACACCCGTGTTGTGGTTGAGACCCTTGTGTGGTCACTTGTAGCTGTTTGGGAGCCCCCAATCCCGTTGTGGGTTGTGCCCTAGATCGTTGTTGTAAAGGCTCCGGATTTCCGCCTCGAAGGATTCCGATAGTGGAAGGTGAACCAAACCTTTGTGGTGCGGTTCATCGGAGAAGAAGGTGAAACCTTTGTGGTTGTTGAACCATTGTATTGGTTCACACCTCTCCAACGAGACGTACTCCCTAAAAGGAGGAACTTGGGAATACATCCTCGTCACCCTGTGCCTCGGTTATTTCTATACCCGAGCTCTTTACTTATGCACTTTACATTGTGATAGCCTTCGTGCTTGAAGTATTCTATATTGCTATCACCTTGTTGCTTGTCTTGCTTAGCATAAGTTGTTGGTGCACATAGGTGAACCTAGTTTATTTAGGTTGTTGGCTTGTTAATTTAAACACACCTAGTTTTATTCCGCAATTATCAAGCCTAATCCGGAAAAGTTTTAATCGCCTATTCACCCCCCTCTAGGCGACATCCTTGTCCTTTCACCGGAGTCTTCGACTGCCCTAGTCAGAAACTCCGGTGTTTGGACACCGGAGTCTCCGGCCAAGATAGCACCGGAGTCTCCGGGCTGTTTCCAACAGCCACTCAGCAAAACTGTAAACCCCACAACTTTTGCATTTTAACTCCAAATAAGGTGAGACCAATTTTGATGGAAAGCTATCGACAAGAGCTTCCATACAACTTAAGGTTCAATAATATAGAGAGGATACCACACATGGGAAGGTGTGGGACCATTCTCAAAGACGAACCTATAATATTTCCAACACAAAAAACACAAAAGGTTTTTCATATGAAATCCGTCTTCGAAGAACTCGGGCTTGTCATGAAGATCACGACAAGCACCAAAACCCAACACGGAGAAAAGCCAAGAAAAACCAAGAAAGATGACGATGCTAAGTTTGCAAAGGTTTGAGCTCTCCAACTGATACACTTAAGCTTTAGTCGAGAGCCCCTCTTGATAGTACGGTATCTATCCTATAACCCGGTCTCCCAACAAGCACCATGAGACCGGCAAAATAGAAACCCTAACGACATCATACCTTTGCCTTGAGCATTCCACTTGAGATAGATGATATCGATCTTGAACTCTTCGAGTGGACCACCTTTCTTGATTGCGCTTCGCTTGGCGAAGTCTCACATATTGCTCTCCCATACTCCACTATGGGAGAGACTCTCATAGGCACATCTTCACTTGACCATTATCTCCAGGAGGGTGGCAAGCATCAAGCATATGATATCTTCGAGATACTTCTCTTGAACTTACACATCTCAAGCTTTGATGACGAACACCACCTGGCGTCATCCCCATGGGCCAAAGGGGAGTCGGAGCAGACCCACCAGGGGGCCACGCCACACTAGGGCGCGGCCCAGGGTGGGCCCGCGCCCCCCTATGGCGTGGTGGCCCCCCTCGGCCACCGACGCCGCCTCTTCGCCTATATATTCTCCGCGACGCGAAAACCCTATTACGGTCGATCATATTCCACGAAAAGTTCCGTCGCGGCCGTCATCGTCAATCTCAGATCGGAGGAGTTCTGAAGCTCTTCCCGGCACCCTGCCGGAGGGGAGATCATCACCGGAGGGCTCTACATCACCATGCCTGCCTCCGGAGTGATGCGTGAGTAGTCCACCCCTGGACTACGGGTCCATAGCAGTAGCTAGATGGTTGTCTCTCTACCTTGTGCCTCCATGTTTAGATCTTGTGAGCTGCCTAACATGATCAAGATCATCTTATTGTAATGCTAGATGTTGTGTTTGCTGGGATCCGATGAATATTGATACCATGTTTATTCAAGTTGTTTATCTATGTGCTCTTGATCTTGCATGCTCTCCGTTGCTAGTAGATGCTTTGGCCAAGTAGATGCTTGTGACTCCAAGAGGGGGTATTTATGCTCGATAGTGGGTTCAGTCTCTAGATATCTGGATCAGTGACAGAAAGGTCTAAGATGGTAGATGTGCTGTTGCTACTAGGGATAAAACATTGGTGCAGTGTCCAAGGGCACTTGTATTGATTACATTACACACTTTACTTCATGCAATAATCTGTTGTTAGCAACTTAATACTGAACAGGATGCGGATGCTGCCTTGAAGGTGGATTATTTAGGCATAGATGCGGTTGGAATAACGGTCTATGTACTTTGTTGTAATGCCCAACTAGATTTCATAGTAGACATCTTGGCATGTATTGCATTGTTATGCCCTCTCTATTTGTCAATTGCCCAGCTGTAATTTGTTTACCCAACATGCTAGTTATCTGTTCTGAGAGAGACACCACTAGTGAACTGTGGACCCTGGTCCAATTTCCTCATACTGTTTACACAACCTGCTGCAATCATCTGTTTCCTGTTACTTGCTGTGTTTCCTGCTGTTTTCCACACCATACGTTTAACTCTTTGTTTCTGCAAGACCGGAGAGATTGACAACCTCTCTGTTTCGTGTTGGGCAAAGTTCTGGTTTGTGTCTGTGCAGATTCCACGTTGGTGCAAGCTCCCTAGCGCCAGGGGGAGTCAACATCAACAACCTTCCGATAGATCGTCAAGTCCTACTGGTTGATTAAACCTTGGGTAGATTATTCAAGGGAAAACTTCTGCTGTCTACATCATAACCTTCCTCTTGGGGTTCACCAACACGTAGCCATCAAGCTGTTTTCTGGCGCCGTTGCCGGGGAAGTACTCATCATCACCATCATCATCATCCTCAAATACTCTCCCGTCAACCAGGCACCAGCTGTTTTCTGGCGCCGTTGCCGGGGACTTGGAGGCTATTGGAAAGGGGAGTCTCTCAGTTCCAATCTCTTTACTTTGTTTTTGTCTTGTTTTAGTTTTGTTTTGCTTGCTGTTAAAAATCAAAAACCAAAAAAATTAAATTCCTGCATCTAGTTTATTTCGGTTTGTTATTATGTCTAGTTCTTTGCTTGCTATTCATGGGTACTTTGCTTGAAACTTGTCCTATGGCTGAAAACAACTTGAGAAACCTTTATGAAATTTATCTTGAGCTAGGACATGATGTGTTTGAAGAGAAAATTAAAAAACCTATGGAACTTTATTTGCATGATAGTACCAATGATATTGGTATACACTCTTTGAACATGGTTGTTGCTAATGCTATGGAAAATATTAAGCTTGGGGAAGTTGGTAATGATACTATTGAAATAACTTCTTTTGATAAATTTGAGGTAGACAAACATTCCTTGACTCAAGAGAAAGCAAAAATAACAGAAGTACCAAATATTTCCCCCAATGTTGTTTATGAAAATCCATGCTATTTTGATAAGTCTTATGATAATCCTCTTTTTATTCCTAATTTCGAAATGCATGGTAATGAGAGTGTTTGCTTAGAAAATGTTTATGATAAAGCTCTAGATGATGGTCCTATGTTGCTTGATAATATTATTAATTCTACTATTGAGAGTGATCAATCAACTTGTTTCAATATGTCTAAAAGTGGGTTTGAAATTTTTGATCCCACTATCTTGCTTGATAAAAGTTATGTGTTTGTAGATCATAAAAAGCATGCTTTATGTGATAGTTATGTTGTTGAGTTTGTTTATGATGCTATTGAAAATTATTATGAGAGAGGGAAAGATGGTTTTAAAAGTTTTCATGTCACTAAAATACCTCTCTTTGTGTTGGAAGTTTTAAAGTTGGATTTGTTGCATCTTCCTATGCTAGCTGCTTTATGCTTCAATGATTTGTTTTACTACAATATTCCTCTGCATAGGAAGTGGGTTAGACTCAGATGATTTTGATATTTGCCTCTTGATGCTCTCTTTGTTTTTCAACTCTTATTCTTATGCGAGCATCATTAAAATCCTAAAGCCTAGCTGAAAGGCATTAAAGAAAAGCACTTGTGGGAGATAACCCATGTGTCAAGGATGCTTGTTTACCTCTGTAGCAACTCCTTTGTATCTTTTATTTGCTGTTTTGTTGTGCCAAGGAGAGTTACTAATGCAAAGTTGGTTTTATTTTCGGGACTGCATTGGGACAGATTGCTGTTCGTCACCGTTTAATTCAGTAGAAAATCAGAAAAAATCGAAAAATGCTGAAACTTTTTGTGCATGTTCCTGATGATGTTACGCAACTTTCATTATTTCAAAAGTTTTCATCTGAGCATCGTAAGTGCCTCGAAAAAATTCGTCATTACAGACTGTTCTGGTTTGACAGATTCTGTCTTTTATTTTGCATTCTCTCTTTTACAAGTTTTTAAGTGGTTTCTTTTCGTGTAAAAGTGCCCACTTGAGCCTAGTAACAGTGGCTAATGTTTAAAATAGTTGGCTTGTGAGTTTTGTCTTTGCTAGAACTTTGAAGTATTATCTTTTAGTGCACTAACCTGCTAATGAGAAAAGCTGTTAAGTTTTGGTGTGAAGGAAGTTTTCAAGTGTTGATAGAGGAGAATGATATTACATGATCAAGAAGAGTGAAGAGCTTAAGCTTGGGGAGGCTTACCTCCCCAGCATATTTCAAGAAGACTCAAGCATCTAAGCTTGGGGATGCCCAAGGCATCCCCTTCTTCATCTACAAATTATCAGGTCATCTCTAATGGTGCTATATTTTTATTGCTTCATGCTAGTGTACTCTTCCTTGGAGCGTCAGTGTGTTTTTGTTTTCAGTTTGTTTTGTTTTGTTTGCTGTGCTATACTTGTTGGATCCTAGTATTCATGTTTGGGAGAGAGACACGCTCCACTTTTTCATTAGAATACTCTTGTGCTTCACTTATACTTGTTGAGTATTCCTGTCTAGTTGCTGTTATTGCTTTAGCTCTCAGTTTTTCATGTATCTCTTGTTAGAGCTTTCAGTTTCTTTTGAAGAAAGTACTCTCTTGCTTCACTTATATCTGTTTGGAGAGTTGTCAAATAAGTTGATTGGTGTTTGGTTGGACCAGAAAAATGCTATGCATGTGGTAGTGGTATAAAATGCTTACATGAATCTTTTTAGATCGTTGTCTTGAGTAATTTGATGCTTGCCAATTGTTTTGAGCTGTCAAGTAATTAATGTTTAAGCTTGTGCATCATGTAAGTAATGGCTATTAATGAAGAACTACTATAAGGATTTTCTGCTATAATAATCTGTTGCATAATTGGAAGTCCATAGTAGTCTAGATAATTTTTGGATGAAGGCTATGTGTTAACAAGGAAGACAGTGGGAGTCTATGGTTCGTCAAACCTTGTGTTTTATGTACACTCTTGCTATTCCAGTTGATAATGATGTTTGCTTATAATAACCTTGCTAGCCTAAACTCTGTACTAAGAGGGAATGCTTCTTGTACATCCAAAACCTTGAGCCAAATCCATGCCACCTGTGTCCACCATACCTACCTATTATGTGGTGTTTTCACCATTCCAAGTAAATTTCTTCATGTGCTATCTACTAACTACTCAAAACTGTTACATTTCCTTTTTGTGTCACTACTTGAAAAGCTCATAAGGACGTAGTAGTGAGATTTGTCATCTTCCATGCTAATTAATTTACAAGGATTGGCAGCTTCATCTGCTTCTCCACCTTTTATTTTGCATTAAAGAGCTGGTTAGTCCACCCTATAAATAAATAAATAGACACTCCTCCATGGTGAATGTTGGTGGGCACCCGAGGATTCGGTTAGCCATGGTTTGTGGAAAGTAAATGGTTGGGAGGAGTGTCACCAATAAGTGCTTGTTACAAGTGCAGTCCTAAAAACTCTCGGAACCGCTCTAAAAGTTAGTTAGCCATGGAAGATGACAAGTACCTGCTATTTGATTTGTTGACACCTGTATACACCATTACCTTACAAAACAATATTTTATGCTCTCTATATGCCTTCGGGAACTACAGCTCTAGCACATGATGTTAATCCCTGCTTCCCTCTGCGAAGGGCCATTCTTTTACTTTTATGTTGAGTCAGTTTTCCCACTTCTTTCTGTCTACTTAAGCAAACATCATTGTCAACTCCAGTATAACAGTTTTTACATAACTTTGTGTTTGGTTGATCATATTCTTTGCATTGACATTATCTATATGATATACATGTTGAAAGTTGAAGCAAAAGCTGAAGCTATTATCTTCCTTTGTGTTGATACAAACACTTTCATGTTGAGAATTATTGCTGCTGTGAACTAACTATTATGTTAGACTATTATATCTCTAAATGTTTTATAGTATTATTCATGAAAGTTTGCACTTGTGTGATCACTTATGTTTACTCTTTATTTACTTGCTTGCAAACTATAGACCATTGGCTTGGATCACTTCATTCAGATCATGTGCATTACATTGTTATTTGATCAAAGATTGTGTTGGTAGCATGTCACTTCAAAAATTATCTGTTTTTATCGTTTACCTACTCGAGGACGAGCAGGAACTAAGCTTGGGGATGCTTGATACGTCTCAAACGTATCTATAATTTTTGATGTTCCATGCTGTATTATATCAATTGCTACATGTTTTGGCTACACTTTATATCATTTTTATGCATTTTCTGGGACTAACCTATTAACAAGATGCCACAGTGCCAGTTCCCTGTTTTCTGCTGTTTTTGGTTTCAGAAAATCTATTAAGGAAATATTCTCGGAATTGGACGAAACAAAAGACATCGTCAATAATATCACGAGGAGATCACGGAGTCCAAAGGGGAGTCGGAGCAGACCCACCAGGGGGCCACGCCACACTAGGGCGCGGCCCAGGGTGGGCCCGCGCCCCCCTATGGCGTGGTGGCCCCCCTCGGCCACCGACGCCGCCTCTTCGCCTATATATTCTCCGCGACGCGAAAACCCTATTACGGTCGATCATATTCCACGAAAAGTTCCGTCGCGGCCGTCATCGTCAATCTCAGATCGGAGGAGTTCTGAAGCTCTTCCCGGCACCCTGCCGGAGGGGAGATCATCACCGGAGGGCTCTACATCACCATGCCTGCCTCCGGAGTGATGCGTGAGTAGTCCACCCCTGGACTACGGGTCCATAGCAGTAGCTAGATGGTTGTCTCTCTACCTTGTGCCTCCATGTTTAGATCTTGTGAGCTGCCTAACATGATCAAGATCATCTTATTGTAATGCTAGATGTTGTGTTTGCTGGGATCCGATGAATATTGATACCATGTTTATTCAAGTTGTTTATCTATGTGCTCTTGATCTTGCATGCTCTCCGTTGCTAGTAGATGCTTTGGCCAAGTAGATGCTTGTGACTCCAAGAGGGGGTATTTATGCTCGATAGTGGGTTCAGTCTCTAGATATCTGGATCAGTGACAGAAAGGTCTAAGATGGTAGATGTGCTGTTGCTACTAGGGATAAAACATTGGTGCAGTGTCCAAGGGCACTTGTATTGATTACATTACACACTTTACTTCATGCAATAATCTGTTGTTAGCAACTTAATACTGAACAGGATGCGGATGCTGCCTTGAAGGTGGATTATTTAGGCATAGATGCGGTTGGAATAACGGTCTATGTACTTTGTTGTAATGCCCAACTAGATTTCATAGTAGACATCTTGGCATGTATTGCATTGTTATGCCCTCTCTATTTGTCAATTGCCCAGCTGTAATTTGTTTACCCAACATGCTAGTTATCTGTTCTGAGAGAGACACCACTAGTGAACTGTGGACCCTGGTCCAATTTCCTCATACTGTTTACACAACCTGCTGCAATCATCTGTTTCCTGTTACTTGCTGTGTTTCCTGCTGTTTTCCACACCATACGTTTAACTCTTTGTTTCTGCAAGACCGGAGAGATTGACAACCTCTCTGTTTCGTGTTGGGCAAAGTTCTGGTTTGTGTCTGTGCAGATTCCACGTTGGTGCAAGCTCCCTAGCGCCAGGGGGAGTCAACATCAACAACCTTCCGATAGATCGTCAAGTCCTACTGGATTAAACCTTGGGTAGATTATTCAAGGGAAAACTTCTGCTGTCTACATCATAACCTTCCTCTTGGGGTTCACCAACACGTAGCCATCAATAACATACTCTTCTTCTTGATCATATCAAGTATATATCCATACACCTCGATGATCTTGATGCCAAATACTTTATCATATCAATATATTCATGGCATCAACCTTGAATCCAACATATGGAGTTCAAGCATGGTCTATGGACAAACACTACAAGTACAACTCAATGCAACCATTAGTCCATAGGGATTGTCATTAATTACCAAAACCACACATGGGGGCGCCATGCCCTTTCAAAAACGTCCTTTAATAAAAGATGTCTATACTGGAGATACAATATTATCGACAACCAAATTAGCTCTATTGTTAATGACTTTCATGAATATCTTAAAGAGAACATTCAACAAGCAAATAGGTCGATATTGCAGAATCGAGTTAGCATCTACACTCTTAGGAAGCAACGTTAAAATTCCTATGGAAATTTTCCTATAGAATATGATCCTATGAATCAAATGGCTTCCAAAGAAAAATTCCATAAGATTTCAATTCTACACAAACCTTTCGAAAATCCAATGAACAAAGGAGCCGTGAAAGTGTTTATTGCCAGAACTATCGCAACTTGCTCCAGTCTATCCTCGATTTACCACCTCGCCACGATCAAAGAGAATGATTGACGAGGCAACTCAAGCAAGACAGTGCAGGAAGACCCGCTTGGAATTTGACTGCTGCTAGTGATGTCTTTAATAATATTTAGTTTACATTATAGATATTAATAATTTTTCTATAAACTTGGTCAAACTTTGCATTGTTTAACATCAACAAAATTTACACGCCTTATTTTAGAAAAGGATGGGTACTAATTAAAAATATATGTAGGGTCCTGTTTCATGCCATCCTCCACGCCACCGATTTTTCCTTGAGCCCTACATTCCACCGATTCAACCAATTAGACAAGTAATGATTCAATCAATTAGTTTATTTTTCCTGTTTGTTCAAACCATCATTCAATCAACATAATTCACATTCCTTTCTTCACCCTATTATGAATCACAACCTAATTTACATGCCTTTTTTTTACCATATTATCACTCCCGAACGAATAAACCAACGAAAAACCCAGCCCACAGATGACACACACATGAGGCCACGATGAGCGTGTCAACATGGCATGAGCACAGCGGGAAGGCTTCACTGGTGGCGAATAAATTATCACCGGTAGAAACGCACGAAGAATTGGCTAGTTGGCATTATAAAGGAACCTTTACTTTGTTACATGAATCGTGGAATGCATTTCATTACAAAACAAAGTAATCATAATCAATAAAGTGCTTTATTTATCATCAATACGACCCTTACAATGGAACCACTCAAGTTCGAGTAGAATCCGCTAGTGGCACCTCCGTGGAGTGGTGTCTATGTGATTGCTTCATGCTGCATTCCACACACAAACACATGAACCAGCATTGCATTGCCCTTTCGTGGCGCCGAAGAGAAGACACCACTCGAAACATTTCACTCAATACTGACAAGACATCTTAATGGGTTTTTCATGGCACCCTCCCATAACTTCATCTATATAATATAAATGAAAGAAATGTTTGTTACGAGATACTCCAAAAATGCAAAATCGCCATGTATGTATGAGCTAATTGTCTAATTCAGTATCCTTCTTACCAGTAGACCCAAAGAGCATCAATATAAAGATGGATGCCACAACGGTGGTGACCTTGCAAGCCTGGAAAAACACTTGGATATGGATCAATCTCGTCAGGGGCTTAGCTACATTAAGGCGGACCTGGGCCGTTGCCTGCCCAGATTTAAGGCATTCATTTGTTTTTCTAGCTAGCCCAGCCCAACAAGACTCCAAATTCTTACTATGCTCCAGGCTAGCCCGCCCAAGAATTTCGCTGTAGCTCCGCCACTGAATCTTGTCACCTATTTATATTGGAAGGTTCCAGTCATCTTCACAACTAAAAGTCCTTATTTATCTCTTGTAGATTTGGGTACCCTCCACAAAAAGTTCAACCACAATATATAGGCCATCAATTGTTGAAGATTGTAGACTATCCGACCTTATGAGTATAAGATTGTGAAAGTTTAATATCCAACCTAAGAATTAGTTGTTGAAGATATGGAAGTTCAATGTATCTATACCTTTAAGATTGGAAAAGGCAGATAGGATTATGAATGAGCCAAGACAAACAAATGGCTTAGAGCATCGATATGATTTTGGTGGATATGGGGATAAGCGAGGATCATAGTGAGATTGTGGGTTTGCGCTTTGAGATCTAAAATTAACGTAGTGATCTATGAATATATGAGAAATCTATACTCCTTATAACGCAGAACCCCACTAACATGCATTAAAGTTGTCTAACTGAACATGCAAGGTGTCCACATCATACACTATTTGATCCGTTCATTTATTTATGTCATATCCATATAATCCACTATTTGAGACATTCATTTATCCATGTTATCACCTATTTATTAATGATATTCATCCATGCGGGCAAGCATTCACATTATAAATTCTTTTCGCCATACAATATTCTACATCATCTATTTTAGCGGTTTAAATATACGAACATTTCATATTGATTAAAATTAGATTTCCGACTATTGTGGCTAATCAAATTCTCCATTTCCCAAGAATTTAAATTATTTTCCTATTTCATGCGTCTATTATGTTTTCGTTTACACCATATTTTTTTTAAGGTTCCCACTGCAACACACGGGGCATCTTTCTAGTATTAGGATATATGGTAGTACATGAGCAATGCATGAGTAAATACATAGCATAGTGGGCCATGGATCTTTATAGCCAACAAATTCTATAAAACGCCCCGTTTGCAATCAACAAATGATACATGATTGGCCGTATGTTTCTAGGACATTATTCAACCGCTTTATATTTTTTCAACTATATACGGTGGTAAAATGATCTATGTCCCTTCGTACATAAAAAATTCACCAAACACTATTTCCATGTCAACAATTAGTTTTTGTGTGTGCATATAAGCGGTCAACACTATAAAAATGAGGATCAAACAACCAGATAGCCACCTCTATTTTGCAACCACCACCTTCGATTTATAAATGCAAATCACCCTTTCCAATTTCCATACCCTAGCCACCCTTCGTTCAAAATGCCCTTTGAGGCCAACAATGGACGGTCGAGACTCACCGCAAGAACCGGTAGACCGATCTAAAAAACAGAGATGAAAAGTATGCTAATACGTTTTCTCTCGAAAGAGGAAAAACATATACCGTATAAACAAACGCTATGATTGAGCTACACAGTACACACATCCTAGCTGACCATGTTCCAAAGGGGCAAAAAAGAAGAGGCGAGATATTCCAACTTTTTTCCAACCCACTTGCACGTTCCGCACGCACCACACGAGAGCCCATGTTCCGAATTTCCCATTCCCACACCACCGGGCGCCCAAACTTCGCGCTCGCCCGATCTGACCTGACCCACCCAAAGTCCAAACACGACTCTCCCGTCATTTTTTCCCGGACGGCCAACCAACCGACGGACGCCACGTCAGCATCGCACCCCTCCATTGGACGGGGCCGCTGTGTGGTGTATCACCCCGCAGCGGATCACGACATCGAGCGAATCGAGAAACCCGGAACGGAACGACCCACCATCCCCACCAGAGGCCGCCACCCACGTGGCCCACCGCCGCCGATCCACCATCCCTGGCCGAATCGACGGCCCAGATCGCTTACCCGCCCCCACCGCGCGTACGCACGAGAAATGGCCGGATCGCCAGCGCGACCGCAGCGGCGTAACGGCGTTCCACCCGCTCCGCAGAATGACCCGACCCGCTACGCTCCACGGCAGGAGGGCGAGGATAAAAGGGCACGCGAACCCTAGCCATCTCTCCCCCCCAGCCCCGCCTCGCTCCTCCTCCTCTCTCTCTGAAGAAAGACCGGAAGGAGCGGAGCCGCCGAGCCTGGGAAGAGCCCACCTCCGTCGTCTCGCCTCCGCTTCCGAAGGGTGAGTTCTTCCGTCCGCCCACCTCCCCGTTCTCGATCCGCCTATTCGTGGCCACGCTATCGTTTTCTCGGGGTTGCGCTGCGTGTATATAGATCCGCGTCGTTGTTGCTCTTGTAGATCCATTTCCTTCGGTACGTTCGGTCGGGTGGTGCTAGTCGAGCGTCCTAGTGCTCAGATCCGTGGTCGCTGGTAGGTTGGATCTGCTGTTTGCGTGCCTGGTTCCTTTGTTCGTCAGATCTCGTTCGTTTTTCTGTAGAATGGCTATTTGACTTGTTATTCTCGTTGTGCACGATGGCTTTAGAGTATTTGATCGCGGTTTTGGTTCGGGATCTGTAGATCGGGAAGCAATTGGACGTTCGGGTATGAGCGAGTTAAAGGAGGTCGTGTTGGACTGTCGGATCTGGTCTTGTTTTGTGCTGTTCGATCTGTGATCTGATGGCACTTGTCCCATCTGAAAAGACGTTGGGACTTTTGTTTGACTTGGATCGTTTGGTAGACAATTCTGGTCTGCTATCCCCATTTTGTTTCGGATACTAGTAGAATTCTGCTCTTGTTCATCTTGTGGATCCTACGCTTATAGCAAAAAAAAGCACTCTTTGGTCATTTCCCACCTTATTGGACTGCTCATATAAACTTATTATGGCGCATCGAGATATTGACTCAGGTTGTCACTCACAATCGTGTTATCCATGAAGAATTCTAGTTTTACTAGTTAGATCCGAAATGCTTAGTATTGCTATAGAATTAGATATTTAGTTTAGTCCTATATTACATGTTTTCAGTGGTGCACTTCTAAAATGTGTATTTGTGTATAGTGTGCACTATGCTGATAATGTTTGGTACCATCTTTTCATCTTGACACAGGTTTCATTACCCTGTTTTAGTAGTGTATATATATAAATTTATCAGTAGTTTCCATATTTAGTTTTGAATGCTATTAATCACTGCGATCAAGTTAATTAACCTGTTTATTCTTGTTTCCTAACGTATCACTAGGACAAATTCTTTCTGGCAATCTTGTGATTTAATATTTTATCTGATTTACTCTCATGTTGAAGTTTTAATTATTGCACTATTACTGTTACCTATATTTGTCCTGCTTACTGATTTATGTGTTGATGTGGTTGGTTCTTCAGGACATTACTATTAGGTGGTGATGGCGGATCAAGCTAACCAACCGTCTGTTGTTCAGAAGCTTGGTGGACAGTTCCACCTTGGCTCCAGCTTCTCTGGAGTTGCCCGTGCCCGTAACATGTGCCCTTCTGTGTCAGCCTATGAAAGGCGCTTCTCCACAAGCAGCTACATAACTCAGAACCTTTATGCTCCAACCATGTCTCTCAATGGTGGCAACATGGTGTCGACCTCTCCCATTTTTGCCAACTCACCAGCTGAGAAGAAAGGTCCCAAGGCCTTTGCGATTGATTTCCTCATGGGTGGAGTGTCAGCTGCTGTTTCAAAGACTGCTGCTGCTCCCATCGAGCGTGTTAAGCTGCTTATTCAGAACCAGGATGAGATGCTCAAGTCTGGCAGGCTCTCTGAGCCATACAAGGGTATTGGGGAGTGCTTTGGGCGCACAATCAAAGATGAAGGTTTTGGCTCACTGTGGAGAGGAAACACTGCTAATGTTATCCGTTACTTCCCAACTCAGGTATCTATCTCTTTAAGTTTCTGTTCTTTAGCAGATTCTGCATTTCCTGTATACGTGCATTATGCTATACATAGAAATGTAGAATAACTGGTAGTACTCTAAATTTTAACCAGTATGGCTATCCGTCACTGCCAAACTCAGATAGCTGTCTGTTCTTAAGCTTATTTTGCATTTGATTGTATACTTACAATATGGTATAGAATAAATAACTAAATTAAATTTCAACAATCTGTGGTAAACTTCTGTTTGACAGTCTTCATAGTTCCTGCTTTTTGTGAGTACATTGCATTGCTAATGTTGTCTACACCCTGACTGCGCTCATTTACTTTTTATACGTTGAAATGCTAACTATTGCTTTAACAAATGAAATTTAGTCAACATTAATGTATGTTTTTATCTAGTTTGTGTCAATTACAATTGTATTGTATTCCAGCATGCTAAAATATATTCCTTGTGCTGGTTTTGGCTCATTCATGTTCTAGTATGCTATAATCTTTCCTTTCAAATATATATAATTCCTTGTGCTGTTTTTGTAGGCCTTGAACTTTGCATTCAAGGATTACTTCAAGAGCTTGTTCAACTTCAAGAAGGACAGAGATGGTTACTGGAAGTGGTTTGCTGGCAACCTTGCTTCTGGTGGTGCTGCTGGTGCTTCCTCGCTGTTTTTCGTGTACTCTCTTGACTATGCTAGGACCAGGCTGGCCAATGACGCAAAGGCATCCAAGGGAGGAGGTGAGAGGCAATTCAATGGCCTTGTTGATGTCTACCGCAAAACTCTCAAGACAGATGGTATTGCTGGGCTTTACCGTGGATTCAACATCTCTTGTGTTGGTATCATTGTCTACCGTGGTCTGTACTTTGGACTGTACGACTCTCTGAAGCCAGTTCTCCTCACTGGCAAACTCCAGGTTTGTTCTAGCATCTCTCAACATTCAATTCCACTTAAGCATGTCTCCTATAAACTCAACCTTGACCATCTTCCTCTGTTTGCAGGACAACTTCTTTGCCAGCTTTGCGCTTGGTTGGTTGATCACCAACGGTGCTGGTCTTGCATCTTACCCCATTGACACCGTCCGCAGAAGAATGATGATGACCTCTGGAGAAGCTGTCAAGTACAAGAGCTCATTTGATGCATTCCAGCAGATCCTGAAGAAGGAGGGCCCCAAGTCTCTGTTCAAGGGTGCTGGTGCTAACATCCTCCGTGCCATTGCTGGTGCTGGTGTGCTTTCTGGCTACGACCAGCTCCAGATCCTCTTCTTTGGCAAGAAGTACGGCTCAGGCGGTGCCTAGAGGAGAAGAAATGATGACGAACAAGAGAACTCTGTTCCCAGTTCTGCCCTTTCAGGATCTGGTGAACGTTATCTTTTTAACGTTGAAAGGCAATAATTTTCTGTAGAGGTGGATTTTCCCAACATTCGTTTTTGGTGGAGGCATCAAACTCCAAAGGTTGTCGTAGGTTTGCGGCAGCAGTCCCCAGACAATTACTATCCTAGGGTTCGAGTATGTGCCCTGAACCGTTATTGGGCAATTTTCCTTCCATACATTGTCCTCGATCGAATGAGTTAAGACTAAGTTTAAGCTGTTGGTGTTAACTCTTATTCCTGCTTGCATTGTTTTGTTGATTGAATCTTTTTCTGTGTTTAAAATTTCGTGAAGATTATGCTGTGGCTGCTTGTATTGTTTTTGTTGCTATTCAATCTTTAGATCCTGCTTGCAGTTGTTACCATCTGCTGCGAAATTACTATAGGATACTTATGTTTTTGTTAGCTTTCTATCTTATAATGTTTTTGTAGCATTGGTCATTTTATCCTAGCTTGCAAACTTTCTTTTGTATTAATAGCTACTTGAAATGTGAACTGATCTTAGCCTGCAAACTTCACATCTTGCTTGCACTTTTTGATTGTTATCGTGGCGTGAAATTAATATAGGATTCTAATGTGTTTGCTTGTTTTCGTAGCATTGGTCATTTGTCTTCTAGCCTGCGAACTTTCTTATTAATATAGGATTCTAATGTGTTTGCTTGTTTTCGTATCATTGGTCATTTGTCTTCTAGCCTGCGAACTTTCTTTTCTATATATACTACTCTCTCTGTTTTTGAATGTAGGGTGTATAGTTTTTTGCACAAATATTAAGACATGGATATTTTGCCTACAGTTGACTGATTTTTTTTCTGGGAAAAATCGTGAGAGATGAGTTCTTAATAGGCACAAAATGAATACAATCCGTCAAATGCTCTTTTGAGAATAGGTCTCATTATTTGATGGGTCAAATTATACATAAATAGCAAATGCGCCTTATATTATGGATTTTTCTTCAAAAAACTATACACCTTACATCAAAGAACGGAGGAGTATTAAGCAAACTTGTGTTGTGCTGTGTTGATACATTAAATTTGAACCGTTCAATATTGATCAATGATCCAGATCGTTCCGCGTCCACATTTTACCGTTTTGCCCTCCCACCAAATTACGTATTACGAGTAAAATGTCATCGTACCGTTTCGTTACTTTTATTCCTCAATTTCTTCCCCGACAGCCGGCCCCAATTCCTCCGGCGGCAGCCCGCCCACGGACGCCGTGGAGGTGGATCCAGCCCCAGCACGCGCACGCCAGCCTCAAATTATCCGGCGGCGGCTATGCACCCGCCGGACACCGCCCCGCGCGAGCCGCGCTTGGCAGATAGGAGCTCGGCAACGAGCGGCGGCGTCCACGTTGTCCGCGCGGCGCCTGGATGCAGGCAACCTGCTAGGCGGATAGGATATCGGCGCCGAGCAATCGCCTCCTCGCCGGCAAGCGACGAGCGGGTGCTCAACCTCTCCAACGAGTTCGAGGGGTCATCTTGCTGTTCCCGTGGCCGATTCAAGGAATCCCGACTCCGATACCACTCGCCGCCTCCTCCGATTCAATTTGCTGTTTCGACAGGACCTTGATCCGCTGCCAGGAGATTTCCGCAACGACCTTGCGCCGTTGCCAGGAGCTCAGAACGGTTCTGGATCGTCCTCCAGGTGAGCAGTTGCTCCGCTCCAGGCCTTCCCCTACCCCAACGGTTGTTACCTTTTTTTTCACGGTTTGGGTGATGACTGTATATTTTGGGTTAGATCTGCAGTGCCGCTGCCGTAGCACATCCTCGTCACTGCCCGGGCTGCACCGTCTTTTCCGCTAGGGTTAGCCGCCCGGCCACCTCTTGGTCCCGTGCGGATGTGCCGCTTCTGGTTGGGGAGGAGGAGCGGCACATTGGAAAGAATAGACATATGAGAGAAATACAGTGACGCTGGAGCGGAAGGATGTGCTGTTGTCTCTTGTCGTTGTTCAGAGCGAGCTGAGATATTGAGAGAGGATGCGAGGAACCGGATATTCAGATAGAGAGATGATGCTTCTTGTGCGTGTTGGACTGCTGCCACTCCTTGGTCTCAGAGGATGCATTGGGGAAGATGCTACTAATGCTTGTATGTGCTGCTCCTGTGCTGAGAAAATTGCACACAACACCAATGTTTGGTATCAAAGTTGCACAAAACACAGAAACAAAACTGTTTTTGCAGCCCACCCCATTTTTTGGTTTAAAACGTTCTAGCTAGCCCAAATAAATGATCTATAAGCTTAACAACGTATCTGACATGTGGGCCATTATTTTTTACTAGGTAAATGTGGTGCGGCGACACGTCGCACCCGTGGTGACAAAAAGATTTATTGAGTGTATGGTCATTGTTACTGAAAAGGGATAGAAGTATAGAACATAAAAACATGAATCTTTGCGAAATAAACAAAAACAAATGATCATATGAATGTAGTAAGATTAGATGTATATAGTAATAGTGCAATTGAGAACTAAATTTATGTGTGCTATGACGACACAATATAAAGTGACATGAAATCTAAACATTTGTAGTTGTTGTAATTTTTTTTTAAAGAAAATTGCATTTCCACAAGCTCCATAGTTAATAGTAAAAAGGTTATATTAGTTCTTCTAATTGAAATTAATTAAAGTTGTTTAATCATGCATAGAAATGTGTTAGTTGTAAAGATTTCATTTTTGTGCAAATTTTGGTATATTATTTGTAGCTCTGTTATATATATTATTGTAAAACTATCCAACAAATCTTATATGGAAATTATTTTAAACCAATAGAAATCATCGAATATTTTCTGGGAAGAAAAAATATTTGGAAGAACAATTGTTGAACAGAAAGAACATTTCTTAGTTTCTGTGGAAAGTTTAGAAATTTGGTAATTTCTTAAATCTTTATTGGTTTTGAGATTATTGTGATTTTTTAAATGTACTGTTAATTCATATTTTGTTGGATGTTTTGTCATTTATATGGAAAAGAAAATTGATGAAAATTGTGATTTATGAGTAGAGAGGGGAAAAAAGTACGAACTTCTAAAACGTTGGAAAGGTAAGGAGCGTTTTGTAGGAAATGCGAGGTCTTTTCCCCAAAAAGCGATATGCGGGGACTTTTGTGCAAAAAGTTTTATTCCGGAGGGACGATTTATGAGTAGAGAGGGAAAAAAAGTAGGAACTTCTAAAACGTTGGTAAGGTAAGGAGCGTTTTGTAGGAAATGCGAGGTCTTTACCGCAAAAAGCGATGTGCGGGGACTTTTGATGCAAAAAAATTTATTCCGGAGGGCCAATTTATGATTTTTGAAAAACGTGAGGGCTTTGCTGCGGAAAAACGGCAAGCACTGTAGAAGTGCACATCTCTATGTCCGTCAAAAAAAAAGGCTAAAACATGAAAATTGTTTGGAAGGGTGATATGCATCTACTCGTGAAAGGAAAATTCAAACGGGTGACTGGGCGCAACGAATTTGACAAAATTCGTCGAACGTTTTTGCGAATTTGGATCACAAATTAAGGAGCTAGAGTGAATAGAAATCGAAACCGATCACGGGAATGGAACCTGTGCGTCGACGCGCATATATTTCATGTATACAATTTTTGGAAAACACGGGGTTATTTTTGCAACAAAAAAAAACATATTGGAGCAGCTACAGTACCGTGACACTGTAGCGGGAACAGTACCCCCGGTACTGTAGCTACTACAGTGTCTGGGTGATGTGGCTCGCTGTGGGAGCCTAAAATCTTTCCTCCTTAATATATAGAGGTATTTTTGCAAAAAAAAAAAACATATTGGAGCAGCTACAGTACCGCAACACTGTAGCGGGGAACAGTACCCCCGGTACTGTAGCTACTACAGTGTCTGGGCGATACTTCTAAAACGTTGGAAAGGTAATGAGCGTTTTGTAGGAAATGCGAGGTCTTTTCCGCAAAAAGCGATGTGCGGGACTTTTGTGCAAAAAGTTTTTTTCCGGAGGGCCGATTTATGAGTAGAGAGGGAAAAAAGTAGGAACTTCTAAAACGTTGAAAAGGTAAGGAGCGTTTTGTAGGAAATGCGAGGTCTTTACCGCAAAAAGCGATGTGCGGGGACTTTTGATGCAAATTTTTTTTATTCCGGAGGGCCAATTTATGATTTT
The DNA here is from genome assembly GCA_947311845.1 of Poa pratensis. NCBI lineage: Eukaryota > Viridiplantae > Streptophyta > Magnoliopsida > Poales > Poaceae > Poa > Poa pratensis. The sequence goes on from CAMZMU010000087.1 coordinate 24,824,583, forward strand.
TGAAAAACGTGAGGGCTTTGCTGCGGAAAAACGGCAAGCACTGCACATCTATATGTCCGTCAAAATAAAAAGGCTAAAACATGAAAGTTGTTTGGAAGGGTGATATGCATCTACTCGTGAAAGGAAAATTCAAACGGGTGACTGGACGCAACGAATTTGACAAAATTCGTCGAACGTTTTTGCGAATTTGGATCACAAATTAAGGAGCTAGAGTGAATAGAACTCGAAACCGATCACGAGAATGGAACCTGTGCGTCGACGCGCATATATTTCATGTATACAATTTTTGGAAAACACGGGGTTATTTTTGCAAAAAAAAAACATATTGGAGCAGCTACAGTACCGCGACACTGTAGCGGGGAACAGTACCCCGCGGTGCTGTAGCAACTACAGTGTCTGGGTGATGTGGCTCGCTGTGGGAGCCTAAAATCCTTCCTCCTTAATATATAGATAGATACTCCCTCCATTCCGGTTTATAGGATGCAATTATAAAACCAGGTTTTTCCAAGAATAAACAACAATTAGCATTAATTACGAGCAGTTAATGTTGGTTTTGGCCTTTCCCAAGAACAATATGAAAATCGATTGGGTTTGGTCTTTCCCTAATTAATGTAGGCATTAAATATGAGAGTGTAATTGGGTGAAATATTGGAGAGATGGATTTTACATGGTCAATCCCCATTCACCTAGGTTCTAGAGATTTATCAAATACCTCCTATAAACCGGAATGGAGGGAGTACTGTATAACATAATTATACGCATACCATAGTTATATGATATATTTTAAAAAAAGGCAGAACCAGATTTTTCACCGGCTTGTTGATGCTAGTATAAATTTCACATTGTCTCTCATGGAGTTGGATCCGTGGATATCAAATCCACAAAGAACTGGACTAAGCCGTCCGAATCCTCTGTTTACTCCAAACGCAGCTTCTTCCGCTGTCCAATTGAGCCAACATTCATGAACTGCAGAGAAATTATCCATTGAACGAGACGAGGTTGTCCGAATCCATTGTCCTTGCCCCGGCGCGGCGGCCGCCGGCGCCTCTGCCGCCTGCTTCATCTCTGGGTAGAACCAGCCGTGCTCCGCGCTCGGGTGGGAAATAGAGCGAGGCCGGGTCCAAATCCGGCGACCTCGAGGCTGGCCCTCCACCGCTTCCGCCGGCGGCGCCGCCGCCTGGTATCATCTCATGCCACCGTGCGCTGGACTTGATCGATCCCGGCTTCCGCTCCCATCCGCTCGGTGCTGGCTGCTAGCTCTGTGTTGGTGTCGTTCCAGAAAAAAAAATAGTTCAGGATTTTGTTGCACAAAACCACAAACACAAACATTTTTGCACTGACCACCACACTTTGAGGTAATTAGTTGCACAACCCACTTGGTCTAAACATAGACCAAAAAGACCGTTCGACTTTAACACGGAGAAAGATGGACCTGATGGCAGTCTTCAGTCTTCACCATGGACCAGATGGCCCGGCGATGGACTTGTAGCCGGATCTCGACAGATGGTTGTGTAAGTGGGCCTTCCTGATTAAACTGATCGTCAAAGAGGCTAATATCATAGTTTTTAAAAATACCATAGTTTCAAATACTTTGATGCGTTTGGCTGTGACTAAATACTGTAGTATTAATACTTCAGTTTTAGAAAAAACTTTTATGCCAAAGTGCAACTAATTATTTCGAAGTCTTGTGCTCCGTACATTTTTTTTTGCGGTTGTGGTTTTTGTGCAACAATTTGACGCGACTGTAAACAGTAATCTTCCTACAAAGAACCGAATCCTCCAAGATTTGGAGACATGCTCAGAGCATCTCCACTCGCGGCGTCCAAATGGCCGCCCAAACGCCTTCCGGACAGGCTTTTTGGACGCCGTCCAGACAGCCATTCGTCTTTGGGCGCCCTCGCGGCACCCAAAGTCGGCCCAATCGAGTTTTTTTTGTTGACAAATTCCAATGAGAGGAATCTTAAATAATGGCAGGAATTAGAAGTTTCAACACGCCATGGCCACGAACAGCCACAAATTCAGAGTTTCGGCCACGATCGGCCACACTCGGCCACAACCGGTCACAAATTCAGAGTTCTGGCCACGATCGGCCACACTCACAAACTCGAAGGTTGGGCCATCAAAATACGCCAAAATACGCCGGGAGATGTCGTTACCCGGCGTCTGCTTGTCGCCACCCCGGTCTAGATGCAGTCACCGAGCTGGGGCACGTAGCCCTCGCCGGGCTGGGTCATGTCCGGGTCATCGTCGACCTGGCCGTGGCCCTGGTTGCCGCCGATCTCGGGCGGAACGAGCCCAAGCTCTCGCAGGATCGCGGCGCGATACATGTTGTGCGCCGCCCTCGCTAGCGGGTCCATGTTGGAGATGTCGACCGTCAAGATCATGAAGTCCTGACTCCGCTTCTTGACGACGGTTTCTTCTGCTCGAGGTCGATCTTGACTTCGGCCTTGTGCATCAAGGTCGTCCACCTTGCGTTGTTCTCATTGCGCCTCAAGCTCGAGTTGGAGCATACATTGGCGAGGACCTTGTCGATAGATGACTGCACTCTGTCTGTCTTTGCCGCCGCTGCCAAGGCCGCTTTCGCCTTCTTGTTCCCGGTTGGCCGCCCCTCTGAGTTTTGCGGATCGGCGTTGAGATCGGCGCGGCCGTTCTTGTTCAAAGTCCTCCGGTGTGCCTTCCATTTCTCAAAATTTTGGAGAAGCATGTAGCAATGCATCAATTTGAAGTCTTTCTCCTTGTGAGGGTTTTGTACAACATAAGGGCGTCGATGACCTACAACAAAGCAAGCCGGCGACGATCACAATTAGACTAAGCAACAACACAACAAGGGGATCGCAAGCCGGCGGTCACCTGATCCGACGGGCCCTTCCCACTCTCTTGCCGATCGACGATGTTCTCATGGCAGCCGTGGAACTTGTTGATGAGGCGTTGAACGATGCGCCACCTATGCTCGATGGCGCCTTGGCCGCGCACCATGGTCACCTTGTAGAAGTCCTTGGTGAACCGGCGCTCGTCAAACTCTGACTTGATCCGCGCCCAGTAGGCGGTGCTTGACTGGTTTGTGCCGGTGATCTCGCCGGTAGTAATGGCCTTCCATGATTGGACCATGCACTCGTCCTCCTTGGTCGTCCAAACTATGCCGCACTTCCTTCTTCACAGCCGCTCTCCGACCACAGCCTCGGTCACCACCCCTCCTCCTCGACCTCGTCGTCGTCCTGATCCTCCTCGTAGTACACCTCATCCTCGTCGAACTCGTCGTCATTCGCCGCCTGGTCACCGTCGTTGATGATGTCGTCCATGATATGGGCGTTCTCCTACACACAAAACGCAACACAACGCCGGTAGTCACGACTCTCCTATGCACACGTCTATTCTACATTCCATGAATCCAGAACACAGTTCATACCTGCATAGGGTCCGTGAGATCGGGGGTAATTCCGTCGATCACATGGGAGGCGCCTGCGTCGAGTGAAAGGCTTCGACCGGCGGTCGTCTGGACGGCGGGTTCTCTCCGCATCGCCGGCGAATTTAGATCGACTTGTGGTTAGATCGAGCCCACAAGAAGGGAAGATGACGTTGGGGTCGAAGCTGCCGTGATGCTGGCTGTCGCCGTATTCGGGGGAGAACCTGGTGCGAGGCGTGCCGGCGGCGCTGTCGGCGAAGAAGGAGGAACTCGACGGTGAGCCACCGACCTTGCATCGCAGAGGGGCGCTGCCTCTTGGCTTCCTCCCAAGGCGAAGGCTTGGTTCAAGGCGGCGACGGTCCTGTTCATGGCGGCGATGTTCTTCGCCGTCAATGGCGCCGGGGGTGGGTCGAGCAATTTCCTAGCATCTGCTTCACATGGCGCCCACCACGGCTCTGCGTCTCCAATCGGCGCCGGAGTACGTCGAGGTCCCAATCTTGTTCCGCCCCCCTCTGGCTTCTCCTTGGGCGGGTGTGGGGGGGGGGGGGGTTGCGCTTGACGCCCAGCGTCTTCCCCGCCGCCTTCGTCCTCGCTGCCTTCCCCTTCTCCTTGGGCACCTTGGGCACGGACGACGGCGCCATGGAAACCGAGCCGGCGCGGCGCCGGGGTTTTTCTTCTGGCAGGAGAGATGGCGGGAGAAATAGGATTTGGGGGAGAAATTGGGGGAAGCCGGTATTTATTGGCGATTGCCGTCTCACTGACAGGCGTGGCCCGCGCGTCGGAGGCAGACGTGGCGTCGCGTTTCGTTCCGTCCGGGGCCGCCCCAAGCCTCCCCAATTTGAGGGCGTGGGCTGGGCGGGCTGGACACAAAACGGGGCCGCGCCGGACCAAAAAACGTGTTTGGGCGGCGCGAGTGGGAGAGAAAATGTGTCCGGCACGCCCCAAAGGGCTTTGGGCGGCCGTTTGGGCGCCCAGAGTGGAGATTCTCTCACCGTCCTTCTTCACACTTCCTCGTCTCGGGTAAAGTGTGCCTATTAACACGGTCGTGGTCTTTGCGATGGCGATCCGCTATCGCCACTTGTTTCTGACCTTGCCATCGACCCTTTGCAACATCTTCTCAACTTGGCAACTGACATGGGTATACATCTCGGGTACCCTATCATGAGGGTACCTGGTGCACGTAACGACTAAGGCCCAATATCGAAGAGCCTATTCGAAGCCTAAGACAAGAGGCCCAAGAAGATGGAGTACCCTCCAAGATTAGACAATAGGCATAGTCGTTCAGACTTTCCTTACGTGTAAACTAGGTCGGTTACAAACTCCCGAGACCCAGCCTATTTAAAGGCTGGGAGGGGACCGATCTAGGGGGAAGCCATACTCGAACCACCAAAGCTCTTACTAGATTGTCATCTCGCCGGAGCTCTCCTGTAATCGCATAATCCACAATCAATACCAGACAAGCAGGAAGTAGGGTCTTTACCTCCACCCGAGGGGCCTGAACCTGGGTAAATCTTTGCCTTTGCTTGTCACCGACGAAACTACCAGTACTACCACGTTCTCTCCCCATAATCTCAACCCTAGGTCCTTAACCATGGGATTTGATGAGGGTACACCTCGTCAGCAACCGAGTTGGGGCACTTACACCGGCTTAAAGGAAGGACTACTCGCCTCCGTTGCTCTCTTTATGCGGATGACGCCACTGTTTTCATGGCACCGGTAAAGGAGGAGATTGATCATCTCACTAGCATCCTCACTGGATTGGGGAGGTCACGGCTTTAGTCACAAATTTTGATAAGTGCTTGATTGCTCCAATTAGATGTGAGGCCATTGATCTTGAGTCCACCCTCCAAAGCTTCCCGGCCGTGTAATCCACCTTCCCTATTCGCTACCTTGGCCTTCCACTCTCCGTCCATAGTCTTAAAAAAGAGCGGACTTCCAATATTTTGAGGATAAGATTGCCAGAAACTGCCCACTTAAATGGGAGGGACATCACCATCATTGGCCGAACCACCTTGGTCTAATCGGTGCTCGCCGGTTAACTCTCTTTCCTCTCACCACCCTTGTGCCATCTAAAAGTTCCTTGGAAATGGCGAGAAATTGAAAGAGCCTTCATTTGGGCTGGTACGGACAAAGTCAACGGAGGTAAATGCAAAGTAAATTGGGGAACAGTTTGTAGACCTGCCCATCTCGAGGCCTTGGAGTTCTTGACATGGAAAGAACCACATAGGCCATGGGTGGGTCTCGACACCCTTGTGATCACAGACATGGATCTCTTCTATGCGGCGACCACCATCACTGTTGGGGATAATAAGACGGTGGAGTTTTGTCACTCTCCTTGGCTCCATTGGCTCAAACCAAAGCATATTGCTCCCAGAATTTTCTCCCTCTCGAAATGCAAAAAGATCAACGTCCAAAAAGCCTTGCACAACAATCATTGGGTTAGCAAGATCAACACTTCCGAAGGCTTCACCGTCCAACTTATCCACCAATTCTATGATTTATGGACCGAGCTTCATCATGCCCCTCCGCTTGAGGACAGAACCCTAGACTCGATGGTTTGGAACCTCACGGCCTCTCTTGAGTATTCCTCCTCTCGGCATACAAGCACCAATTGAAGGTGCTATGGCTACCAAATTGAAGAAGACGATTTCGAATAATAGGGCTCCTACGAAATGCAAGTTCTTCGCTTGGCTTGTCAACAAAATAGGATATGGACTTCGGATAGGCTCATCAAGAGTGGTTAGCCTAATAGTGGGGCTTGCCAACTTTGCAAGAGAGAGCAAGAAACCGTGCGCCATCTTCTCTTCCAATGCCATTACTGGTTGCGAATTTGGGCCACTCTAAAGGATTGGATGGGCTACCCGAAATTGGTTTTGGAAGATTGGTCCACCTTCGACACCGTCAAAGAATGGTGGGAACATCTTTTCCTCTCCAATGGCCGTAGAAAGAAGGCAATAGCGTCTCTTGTCATGCTTACGGTTTGGGAATTTTGGAGCGAGATATCTTCCGAAACACCGCCTCAATGCCTCATGTTGTTGTAACTAAAATAGGAGAGGAGGCCTGTCTTGGGTTATCGCCGGCGCTAAGCGCTTGAGTTGTGTAATACCGCGAGAGTAGATTATTACTCCCTCCGTCCAGGATTATAAGACCCCTACTAAAACGCAGCGCGACCAAGGCACAAGATGATTGGCTACTAGCAATTTTAACTTTCCACTCTTTTCTCCAATCAGGTATCAAATAGGAACGGTACACTTAATTAGCCTATTGACTAGGCAATCAACCGAGCCATGCATTGGTCAAATATCTCACACCACCCGAAAAAAAGGAGAGAGAGGGCAGCTCTGCGGTTAGGAGTGACTATAGGAGGAGAGAGAGGGCTTGTAATTCCTATTAATTAGGCTAATTAATATTTGCCGGCCTTACAATCCTGGACAAATAGTTTTTTTGCTAGAGGACCTATAATCCTGGACGGAGGGAGTATTCCGGGAGCCACCTTGATTAGTGGTTCCAAAACTTGTTTGTCAAAACTTCTCCTTAATCTCCACTAATATTAAAAGACAGAGTCTGTCAGATCCGGAGGATCTGAACCGTCCACCAGGCCAGATCCAACGTCTCAAATTTATCCAATGTTGTATGTTGTGCATCTTAAAAAAAAAACCCACTAACCCGGAAAATTAAACCGCTCTATTCCCATTTCCCCCCGAAACAGCCTGTTTCTAATCCTGCCGGAGGCCCTGGTCTTCGTTGCCGCCGTCCTGCCTCACGTCGCCTCCAGGAGACCGCCGCCCGCCACTATTCCCCGTCCCCCCACGAAATCGCCGCCGTTCCTCGCACCGCCGCCCACCCACGCGTCGCTGCCGTTCCCGCACCACCGCCCACGCATCGCTTTTCCCCGCTCCGCCGGCCACCCACGAGCAAGTTCTGCTGCGGTACGCCGTCGAGGACGACGCAAGTGCCTCCGCCGTACGCAGGCCTGGCCCTGGGGCAGCGCGGGCGGGGCGGCCGCCCCGGGCCCCGCGAATCCATGCGAGTCGCCGCCTCACCGAGCGCCGAATCCATCGATTTGCTAAAAACAAAAGAGATCTCGGCGCTTGATCGCAGTTCAGTTCTCCATCTCCTGCGCCCCATTACGGTAAGAGATCGCAGTCCCAACCCAAGTCGCCATGACCGCCTATGGATCCGCAAGGGCAAATCGCCTCCGGCCGCCACACTTGACTGCCTATGGATTCGCAAGGGCAAATCGCCTCCAGCCGCCACGCTCGGTCAAACCCCCATGGTTGTCTGGGCGGGTCAATTTGTGGTCAGGCCTGCAGCGTCGGGTCTGCTGCTATAGATTAACTTCTCGTCAGGTACATATCCAACACCAAAGCTTATTGGTATTGTGGATGATCCCATTCTGTTGATGTTCCGATTTGTTTAAGTGACATACCCTGAATAGTGCTAGCAGTTGCGCTGGTTGTAAATCTTACAGTATAAAGTTTTTGGCGGGCTGCATAGATAGTGGTTGGATTAAATATTCAGATGATCACTTTTTAATCGAATCTACCATGACGATGATCAGTAAAAAATTTGTCAAATAGCTTAACCTCAGCAGTAGTTCTGTAGTATGCTAAGGTAATTACCTGCAGCGAATTGATTTTTTTGATATAATTGACCATGTCGATCAAATGATTGAGAAATTCAATTCAATGCTCAAAATCATATTTGGGTTTATAGGGAGTGCATATAAATTATGTAAGAATAACATCGATTTTAGGAAGTGTTCATTGGTAGCATTTTATATACATATATTTATTACTACTATTTCATGTTAGAATAAGGGCCCAAAATAATAGTTTCACCCCGGGACCCCAAATCTCAGGACCGGCCCTGGCCGTACGCCGTCGACGCCGCAAGTTCTGCCCCCTACGTCGTCGAGGACGACGCAAGTGCCTCTGCGTACGCAAGCACCACAGTGGCAAAAATTTACCTTCTTCACATGAACCGAATTTAGCATCATTGAATTTACCAATAGGAAATAATTTGTCCTTTCTCACGCAGTTAGAGGTACTTCAGGTATCAGCACATCCAATTTTATATCTACTGGAGGTATCAGCGATTGTGGGATTTAAGATACTTTGCAACTACTGGAGGCATAAACGACTTGCAGGCGAAGGTATTTTTTGTTCTATTGTAAACTGTGCTAACAGAAGATAGCTAGAAGTAGCAGCAGCACAAATGATCTTTTCGTGTCTCAATCAAATACGTGTAGTAATGAGCCGTATATGGGCAAGTAATATGCTGCACGATTGGCATGCTCTGATTAGGAATATGCACGACAATGGAACCTAACATGAATTTTGCACTGGACGATAGGAACTGTAAAACTGTAGTAGCCACCAAACAGATAAGGTTCTAACTTTCTTTAGAGAGATATGGCATGCTCTGATTATAAACTATAAGACTGAGATATTCCAACAGGCAGGCCGTGTACTTCCCAAAAGAATATACTCGCACCTTTTGTTAAGGTTAGAGCAATATATGTGAATTAATTGCCATTCATCCTCTACCAATTAGTAATGGTTTATCTCCTATACAGTGAATTCATTTACCACTGGTAGGCCTGTTTTTCATCTGAGTTCCCTCAATTCTAAGTACAGGTTCAGTTATAGTTCATTTCAACCAATGATGTATAAAGATCCAAATATGAGCTTAGCCAAACAAGTTAACATGATTCTCCTCATGTTGGTTATGTAGTTTTTCTCCATTCTATACTCACTGAATGACTATAATCTTTCCCCATGATTTACATTAGGCCTCTTTATCTCTTTCTTTAATCATGGTACCGTAGTAAATCTGAGAGCAAATGTACATGTATATTTAGCCCCCGAGGAATATGATTTAAGTATGAGCTGAACATAGCTTTCCAGGTCCAGAGATGTGTGTTGTGGTGTATGCAGTTTTATGCTTTCCAGATCTGTTTTGTGCATTCTTTCGTATTTCACTTGGAAGTTGCAACAATAGACCTACCAGTTGATCACAGTCAAATAAACTTCCAGATAACAATGGACGGACATTTTTATTATTCTACAAATTGGTAGTTTGTCCAATGTGGGTAATTGTAAACTTCTGTAACTGGCGATCTCAATGTGTAAGTAATTATGAAGTTTTTTCTTTAATGCAGAATTGATTGTCCTTGTTGCTTCCCAACACATGAGATGCCCGGATGTCTGATGAGGAAAAGTTCGAGTACCTGGAGAAGCAGCGTACGGCTCGACAACAAAAGAAGGCTGCAATTGTCTCCGAAAATTCAAATATGCCAGCCAAACAGAGGGGTATTGTGTTGCAACGGAACCGAGATAACAAGAAAGGAAAATTCACACCTACCGAGATAGCAACAGGTATTCTTGACCCACAGTACATAGTGTACTAAAGTTCCCATCATTGAGTTCCCGCTATTTGTAACCAGTACCTTCCCATCTTCTAAATGACACAAACTGTGAAGAAGAATCTGATGCTTATGGATTTTTTGAGCCATTGGAACCACGTGTTGGATTCGAAGGTAAACAAGCCATTTTTTAGTCATTCTGAAAATAGCTGTGATAGGTATACTCATGAGTAATTTGCATATTCACTAAATTGTCATTTCTAATGGTTGCATATCCTTTAGAGTTGACAGACATACTTGATACACTAAATTCTCATATCAAAATTGACGTTGTGTTAAAATAGTACGTCTGAGGTTTCATGTGTTCAAACCGGTGATGAAGAATCCGACACTACAGGAATTTGTGAGCTAGATGAACAAGATGGTACATTACAAGGTAATAATAATAATTAGTTTACATTTTTGTAAAGCGGTCATATCTAAGGGTGTTACCACTATCTAATAAGTAAACCCGCTCAAACATGAATATATTCTAATAGATACCGTGGAAACCATACAAGAGGAACACACAATATTTGATGATGATGAGGAGTCCAGGATTTACTGTGGTCAACCGCATCGAGATAGATTATTTTCTATAAAATTGTCATCTCATGTATTTTAATTTACCTTGACGTTTCACTTATCATATCCATGTGACGATTTTAGTAGAGATTTACTATTATTACACTATTTTGTTATGTTACCAAACAAGTTTGTATGTTACTTGGAGGTTTACAATGGACACACCATCTCCGGGCTTGTAAATCGTTTGTTCTTTGAGTTGCTTGGATGATTTACGTCTCTGGCTACGCAATATTCTCGAATGCCTAAAGCATTGTAGTTGCTTTGAAATTGGTAACACCTGCAGAGTAATAAACATAATACAAACGATGAAAGATTGAAAGCATTGCATGGTTTTGCGACACTGCAATATTATGTCTACATATCATCATTAGTTTGAAATCATATACAAATTTTCATTTAATCTGAAATATGCAATACAATTTTTTGTGTACTTTTCAACATACAAAATACGTGCATTGCACGTGCAAGATTACTAGTTATCTTAATTAATGAGACGAGGCAAGGCTTTTGCCTCCGTTTGGAGAAAAAAACCTGTAATCTGTGGAACGAAGGCTTCATCTAGACGATGAGAATATCCAACGGCCAAAGGGCAGAACGCCCGCCACACGCTCCCCTCCCCGGACCTCGGCGCCGCCCCCAATGGCGACTCTCTCCGCTCCCTTGCTCCGTTCTCTCCTCCCCATACGCTCCTCGACGCGCCGCTTTCCGGCCGCCGCCCTCCCGCGCAGCTTCCCTCCTCTCAAATCCCTCTTCTCCTCTAGGCCCTCGCACATCGCCATCCGCTCCTCCTCCACCGCGTCAGCCTCGGCACCGGCAGAGGCGGCCACGGACGATGCGGCCGGGACAAAACCAGCCGAGGAGGCGCGGGTCGTGCTTCCCACCAACGAGTCCTCGGAACGCCTGCTTCGCATCCGCCACACCGTACTGCTTGCTGCACTTCTCTTCCCCTTCTTCCTAGTGATTGATTTCATTACTGATCGTAGTCTCATTCTATCAATTTGTTACCGTTGGATGCGTGTTGCTGTTGGTTAATTTCGTGCCCCGTTAATCGTATTGTTACCGTCTGCAATTCTTAGTAGTAGTTGCTTAATTTCTGGTGCCTGCTCGCTGTTGCAGAGTGCCCATGTCATGGCCATGGCCGTCCAGAAGCTGTTCCCCGACGCCAAAGTGACCATAGGACCCTGGATAGACAATGGCTTCTACTATGACTTTGACATGGAGCCCCTAACGGATAAGGACCTTAAGAAGATCAAGAAGGAGATGGTGAGCATCCATTGCTTGAATTTCATGACGAGTGGATTGTATTAAGGTGTCCAGCGAGGGATTTGACTTATATACCATCTTATGTTCATAGGATCGGATCATCCGACGGAACCTCCCACTGGTGAGGGAGGAGGTGTCCAGGAAGAGGCTCAAAAGAGGATTGAAGCGCTTAATGAGCCATATAAGCTGGAGATTCTGGATAGAATTAAGGAAGAACCTATCACAATTTATCATATTGGTAGATGTTATTGCCTGTTATTTGTTCTTAGTTATTAACGGATACTGATAGGTGGATTTTATGTACTTACTCCAAATTTGTTTGGTCACGTAGGAGAAGAGTGGTGGGATCTGTGTGCTGGCCCTCATGTTGAGTCTACTGGCAAAATACAGAGGAAGGCTCTTGAGCTTGAGTCTGTTGCTGGTGCTTACTGGAGAGGTGATGAGAAAAATCAAATGCTACAAAGAATATATGGGACTGCATGGGAGAATGAAGAGCAATTGAAGGCCTACATCCACTTCAAGGAGGAGGCCAAGCGCAGAGATCATCGCGACTAGGTCAGGACCTTGATCTATTCTCTATAGAGGTAAGATCTTCTAAATTTCCCTGAGAAACCAAATCATAGCCTTAACGTTGCCATCCAGCTGTTATCCGACAATAGTAATAACAGACAAACTCCAACTATTAGAATGGTGTGTTGCACCATGGTATATCGGCCTAGCGCGGTCTGTTTGACTGCATGCCTACAACAATTTGCTGTAACAGTCAATTCTAACAAAATATCGACCGTTTGTTAAACTCGGATAACTCTGACATCAGTATATGTATCTGACTGCTGTATATACCATGTCTATTGTGTGTCCATGTTTTTTTAATTAGTAGTGATTGTAGCCTATGAACTTTTAACAGGAAGATGCTGGTGGGGGTTTAGTATTCTGGCATCCAAAGGGCGCTATTATCAGGCACGTCTTAGAAGATTCGTGGAAAAAAATTCATCTGCAACGTGGTTATGATCTATTGTACACTCCACATGTTGCGAAGGCTGATCTCTGGAAGATTAGTGGACATATAGATTTCTACAAAGAGAACATGTACAACCAAATGGATGTAGAAGATGAGCCATATCAACTTCGGCCCATGAATTGCCCTTACCACATTTTGGTATACAAGAGAAAGCTACATTCATACAGGGATTTACCCATCAGAGTGGCAGAGCTTGGAACTGTCTACAGATATGAGCTCTCTGGTGCTCTGCATGGGCTATTCCGTGTAAGAGGGTTTACACAGGTATTTCCTTGATTCTGAATTATGGTTCTCTTATGTTTCTCTGTTAGACTGCATGATGATATTTTCCTGTTGTCTGCAATCACCAGTTAAATATTGAACATTATGGAAGGTTTTGGTTTTCTTCTGATATGGCATTTGCTTTGTCATATTTAGATATTTGTTCTTCCCTATAAGCATTATGCATTTGTTCTTCTTTTTCTTTGGACTATTTTCCACATTATTTATGTAGTATGGATTCTTGAGCAAAGCCATTGCCCATTGGCCATCAACTTACAGACCTTCTCTTGTGTTCTACAGAGAAAATGTTGAGGTCCTGACACCCATTTCTGTATGTCATTCTAGCTATGATTTTTGTAAAATTAGCCTACTAGACAATTTTACTAACACAAGTGCTGCACTAGGTGGATGAAACAAGTTTTAGAACATACAAATACCTTATCAACATATTGTAGCTTGAAATATGTTAATTATGCAGGATGATGCCCACATATTTTGTCTCGAGGACCAGATAAAAGACGAAATCAGAGGGGTTCTTGATTTAACTGAAGAAATACTGGGGCAGTTTGGCTTCCGGCATTACGAGGTAAACCTTTCAACCAGGCCAGAAAAATCTGTTGGCAGTGATGACATATGGGAAAAGGCAACAATTGCTCTGAAAGATGCGCTAGATGACAAAGGTTGGGGGTACACGGTTGATGAAGGGGGAGGTGCTTTTTATGGTCCTAAAATTGATTTAAAGATTGAGGATGCTCTTGGAAGAAAATGGCAATGTTCCACTGTGCAGGTAACTCATAATTTTTCTACGAAGAAAAGGTGTATTCGTGGAATATTTGAGGAAAATGCATATAACACCATTCAATTTTCATATATTCTAGGTTGATTTCAATTTGCCTGAACGGTTTGACATGACCTATGTCGACTCAAATACTGAGAAGAAGCGACCTATCATGATTCATAGGGCTGTCCTTGGTTCTTTGGAGCGCTTTTTTGGCATCCTCATTGAAAACTACGCTGGTGATTTTCCACTCTGGCTTGCTCCAACCCAAGCCCGTATTCTACCCGTGACAAATAATGAGGTTTGTTGCATTTACTTGGTGTTACTTTCACGTGTTTTTGAATTAGTATTGTTACATCCTTACTAGATTTATGCAAAGCACAGAGTAAAGAAGGTATTGTATATCTAAATTACCAAAGGCAGGACCACACCATTTTTTTTGTTTGATTTCCACTCCACCTTTTTTTATAAGTATAGATTACATTTGTTCGAGATCGGTACCATCTGTTCCAACATTTCTTGTCTCTGTGCTCTAATGCTATCAAACTTAGTTTTTTTTGTTTTGCATTTCTGTTTACAGATGTTTATAGGACACTCATATATCAGATGCTTGCCTGCTTAGCGTTACTTGCAAAGCCATGACGTTTTCGTTTCATGTTTTCAGCTGCATTACTGCAATGAGGTGGCTTCAGAGCTGAAATCAAGAGGTATCCGCGCCGAGGTATGTCATGGCGAGCGTCTACCAAAGTTAATTAGGAACGCGGAAACACAAAAGGTGCCGCTGATGGCTGTCGTCGGTCCAGAAGAAGTCGAAGCCAGGACACTCACCATCAGGTCCAGGCACAACGGGGAGATGGGCACTATGCCCGTTGACGACTTCATCAGCAGAATTCAATCTGCTGTCGCTGACAAATCTTCGCTGTAGATAGATACTTCATCTGTTAAACTTCAGTTCATATTTTTGTAGAGCAGTAGATCTTCTGCACAGACGCCATATTCCATTTCCACCCACCGGGCACTGGTGCTTCAGATGAAACTTAGCAGCTGAGGCCTTCTGGGAGAAGATCATTTTTTTTTGCACAGTTGCCATCGCCACAGTGTACTCAGGAGCAGAAACCTGCATTCTTCATTTGTACATACATGGCATACATGGTTTCTGAGAGGGAGTACTTGGTTAGACAACCACATCTCATTGCAGAACTTACAGTTAGGATGACTCCAACGGGGCGACCCAAACGGACGCGCGTTTGATCCTCGTTTTGTCCGTTTGGGTCGGGGAACGGACGCGCGTCTGGCCCCTGTCCGCCCCTTTCCTGACAGTGCGCCCAACGGGCCGACGCATCGAGTCCGCCCGGTCAGGGTTTTTGATCATATTCAGCCATGGTGATCACATTGCAACAAACCAAGTATATAGCAAACATATGAATCTAAAATAAAATATAATCCTGGCCTCATAGGGCCATGTCTGCATACATACCCAAAATATTACAAATTCCGGCCATCGGCCATGTTTTTCCGGCCATATCGGCCATAGTTCAACACCGACATGCAACATAAATAAAACGACCGAGATTTGATCAATCTCGGTCCATGTAGTACCTTTGCTTCTTAAGGTAGTAGGCCTTATTCGTAGGGGTGAAGGCCGAGAGATCCATGTCCATGATCCTGGCCTCCTCTTGGCGTAGGGCGAGCTCAATGTCCTTTGCTTTTGCCTCGGCCTCCATGGCCCTAGCCTCAGCGTCCTTGGCTCTTGCATCGGCTTCCCTTGCTCTTGTCCGGGCGTTTTCTTCTTCTATGTCGATACTCTTCTTCTGCAATTCGAAGAAGAGCTTGGAAGCCGTCTCTCTCTCTAGGCGTTCCTTTGATCTCCTCTCCTCCTTCTTGTCGGCAGCCTTGTCCTTTTGGGTTAGGAAGCCGTTCAATGTCTCTTGCAATGCAAGGGTTGTTGCATCTCGTTTCAACTCGGCCTTCGAGTTGTTCTTCCCCCTTGGCCTCCCTTTCTTTTCCGTTGTGTCCTCTCCCTTATCAAGGGGATGTCCACCATTTTTGAGGGAGGCGTAGAGGGCCTTCCATTTCTGCTGGTTCTTGAGTGCCCGGTAGCAATGGGTCAAAGTGAAGGCCTTCTTGTATTGCCTCTTGAAGGTTTCCAAAGCTTGCAACACCTGGGCATACAAATTTATAGTAACCAAAATAATTTCCAAAGCTTGCAACACCTGGGCATACAAATTGTACAAGGTTTCCAAAGCTTGCAACCAAAGAAGGGAAGAGGAACCACAAAACTCACCTGTTCATTCACTCCGAAGCCACTTGCTGGTCGGGCTTGAACATTTTCAACGGAGCCGCAAAACTTGCTCGTCTCCGTGGATATGTGGAGCCACCTCTTGGAGATAGATACCTCCGCCCGCTGCGTCTGAATGTTGTAGGGCGGTAGGATTCTACATTCATTGTAGCGCTTGGTGAACCGGCCCCAATATGCCGACCCTCTTTGCTCTGCCCCGAGAATTTGGTTGGTTCCAACCTCGATCCAGGACTCGCAAATGAGCACGTCTTCCTCGGCCGTGAATGAGGTGCCCCTTTGGCTCATCTTTCTCTTCATGGCCCGGGCTTGGGTCTCGAGCTCTCCTTCGAAAACCGGCTCATTGTCGATGTTGATCACATCGGGGCCGGTCGGCGGAACTTCATCATCTCCGGCATCATAATCGTCCTCGACGTACTCGTTGTTGTCCCTGATCATGTCCTGGAGGACGTCCTCCTGGACGTCGTCCCCTTCATCATGGACCTCCTCCTCCTCGTAGTACCTGGGGTCACCCGGCGACGGCCTGGGCATTTCGCTGAACAGGTTACGCACCGGGGCGACCACTGTCGGGGCAGCTGCACGCGCGGCCGCAGTCTGCGCCGCCGGTGAGTGTCCGGCCAAAGGTGTAGCAGGTGTGTTCAGATCAAGCGTAGGTACCTCGACTGGGCTGGGCGCGGATTCGCCCGAGGTAGGGAAAACCCGCGGCGGCATGGTTCCCGGAAGGTACCCGTACGGTGGCGATGGTGCCGTCACGGAAGATCTCGACCTTGGCGGTCGGGCCGCCGAGGCGTTGGAGCTGGCCGCCGCAGTCAGACACCGACCGCGGCCGCCGTCGGGTTAATTCCAATCAGGAGGAGGGCAGCGGTCGCGGTCCTGGACACGAGGTCAGATTCGTCCTCCTGCACGGCGGCGGCCTTCTTGGCGGCGTCGAGCTTCTCCTGCTTCAATCTCCTCCTCCGGGCGTCCCGCTTCTGGGTCTCTGCGGTCCTCTGCTGTTCGGTGAGTTTCTTTTTTGGTTTCTTTGTAGCTTTGGGCGCACGTCCAGCGGCGGGGCCGGCGGCGGCAGGTCCAGCGTCGGAGGCGGCGGCGGCGGCTGCACCGGTCATGGCTAGGGTTGGAGTGTGGACTGGTGTTTTGGGAGAGGGAGAGGCCGAAGTGCAGACCAGAGGAGGACACAATTGCGCTCCGCCGCGCGTCCGCGCCCGACGCATCCGTGACCCAAATTTGGGCCAGAAATACGTCGCGGCGGACAGAAAAACGGACCGCGGTCCATTTGCATCGTCCCCTTAGGCCGTGTTTTTGGCTCGCGCGGACAGGGCGGACGCGCGCGGACTCGATTCGTCGCCCGTTGGAGTCATCCTTAGACAAATGATGTGATTGCAATCTGCACATCACCGGCATGTTATGAATCTGCAGGCAGGATGAATGGGCGGGCGACAATTTGCCTGGTCTGTAGGCAAACTGTAATGGCCGGAGAGGTGGCCACTTGCTGCTGCAAAGCGAGCAATTGCGCACTGCTCAGCCGTTAAGGCGAGAGATGAATGGTCTGAGGCGCAGCCTGTGTGGCGGGGCCGGGGACCGGATTGATTGAGCATCACTCGCTCCGCGTGGAACGGCATCATCGTGCAGATCTATGTATGTGGAGCCCTGCGTGATGGACGCACCAGAATGTACCGGGCAAGTCGACAACACCTGAGACAAAAACCTGCAGCCCGGAGGACACTGGCTTGGTTAAGTTCTCCGCCCAGATCTTCAGTTACCCGGTCAGTAAAAGATCCCGCAGCAGCATCGATTCTGGAGCCTCGGTGTATTTCTGTAGACAGCACCTCTCATTCTACCGACTTTTGCATTCAAAAGCGATTCAAACTATTGCGAACTCAGTACAAATAGTTCAAAAAGGCGACGACGAGTTACATGAGGGGCAAAAGTACTTGAACCAAACGAATTCAGTATGTCCGTCTTGTATTAAACGCAAACATGCAACAAATTTGCTGGGTTGCCACTTGCAAGATTACAAATTGTACGCACCGTTTCCCTTGACAGCAATGATTTGTGAGACAGAGAAATGTTAGTTAATCTGCACTAACTGGAAGCTACGAGCAGGGCTTCTCTTATCCAACACCATCACGCACAAGGCAACAATAAAACTCCCCAACTAACGCTACAGTTGTACCAGTGCGCGCCGCGAACGAGAGAGAGAGGAGAGCTTGCATTTGCATTGCAGCGCGAGTCGTGACCCTCACGTCGTCTCCACTCCTCCCTCCTTCCTCGCGCAGAGGAATTAAAACCTCCTTATCCTCTCTGGCGCGCTGTGCCATTGCCGTGCCGCTGGATCCAGCCATCCCTCCTTCCCCGGTCTCCCCACCTCTCTCTCTCTCTCGTGTGTGCAAGCTCGATCTCTCTTTTTGGAGCCTTGCGCCGCGCTGCTTTCTCCCTGTCACAATCCGCTTCGACGTTTCTCTAGCAGCGCCTTCTGCTCGCTCGCTCCTTTTCGTGCCCGAGCGAGCTCTCGGTACCCGTGCCGTGCCACCCCTCCTCCCCATTGCCTTTTGTCACGCTCTCCTCCTTTTGTCTCCACGTTCTTGGTTGGCTAGCCGTTGAGCAAAGCTACTGTGTTGTGTTGTGCTGCGGGTGAGGTGAGGCGAGGATGTCGTCGGCGGTGGAAGCGGCCATCTCCTGCTCCTCCAAGGTCGTCGACATAGCGGCGACGGGGCCGGAGGAGCTTGCAAAGGAGCGCGCTGTGGCGACGGAGCATGGCAACGGCGACTGTGCCAACGCCGCGGGGAAGAAGTGCGGTGAAGCGCCGCCGCATTGCCGCAAGGACGATGAGGACGACGACGAGGACGGGGAGAAGGTCCCCGAGCACATCGACCTCGGCCCCATCCTCAGCATCAAGGACCAGCTCGAGAAGGACAAGGTACGCCGTGCTCGCCCTCTTGGCTCTTTCGCGCCATATATCGCTCCTGAATTGGATTCTTCATTCTTCTTGCTGCAATCGAATGCTGCTGCCGATCGATCGTTCAATAATAATGCGTTCTACTGTGTTTGTGCTTGGTTTGCAGGATGACGAGAGCCTGAGGAGGTGGAAGGAGCAGCTCCTCGGCAGCGTGGATTTGAACTCCGTGGGAGGTAAACCAAGAACCCAGCCTCAGTTTTTCGATCGTTGCTGCCGTTCAATTGCCTCTCGTCCTTGCGATCCTGCTCCTTAATGGCGTTCAGTTTCGCATGTGAGCACCGTCGTGTTGTCAACACGTACGATCCCGTGAACCATCCGTAGCTTTCCGTGATTAATCTGAGAGTGTATCTCTCTGTGCAACGGCCGGCCGTGCCGTCCCGTAGTAACGGTGGTGGGATCCGTTGGATTGGCCGGCCGGCCGTCCGTGCTAATCATTTCGTAAGGAAAAGAGTGGATCCCTCTTTTTACTCGAATGCACTGGTTGGTTTGGTCGGTCCCCGTACGTTGCCGCACATCGTTATCTCGTCTTCGCCAATGATTATACGAAACGGGATCATGGATTCATGGTTACTGGTAGTTTCTTCTTCCTACCCTGAAAGTGATATGTCCGGGGAATTATGGTTTCTGATTGTGGTGGTGATAGTTAAGTTTCTTTGCTTTTAACTGGACAAAACGTTGAACACGTAGTACATGTTTTCAGAAAGTCAGCACCTGCAATAGAATCTAGATTCCGTTGTTTGGCAAACAGATCCGTCACATTTGGATGCAAGAAGAATATTGGAGAATGTTCGACCTGAAGGATTGAATCCGCGACACTGAATTTAATTTAATTTAATTTGCTGCAGAGACGCTGGAGCCGGACGTGAAGATCATGAGCCTGTCCATCCAGTCCCCGGGCCGGCCGGACATCGTCCTGCCGCTGCCGGTGGAGCCCAACGCCAAGGGTGTGTGGTTCACGCTCAAGGAAGGCTCCATGTACAAGCTCAAGTTCACCTTCTCCGTCAGCAACAACATCGTCTCCGGCCTCCGCTACACCAACCGCGTCTGGAAGACCGGCATCAAAGGTGCGATTGGTTAAACGAGCTGACTTCGACCGGCATGACACCCCTGGACAAATCAAGGTGCGTACTCACGGTTCATTGTTTGATTTGCCGGTGCAGTGGACAGCACCAAGGAGATGCTCGGCACGTTCAGCCCGCAGCCGGAGGAATACACCTACATGACGCCGGAGGAGACCACGCCGTCGGGGATGTTTGCCCGGGGATCCTACTCTGCCAGGACCAAGGTAATTTTAATTTAGACAACTGATGATCATCACCACAAGCTTGTTCAAATGTGCAGCCAGCCAGTGCTGTTAGTAGCTCAGGGTTCAGAGGCAGTCTTACAACGGGCTTCTTGGTTTTTGGCAGTTCCTCGACGACGACCGGAAGTGCTACCTGCAGATCGACTACACGTTCGACATACGCCGGGAGTGGCCGTCGTCGAGCTGAGCCTTTCTTTCCGTGGACCAGTTCGCGGCCGCCCGTGTAGAAGCGACGCCTGGAGCCTGCCTGGGTTACTGTCGCCGTTGAAGCAGTCTTTGTTTCGTTCAAAGTTTCACCTCCATTTTCCCCCCTTTTTCCTATTAGGGTTTTCGTCTGTTGTGCGTGCGTGCGACCGTGTGTGTATATTGTCACTTTGTTCGGCTGTTGACTTGTCCGGACAGTGAATCCGCCACTGTGTTTGAGCTATGTCAGGGTCCCGGTTTGAGTTTTCATGTAATGCTCAAAACAGAATATCTCTCACTCACTTACTACTGAATGCTCGAGTTCATCTTCTGACCTTGTCCTTGTTTGTATTGTCTAAACTCAATTGCAAAGAAAAGGTGATTTCTAGATTCCAATTGATCATGGAAAGTGCAGTTAGGAGTACCGGTCCAGTTCTTCCTTTTCATATTACCTCTTGTTAAAACTACAACTCATTTTGCATGAGTTGGCATATAAGAACCTGAATTTTCATAGGTAATTTTACTTTCCACAACCATTTATAATTGGGGCTAAAGGAGTTAGTTTCCAAGTATTGATAAAAAAACTTAGTGTAAAATTGATTATTATGATTATGGGCCCATATGATCACATCACTAACATCTGATAAATGTACAAAATGAGCTTTTATTACAGATATAATTCCACAGTTCCGGATTCTATTCCCCCTCTTAGGGACACTTCTTTTCAGCTTCTAGGTTCCCCAGAACATAAACGCAAAAGAAGTTTCTGGCTGGTAGCAGACTTATTTCCACCGCTTCCCGAGCTTCTCCGCTAGGAAAAGAATGGGTACAGAATTTTGCATGCACGTTGGATGCTGCCTTAAACTCGGCTGGCTTGCAACAATCTGTTTTAGTATGCATCGTAAAATTTATTTTTAATGAAATCTTTTGCACATGTTTTGCTCCGTTTAATTTTAGTGCTACATGCCATTTCTTTTGCACATGTTCTCGAAATCACTATGCCATTTTTTTTATTTTGTCATGTATTGAATTATACTACGACACCAACTTGTTACTTATCATCTGATTTTTCATATTATTTTTTATTTCATTTCTAACTCATTTTTTACTAAAATCATGCATAACATCGCTTTATTAGTGCACATATCAAATTCAGGAGCGTTACAAACATCTCACAACTCAACACAACAAATAAGCCAAAAACTCTAGAAGCCCAAAAGAAATCTCCCAAGCAGTTTTTAGGAGTTTCTCTCCACCATAGTTTTTCCCTACCAAAATCCATAAGCTCGCTTACGCATAAGCATAAACCCAAAAATAATCTCCCTTACTACCCCACCAATTTTTTTTGAATCATCGAGTTTATATGCTGACGGAGTGCTCTAGGTAATCTGAAGCAAGGACATATAATACTCCTGTTGGCATGATTGCTCAATCCAACCTGCTAGCACTCGTTTAGAAACTCTATCTTTGAGATGCCCAAAGCGCCATTCTTTGCGCCTGTCCTGCTCGGCCATAGTTTTCCTTAGAAAAAAACCACGGCGATAGTCTTCCTGTGCGTCCTTTGTTTGCTCTTTGGGCCAGTTTGTTCCGTATGCTAGATAAGCAGGCCCACGGGGATGGAATAAGTCACAAGATGGGATAGCTGTAGCTCGGCTGGCATACTGTCACGGACTGGGCCATGGGCTATAGCGTACATGTGCTTGGCTGGGCTGGTGATGGGCCTGGGCTGCAAGTGAGTCCAAGCAACGTGAAGGAGTTGGAAATCACTAATTAAAGGGTTCCGTTCGCGAAGGGAACCCGCGTGCGTTGTGCTTTTGACAAGTGTCGGCTTCTCGTTTGACGCGGTCCCGTGGGTGTGTTTGCATGCGTGACAAGTGGCAGCATGAGAGAATTTTGCTGGGTTTTCTCTTTCTTCTCCCCGCGCCAGATTTGGACCGCATTTATTTCGAGATCCGTTTTTAAAAAATGAAATATCTTTTCAACCGTTTATCCAAATTATGAACGGTTTGCATATTTGAAATCCTCGCGTCGAGATCTTCAAAAGTAGATCCCATGTTGATAGGTTTTGAGAAACTTTTTTTTCTCGTACTTTGTACAACCAGTTCTGTGTACTTTGTACATCCTGTAGCAGCGTGTATATCTAGTAGCAGTGTGAGTGTACATGCAATAGCAGGACGTGATTGTACATCCAGTTGCATCGTGTACATTCAGTAGCACGCAGGTGTACAACCAGTAGCATCGTGTACAACTAGTAGCAGCGTGAGTGTACATCCAGTAGCAGCGCGAGTGTAGTACATCCAGTAGCATCGTGTACAACTAGTAGCAACGTGAGCGTACATCTAGTAGCGGTCTGTACATCCAGTAGCAGCGCGGACGTACATCCAGTAGAATCGTGTACAACTAGTAGCAGCGCGTCCGTACATCCAGTAGCATAATGTACGTACATCCAGTAGCAACATGTGTGTACCATTTGTACTTCCTATGTAATTTCGTGTACTTTATGTTATGTGCAGTTGTACACCGTATTTTTGTACAACCAACATGTCATACTCCGTACTTATTTAATATATGTGCATGTACAACTACTACCGTGAATCTAAAACAAGGTGCAGCCCACGGTTGAGCTTCCTGGCTTCCTTGTACGCGCGGGAGCAGGCAGGATGTACGTAGTACGCGGGAGCAGAAACGGGAAGGCTTCGTTCGCTGGAGGTTTCACAAGGACGTGGAAGGACGCGGGACCAGGGCGGTGACGTGTTTGGCTTTGCTTTTCCTGCTCCCACCGTATTGCAACACGTGGCACGCTGGCGTTGTCTATTTTTACCCTTTGCGAAGGGTTCCCTCTAGCTAGCGACACCCGAAGGAGTTAGGCGTGACCTGGATAAAAGGGAGCAGCTTCGATGCGGAAGGGACGAACATAACTGATGTATGAGCTCTGATCTCCTTGATCCCCTTCGTCTCCTCCCGAATCCCTGTATCTCTGGATCCTACCGTGAGATTGCTTCTATCTACTCCTGAACCCTAGCTTCCCTCTCGAATCCCCCTTCCCTTGTATCACAACGATCTAGGATCGTGACAATATGGTATCAGAGCTAACCACACCGCTCTCCGCCGACACGATGATCGATCCGTCCATGGATCCCTTCGATCGCGCCATTTTCGCGTGCAAGCAGATTCTGGCCATGTTGAGCGCACGTGTGGTGCTGCCGGAGGACTCGGAAGTCGACCAGGAGCTCGCGGGCGGCTCCGACGGGGCCACCAACACCCCAGACGGGGCGGTGCCCGCCACGTGTTCGACGGTGGGTTTCAGCCCCAACGTCAGCGACGCGGAGCTCGGATTTTCGTCTCTGCAGCCGGAGGACTCAGGCGTCGACCATGAGCTCGCGGACGGTTGCGACAATGCCACCAGCAGCCCAGAAGCTGCCGTGCCCGCCAAGTGTTCGATGCTGGGTCTCAGCCCCAACATCGACGGCTTCGAAGCTATGGACTTGTCTCCGCAGCCGGGAATCACTTCCACGGTCAGTCCTGCACCCGTGGGAGCTCCACCTCCCTCGACCATGCAGCAGTTCGGCATCCTCAAGCTAGGCAAGCACACGCCCACCACCTGCTCGACATGTGTCCTCAACATCGACACCGACGCCAAAAGCGCCGAGCGAGACTCAGGCACCCTACAGGAAGGCTTGGCGTCCACCCTTGCTGTAGGTGCACCTCTCCCTGCAACCACGCCACCACATGCTCCAGATCAGCATGTATTGCTTCTGGCTCGACCACCGACATGGCCTGTGTGGATGGCATCGGCATCCTTGACAACGTCACCAACCATCAGGTACACCCCTGTCGTGGATCATGTCGTCAATACTAGTGGCAATGTCCAGGACGACCGCACAGGATGGGTAGTACATGGACCGGTTGATCTGATTGGGTCTCATGCCGTTGGGCTGGTAACCATGCCGTGGGATCCCGGTGAGCAGCTGATTATGCCTTGGCTGTACTCTTTCGTCTATTGTGAGGTGAACATATTTGAGTGGATTGGGTAGCGGCAGATCGACGGGGCTGCCATGGTTTCTTCTGTTCGTAGTGCACTTCCTTGTGGTAATTTGGTTGGTAGCAGCTCATATTACAAGCATAGTCATATTACTGGCCCTGCTGGTGGCATAAGGTTTCCTGAAATTTTTGCCACTTTTGAGAAAATATTACCAAGACCATCCCCAGATTTGGTCGAATTTTGTGATGATAGTAGCGGAGATCTGGTCATGTTATCTGTCACTGTACCTTGGGACCCATGTGTGTGCATTGAGCTGAGTATAGAAGAGTTGAGATCTGGTTTTGCTGAACAACAAAGTGAGCACACTATTGAAATTTTTCTCTCTGAAGATGTAAAAGACATCAAGTCAAGAATGGCCAATGTGAGTGTCAGCGTTGCTCCATCAACCAAGTTGCTCTCTCTATGGTCAATGGTAACATGGTATTGTGCCTACAGTGGCAGTCGAGTCAGATTATCTATCAGTGTCACTGGGCCATGGGACCCAGGGGTCTGCAACCAGCGGAGTAGAGAAGGGTTGCTATCAGAGTTAGTAGAACACACTAATGGCGAGATATGCAAAGAGGCATGGAAAGCTATGCAGCGCCATGTTATTTGTAAATCACAATTACAAAATGGTGATCGTGCCAAGAACACCTTGTTCGGGATTCATGAAGTAAAACGGCTGTCAGAATTGGTAGACCAACATACTAGTGGATCATCTTGGCAAGCATCATGGAGCTCCACAACACTATATTGCCGACACTTCCCATGCAAGAATTATATGCAGAATTGCCAACAACCATTGGAGCTATTGATTACTAGTGACCTGAGTGCAGCTGGTGCCCCTGGTGAGATTACATTGGAGATATACTGATTACACCTGGTGATTCTCTTGTTCATCGCCCATGCACCTGGGTACTATACTGGAATCCGCCTGGCAAATATCTTGGAGCTCACCATAACTGTGCACTGATACATGAGGTAATTCTACCGATTGCATGCAAGCCCTTACCATGGGAGTATATTGGGGAACTAGAACATGGAAAAAACATGAAGTTGCAGTGGCTACGAGAACAGCTCACTGAAGTAGTTACCCCATGGAAACGTTTCCTCGAGCAACTCTGGCCAGCGCAACCACTTGGAGGAGCTGGTATTGCTGGTGAAAAAACAATGGTTACTCTGATTCTTCAAGAGTGTGATGGCAAGCTGCTGGTTATGGCGGTTAACAATAATGAGATTACTGTTAGCAAGCGCTTTGCACAAGTCGATGCTGATGTGAACCAGTACCTTCAGTCACTTCTTTCCTTGGAAGTGTATGCTTATCCAATGGGTGCTCAGCTGCTACAGCATGATGATCAAGTTGGCTATGTGCACAGTGCGTCAGTCACATTACAGTGGGATCCAGGCCAGTTTTTTTTTTTTTGAAGGGAAATACGTATATTAGGTCGTAGACAAATGTAGTACAACAGACGTACATACCCATGAGATACGGTCCAGAAGGAACCGTAGAGACATACAAATTGCAAGGAAACCCCTGAAGAAAAACAAAAATACAACCAGGTCCTTAGGGTTCACTGCAACAACCGGCCAACACCGCCGTCCGCCACCGACGCCGACGCTCGACGCAGAAGAAGGACGGCGACCAGCACATCCAAGATCGAGGGAGCCCCATCGCCCTAGGGCTTTATGAACCACCAGAAGGAGCAGAAGAGCCCACATATCGCTGTGGCGTGCGGGTCGGGGAACATCCCCAGGCTCGATCTCGATCTCCAGATCCAGCAGCTCCGGCCGCCGTCGGCGAGGAGCAGCGCAAGATCCGCCACCGTCGGACCACACTCCAAGTAAGGCCCGCCGAATCCTCCAGCCCGCCGCCAGCCCCAGAAGACCAGCAGCATCAGCTCCAGCACACCCATCTCCTTCATCCCGACGGCGCCGGAGAAGACACCGCCGCGGCGCGGTGAAGAAGAAGCACCAAAAGTCCACAGTGGGGCCGTCACCACGCCACCGACCACACCAAGACAACGTAGCTCTGCCACTCCTTGCCATCACACCACGGTGACGACGAGAGGAAGAAGTAGAGCACACCGGTCGCGACGGCGGCGTCAGTCGACCACCACCACCACGAAGACCTAATAGCATAGTAATAACTACTATCTATACACAGATCCGGCCGGCTATTCCACCCCCCTCCCCTCACCGCCGGCACCGGGGCCGACGAGAGAGAGGAGGGCGGCGAAATCGCCGGCGGAAAACGCCTTCGCCCTCCGGTCGCCTCTCTCTTCTACTGTAGAAAGGGATAGGGGAGGGGAAAGAGAGCTCCCCTTCTTCAAGAGATACAGTTGTGACCACCTAGAATAAGGAAAAATCTAAGCGATCCAGGCCAGTTCTGCCATCTCGAAATCTGGTTCGCACACCCTACTGGAAAACAACTCAGGCATTCACCTTACGATAGGCTGCAACAACTGTCAGATGATGTACGTCGATTGTGGGATCCTGGCAGTTCTTCTCATCGACCGGCTTGGGGGCAAGCCGGTTTTCAAGAGGTGGGGAATGTCACGGACTGGGCCATGGGCTATAGCGTACATGTGCTTGGCTGGGCTGGTGATGGGCCTGGGCTGCAAGTGAGTCCAAGCAACGTGAAGGAGTTAGGCGTGACCTGGATAAAAGGGAGCAGCTTCGATGCGGAAGGGACGAACAGAACTGATGTATGAGCTCTGATCTCCTTGATCCCCTTCGTCTCCTCCCGAATCCCTGTATCTCTGGATCCTACCGTGAGATTGCTTCTATCTACTCCTGAACCCTAGCTCCCCTCTCGAATCCCCCTTCCCTTGTATCACAACGATCTAGGATCGTGACACATACGCGCTTGGTGTTGGCCCGTCAAGAAGGCCGCCGCGGACAGCCGCGCGAAATCTCCACGCTGCACTCATCGTCGACCCGTGTTCGGACCCAGAAGCTCGCAGCGGAACCACGGCCATCCTCTTCTCCGGTTTGCTGCTGGTCCTCCCCAGACACCCTCGTGATTCCGGCCACCGACTTTCTCTTACCTGCTCGCGAAGAAATTTGGGGAAACAAGATACTCATCCACAAACAATGGCGACCGTGACGGCCGAATTGCCAGAGCTGCCTGAGGACATCCTGATTGATATACTTGCCCGCGTCGAGATCCCTGACCGCGCGCGTGCGAGCTCTGTGCGCCCCTCCTGGCGTTCGGCCTACACCAGCCTACTCAACCTCGGGAAGCACTACAAACAGCCTCAGACGCCGTACCTGATCTACACTTCTGAGCATGCCGGCGAGAACGTCGCATGCCTCTACAGTCTCGTGGAGAAGAGGGTTTACAAGCTAACTCCGACAGAGCCACCCCTCCGCAGTAGGTTCCTGATCGGATCGTCCCAGGGCTTGCTGGCTACAGTCGATGAGAGATCTGAGATGCAGCTCGTCAACCCGATCACTGGTGAGCAAATCGACCTCCCTTCGGTGATCATCGTAGATCAGGTGAAGCCCATCTATGACGACTCTGGTGCTGTCCACAAGTACGAGTACTCACGGCACACTGCGAAGAAGGTTCTCTGGCCCCCAGAAATCGTTGCTCTTGACCAGCTACGGGAGGTTCTCCAGCACAAGGCTTTCGTGCTCTCTGTTACATCCACAAAAGGGAGCTCGATTGTGGTGCTCATCCACAATCCGCATCGCCAGCTCTCGTTTGTGAGGATCGGGGATGATAGCTGGACCTGGCTGCCGCCGCACGCCTTCTTCGATGACTGCATCTACAAGGATGGACTACTGTATGCTGTGAACACGCATGGAGAAATTCATGCCTTCGATCTCACTGGCCCTCAGGTGGCATGCAAGATGATTCTGGGGGGGTCGGAGGTTGTGAAGTGGACCAGCATGTACATTGTGCAAGCTCCATGGGGCGGTCTTCTGCAAGTTGGGAGGTCCTTTGCCGATTACGAGTTACAACCTGAGAACGGAGCATTTGAATACTGGAACACCGGCAGGATTAGGATATATGAAGTTGACATTGCAGGGAACAGACGCAAGAAAGTCAGGTGCTTGGGTGACCATGTGTTGTTTCTTGGGCATAATCAGTCGCTGCTTCTCAGCGCCAAAGAATATCCGAGTCTCAGGGCAAATCATGCTTATTTCACTGACGATAGTTTTTTGTGGACGAAGGGATTTGCGAATAATCGCCGTGATATAGGAATTCTCAGCTTGTGTAATAACATCAGGGAGGAAATTGTGTCGCCTCAGCGTTGGTATGATCGTCCAGATCCCACGTGGATTACACCTGATCTTAGGATGACTCCAACGGGGCGACGCATCGAGTCCGCGCGGCTCCGTTCATGTCCGTGGAGGCCAAAAACACGGCCCAACGGGGCGACGCAAACGGACCGCGGTCCGTTTTTTGGTCCGCCGCGACCCATTCTTGGCCCAAATTTGGGCCACCGATGCGTCGGGCGCGGACGCGAGCGGAGCGCTAGCGTGTCCTGCCCTAGTCCGCCCCTGGCCCACGCTTGGCCCCCGTGTCAGTGTGATACAACGGTCACCTACCCCGCATTAACTGTCCCTAGGAGTCGCCGGAGTCGCTGCGCGCGCCGTTGCAGACGCGGCAGAGGAGGCCGAGATGGAGCAAACACGTCGCGCGGCGGAGACTGCCAAACGCGCAGCCAGACGCAAGCGGCAACGCGATGCCGAGGCCGGCGGTGCTACGTGTTTAGTAGCGACTAAAAAGAGAGGAGGAGGAGCCAGCTAGTCCGTCGCTGGCCCCGACCATGGCGAAGGAAGAGCCAGCAAGTCCGTGGCCAAACGGGCGGCTGGCTGGACGTTCCTCAAGGCCGAAGCCCTTGATCTCCCCCCTTATCGGCCATGGCGGCGGCCGGTTATTAATTAGGTTTAATGATAGTGTAGATTAATGTAGGGAGATGGATCGCCGGCCGGCGTTCACATTAGGCCGACGGCCCGGCTACTCCAAAACCGCGTACGGCCGGCTATATAGTTGCCTCGCCGCGGTCCGCTGCTCATCGTCGCACCGATGGCAAACCAGGAAGACGAAGCTGTGGCCGTGCAGGCGGCGCTTGCCGTGCCGAAGGAGGAGGAAGTCGTGCCCGAGGAGGACGCCGTGCCGAAGAAGGAGGAAGTCGTGCCCCAGGAGGACGCCGGGCCGAAGGAGGAGGAAGTCGTGCCGGCAACTCCACTGCGCCCACCTGCCCCGACGTACAATCCCTGGGAGCCCTGGTCTCCCTGGGAATCTCGGCTCGCCTTGGCAGACCCAAGGTGGTTCGCACCGCCGTGGGCTCCGGCCGCCGCGAAACCAGAAGCGGCAGTGGCGCCGGAGTACGTGCCGGGATCTCCACCGCCACCCCCGGCCATCGATGCACCGGCTACTCCACCACCACCACCGGAGGAGGACGACGACGAGGAGAAGGACTAGATTATAGGTCGTATTTTATTATAAATTCCCAATGTAATCTTCAAAATTCTATGTTTAATGAAATATTGGAAGAAAAAAAGTTGGCCGGACTGGATGCGTCGGGCCGTTGGGGCAGTGGCCGGAAAGGGGCGGACATGGGCCGGACGCGCGTCCGTTTGCCGACCCAAACGGACCAAACGCGGACCAAACGCGCGTCCGTTTGGGTCGCCCCGTTGGAGTCATCCTTAGGAAGATGAATGTCAGGACCCTATCTGCTATCTGAAGAACAGGACAGCAACCCCATCGACAAGGCCAACGGCTGTTGACATAGGTATACATCTCGGGTACCCTACCATGAGGGTACCTGGTGCACGTAATGACTAAGGCCTAATGACGAAGGGCCTGCTCGAAGCCCAAGACAGGAGGCCCAAAGAAGATGGAGTACCCTCCAAGATTTATACATAGGCATAGTCGGTTAGGACTTTCCTTATATGTAAACCAGGTCGGTTACGTACTCCCGAGACCCAGCCTATTTAAAGGCTGGGAGGGGCCGATCTAGGGACAAGCCATACTCAAACCACCAAAACTCTAGCGAGATCGTCATCTCGCCGGACCACCTTGTAACCTCATAATCTCACGCGATCAATAACAGACAAGCAGGAAGTAGGGTCTTTACCTCCACCCGAGGGGCCTGAACCTGGGTAAATCTTTGCCTCTGCTTGTCAGCCGACGAAACTACCAGTACTACCACGTTCTCTCCCCATAATCTCAACCCTAGGTCCTTAACCATGGGATTTGATGAGTACACCTCGTCAATTGGCGCCGTCTGTGGGAAAGAATAGTGCTGGACTCACGGTTTCTTCGGTTCCATCGGAAAACGGCGACTCGCCGATCGGATCTACAAACGGCAACTCGCCGGCTGCATCACAAACCAGAACTCGCCGACTCAGGCGGCACACGGCAACTCGCCGGCTCACTCGACAAACGGCAACACGCCAGCTTCACCCGCAAAAAGCGCATCGGATCCTCTGATGGATTTCGAGCCACACTCGCCAGGATTCCAGGAGGCCTTCTCCGATCTCGAGTCAGGTTTGGGTTTAACCGTTGGTTCGTTCAATTTTTTCGTCAACAAGCTTGGTGTGCAGGACTTGACGGATCCACGCCAACTCGCGACTTCCGCACCCGAGGCTCCATCGGTTGCGGTTCCTTCGACTGCGGATCCCTCAACTGCGTCCATACCATCGTCGATCCTCCAAGCTTGCTCGTCTGCAACAACCATGTCCACACGAGAGATGCACGAGCTCATCGAAGAACTCAGGGCGAGGAGGCCGAATCAGCATACCGCACAAACGATCCCGAGCTCGATCTCTCACTCGAGGATAGTTTCGACTGCGGGATCTCCTTCAGCGACTTCGACGAACCGAAACTCATATCGACAACCACGTCGACTCCGAGATCTGCACCAACAACAACAACCTCGACTTCGAGATTCATAACAACTTCGTCGACGCCGAGATGAGCATAGGCGATGAAGGCATCGACAGCGAGATCCGTCCAGACGGACCACTCGACGGGCATATCGACTCCGACATGAGCCTTGATGACGATGTCGAGTCCATGACGGGACTCGAAGACACACATACATACCCTCGGGTGATACCCCAGCAGGTCTACGTCGCCATCGCCGCAGAATCATCAGATGCTGCGGCCAGCCGCAGGCCTACAGAATTCCCGTGCACAGTTACTATGCCGGACGGAGTCACAACTCTCACAATCACTGCTGAGATGGCAGCAAAAGCAGATAAAGTCATCAAGGAGTGCACAATGATGCCAGCAGACGCAACACAAGAGGAGATGTTGACCTTCCAGTACTTCAACTGGCAGGAATCACTTCGACTGCGGCAGGTCAGAGCAACACTCGAAGAACGCAAAAAGCAAGCTAGCTTGTCGAGTGCGCGAAGAAGACAGCTCTCCCTGAGCTCCACCGGGCGAGCAGACACAAGACCCAGATCAAGGTTGTCACACCTCTCGCCAGACGAAAGGGCGGCACTCACCCGCAACTTAGGCAACTCTTTCATGACATACGACGAAGAGGGAGTGCCAGTACCCAAAACAGCTGCGGGTGCCTCTTCACCGCTGCAGCATACCTAGAGGCAATCAAGCCTCCAGCTGATGACCCCAATGCAAAACTGCATCGCCAGCAGATCAAATCACTCGCCTTAGCGGCGAAGGCCATACGCCAAATCCAAGAACTCCAGGTGGGAGTCGAGACCGTGCCCTAGTCGACACGCGTCGGGAAGAGCATAATCACAGTGGTCACCGCCACCACTCGAAGGAAAGAAGCGGCTCGCGTAGGCGCAGGTCCAGGAGCAGATCACGCAGATCTTACAGTAGCGACTCATACTCTGATCGAGAGCCTGAGCCACATGGAGCTCTGTGCTTCACTCGACGCGTCCGCGAGACACGGATGCCCAAAGGGTTCAAACTCACATCTGAACAGCCCAAGTACACGGGTCGACAGGAACCTTCGGGTGGCTGGAAGACTACAGGCTGGCTGTCGCGTGCCAGCGAGGCACAAACACCACAGCCATGCAATACATACGACTCATGCTCGAAGGCACAGCCCGCGACTGGCTCAAGGCTACCTCCATCAACATACGACTCGTGGGATCACTTCCGCATGACTTCATCAAAAACTTCGAGCCTCTATGTGAGCGCCCAAAAACGTTCGAGGAGCTGCGAGCTGCGTTCAACGTCAGACGAAACGTTGAGGTCATACATCAGACGATGGACTGAGATACGCAACTCAGTCGGAGTAATTTCAGAAGATATGGCCATGGATGCTTTCATAATGGGACTCGCCAGGCGGACTCAAAGAAGCACTTGGTCGCAAAAAGCCAACCTCTGTGGCTAACCTCTTGATGACCGCGACTGAGTGGGCAGACGGAGAAGACATGGCGCGCACCACACGCGGGTCCTCACCCCGTGACAATCATGAAAGCGGCAGTCGAAGCCGCAGAGACTCGTACAGAGACGACCGAAGGCGCAACGTTCAAAACGTCACTACGACGACAGACCCGAATTCATGGCGGCTGGGTTCTCCACACCCCGCAATGACCAAGACAGAAGCGACCGACGGTCAGAAGATCGGCGAGACAGTCGAGATGATCGCGGGACAGTCGAGATGATCGTCGGACAGTCGAGACCGCGGCCAACGCAGTGATAGCTACAAGAGGAAGGACTGGCGCAAGTCACGATCCGGGCACAATCTGAGCGATCATTCGAAGAAAAGATGGATGCTGATTGCAGATTCCACCTGTACAAGGGGGACGACGGAAAACTGCGCTCCAATCACTCGATGAGAAACTGCAGGGAGTTCGACCAAATGGCGACTGATTACGTAAATCTCAGAAAGGCAGCAGCCACACAAGCACCTGCACCCGTGCCTCAGCCAAACAATTGCCTGTTCTGATGGCACCACCTCCACCACCACAGCCTGCCGCAGGCGGAAATCTCGCGGGTGCCATACAGCACATACCTCGGGTGGACGAACCACAGTACCCTCCGCCCCAAGGGCAGATGTACATGATACAGAAAGGTCGCCCTTCCAACAGGGAGCAAAAACTTCGCACTCGACAAGTAAACATGGCGGTCATGTCACCTCCCGCTGTAACTGAATTCTTGAAGGGTTCTGAAACCGCAATAAGCTTCAGCAGAGAGGACCACCCTCCATCGGTTGTTCGTCCAGGGCACTCTGCTCTGGTACTCGACGCGCAAATTGGAGGCTACGCCATGTCCAAGGTCTTCATGGATGGTGGCAGCGGCATAAACATCATCTTCGCAGATACGCTCCGCAAAATGAACAGGTCAGTCGAAAACCTGCCAAGTCTTCAAATACCTTTCACGGTATCGTCCCAGGAAAGCAATAAGCCCAGAAGGCACCATACAACTCGACGTAACGTTGGGGACAAGAACCACTTCAGGACAGAATCGATTGAGTTCGAAGTTGTCGACTGGAAGTCACAATACCATGCTATACTTGGACGCCCGACGTTCGCTCGATTCATGGCGGTGCCACATTACGCATACCTCCAGCTGAAGATGCCTGGACCAAAAGGAGTAATCACAGTCAAGGGAACTTCCAAAAGTCTGACTCTTGCGACCGAGAATTCAGCAAAATCTCTGAGATGTTTGGCATGGAAGCAACACTCGCTGATCTAGCGGTCTCCAACGATCGAACACTTATGCCAGAACACAAAAAGGTGGCAGTCGACAGAGCATTCAATGCCACCAATGACACAAGATCGCATCAGGTGCACCCGACTGACCCGACCAAGACAGTCAATGTCTCGTCGAGTCTGCCTATCGCATAGGAAAGCGCGCTCGTCGAATTCCTCCGTGAGAACTGGGATATATTTGCATGGTGTCCAGCCGACATGCCAGGTATTCCCAGGGAATTCGCCGAGCACTCTCTCCAATTTTTCCAGATGCTAAACCAGTCAAGCAAACAATGCGCCGCATATCCGGCCCAAAAAGAACCGCAGTCGAAGCCGAAGTCGACAGGCTACTCGCAGCAGGTTTCATCAGAGATCAAGAAATCACAATGGGTGGCCAACCCCGTACTCGTAGAGAAGAAGCACACAGATATCCTTCGGATGTGCGTAGATTTACAGCACTCAATAATGTTGTCCAAAGGATCACTTTCCACTACCTCGAATCGACCAGATCGTCGACTCCACCGCCGGGTGCGCTCGCTTGTCCTTCCTGGATGCTTACTCGGGTTACCACCAGATAAGGATGAAGGAAGAGGATGAAGAGAAAACGGCGTTCATAACCCCACTCGGGGTCTACTGCTACACCACAATGCCTTTCGGGCTCAAGAACGCAGGCGCAACCTACCAGCGCATGATGCAAGATTGCCTCAAGAAGCAAATTGGGCGAAACGTCCAGGTCTATGTAGATGACATCGTCATCACACAAGGAGGAAAACACACTACTCGATGACTTGCGAGAGACGTTCGCAAACCTCAAACGCTTCCACATCAAGCTCAACCCGAAGAAGTGCACGTTCGGCGTGCCAGCCGGGCAACTCCTCGGGTATCTAGTCTCAGCTCGAGGAATCGAGGCAGACCCGGAGAAAATACAGGCCATCTTGACGATGCAAAGGCCTTCAAAGCTCCATGACGTGCAAAAGTTAGCGGGTCGAGTAGCAGCACTCAGTCGATTCATCAGCAAGCTAGGCGAAAAAGCACTCCCGTTCTATCGACTGATGAAGAAAGCAGACAAATTCGAGTGGACGCAAGAAGCCGAAGCAGCCTTCACGGACCTCAAGCGAGTCCTCACAAGCCCTCCAATCCTCGTCGCACCAAGGGAACGCGAGCCACTGTACCTATATGTCTCTGCAACTAACAGGGTGGTGAGCACCGTACTGGTAGTCGAACGAAGGGAGGAGGGACACACCCAAAGCATACAACGTCCAGTCTATTACTTGAGTGAAGTGCTCTCCATATCAAAGCAGCGGTACCCGCACTATCAAAAGCTGGCCTACGCCGTGTTCATGTCCTCAAGGAAGCTGACGCATTACTTCTCCGAGCACCCGATCACTGTAATCAGCACCTCAGGGATCGGGGACATCCTCACAAACCCCAACGCAACTGGGCGAGTCGCAAAATGGCTCATCGAGCTAGCACCACGAGACATCAAGTATGATTACCCGAAGGCCATCAAAGCACAAGTTTACCTGACTTCCACACCGAGTGGATTGAAGCTCAGCTCCCAGGAGCGCCAGATGTGTCCAACTCATGGACTATGTACTTTGACGGCTCGAAGAAAAACGAAGGCGCAGGCGCAGGTGTCATCCTCATATCACCAAAAGGCGACAAGCTCGCTACATCCTGCAAATGGGATTCGAGTTCCCATCAATAACGAAGCGAGTATGAGGCCCTGATCCACGGCATGAGGATGGCCAAAGCCCTTGCACTCGACTGATGATCTACGGTGACTCGAATCTTGTGGTGCAGCAAACAATGAAGGCCTGCGATGCAATCGCAGATAACATGATCGCCTACCGAGACCTGTACAACATCATGGAGGGCAGCTTCGAAGGCTGCGAGTTGCGGCACATAGGGCGTGAAAGCAATGAAGAAGCAGATAAGTAGCCAACATTGGTGCGACCAAAGCACCAGTCCACCTGGTGTCTTCTTCGAGCGCATCGAGCACAGGTCCATCAAGAAAAACGAGCATCTCCTACATCAGCCGCACCAGCCAAGAGCAAAACACCTAGCACAGAGGACCCGCCAGTCGAGGTACTCCTCATCGAGCCAACTTGGACTCAACCTTTCCTCGCATACATACTCCGCGGCGAGGTACCTGAAGACATAACAGAGTCAAGACGCGTCACTCGACGATCTAAAGCATACACTGTCATCAACGGTGAACTGTACAAACGCAGCATATCAGGTATGTTCCAACGTTGCATAGCATTTGAAGATGGCCAAGCCATCCTTCGTGATATTCATGCAGGTACTTGCGGGCACCATGCCAGCAGTCGATCACTCGTAGCCAAAGCCTTTCGCGCAGGCTTCTACTGGCCCACAGCACTCAAAGACGCGGAGGACATAGTCAAAAGGTGCATCGGCTGTCAAAAATTCGCCACAAAGCCGCACGCACCCGCATCGGCGTTGAAGACAATACCATTGGCCTGGCCCTTCGCCCAGTGGGGGCTCGATATGGTTGGGCCACTCAAAAAATCCTCCCATGGAGGGCATACTCACCTTCTGGTGGCGGTCGACAAGTTCACCAAGTGGATTGAAGCAGTCCCTATCACAAGTTCGACTGCCACTACAGCAGTCAATTTCATAAAATCCATCATATACCGCTTTGGTGTGCCAAGTAGCATCATCACTGAACGGTACAAACTTCACGGCTGAGAATTCAAATTTCTGCAAAGAGCAAGATATCACGCTCAATTATGCATCGTGGCACACCCGCAGTCAAATGGCCAAGTCGAAAAGCCAATGGGCTTGTGACGAGTGGAATCAAGAAACGCCTCCTGGTGCCACTCAAAAGGCAGCGGGTGCTTGGGTCGAGAGAACTCCATCTGTGCTATGGAGCTACGCACAACCCAATGCCTCAACAAATTTACCCCATTCTTCATGGTCTACGGCGCAGAGGCAATCCTGCCATCAGACGTAAGGTTCAATGCACCAAGAGTCGAAGCATACAATGAAGATGCAGATGAAGCACTCGAAGATGCAGTCGACTTGCTCGAAGAAGCACGCAACACGGCGCTAGCACGCACAGCTGTCTACCAGCAAGATCTACGCAACTATCACAGCCGTCGACTGCGTACCAGGTCCTTCGAGGTTGGCGACTGGTACTTCGACTGAAGCAAAAGAAGGTGCACAAACTTGCTTCTCCATGGGAAGGACCCTTCATCATCACCGAGGTCATTGGGTGGAGCATACAGACTGAAGCACGCGAAGACAGGCGAACTCTCATAATCCTTGGAACGTTGCGCAGCTGCGCCGTTTCTATGCTTAGATTGCTCAGTCGCATAATGTAATAGGCACATATGTCGGATGGCTGCAGGTTTCAGACGCGCTCTTTTCCTTACCAGGGTACCTAAGGGGACTGGAAGGTTTTTAATGAGGCGGCCTGCAGCTTAACATTCAAAATGGAATATAATCAATGATTCCTCATATTTCTCCTGCTTACTACTCGCATAATTACTCACACAACTTAGCCTCACGAGCACTCGGGGGCTGTGTTACTCAAACATGAGCTTTCGCTCCTTCTTAAACATAATACTCCAGCCGCACTCGAATACTCGGGGGCTGGGTCATAAAAATCATACAAACAAGTTGCTCAATGACATGAGTCGAAGCTCCAAACATCGCAAAAATTCACAGCCTCATTCAG
>CAMZMU010000087.1:25493615-25622503 GCA_947311845.1 Poa pratensis
CTGATAGCCCTTGACGTAGTTACCTGCGTCAAAAGAATATGGGTTAGGTTGAGACTCCAAGTGCAGAGTGTATATAGTATGGAAGAGTTTTCCCCACGAGGGGTGACTCGAGGGTTTAATATCGAACTCTCGGGGAATCAGTAGTGAAGATTTATCTTCTTATCCTTCTCTTGAAACCTGCAAAACAAAGTAAATTGTTTTGTGCCCTCAACCTCACCAAGTGGTTGTCAAGCACAAGGTGTGAGAATGATATAATAATAAATGCAAAACAGTAAATAAATATGCAATGATGTAAATAAATATGCAAGGATGGTGGAAACAATGATAAATGATATTTTTGGGTTTTTATTGTGAATGCAAGATGTAAAAGTTTTTTGTATTTTCGGATTTTTAAATGGCAGAAAATGTAAAAGTGGATAAAAGTTGTTGGAAAGGTGTTTCTTATGATTAAAAATGGACCGGGGTTCATGGTTTCACAAATGCACTCTCTTTAATAAAGTGGTAGACAATGGAACACTAGAATTGACATATGAGATTGCAACAAAAGGTTTCATGACAAGTTACTAATTATATGGGCATCACGTCCTAACATAGAGATCTTTTGTTTATTAATCTCTCTTATACTCCACCAAGATGCGAACTAAATCATAACACCTTAGTAATTAAGATAAATCAGAGCATAGCATAAGTTCATGACATGAAGTTAAAATAAGAACATGCTAGATCTAGTCATGGAGTAGTGGCAATGGTCACACCCACATCTCCGGTAGCAAGGTATTTTTCTTTATCCCTAGTGAGGCAACAAAGTAAGGTAAAAACCCAAGTGGATCGCGGAACTTTCTCTCACGTTCACCGCACTAGCCCCCCCCGTTACTCCAACTAATGCACACGTTCCCCCTCACACGCTCTCATACACATGCTTGATCAACAAGTAAACAAGAACGGGGTACATAATATGCATCTACTTTCATAACTGAAACAAAACTATTGCAATCTCAAACATATATTAACTCATAAAAAGATCCACCACAAAGGTATTACATAGATGACCGTAATCATGTTCAGCAGCTCATACGGTACTAATTAGTGAAGCTCAAGAGAGGAGAGATACATAAGTTACTTCCACAAACCCATAGTCCAGGGGTGGACTACTCCCTCTTCATCATGGAGACGGTGGAGAAGTCGTTGGAGAAGATGGAGACCACGCCGGCAGCGCCCCGCCGGAGTTTTCCCCCTCCAATCTGCAACTCCAGGTCTCTGTTTCGTGGTTTCTGTGTTTTGCGGCGCTCCTTTCCGAAGGGCGTCGGGGACTATTTTTATAGTCGTTTTTAGGTCAAGACGGAGGCTCGGGAAAAAGATCGACGGCAACGGAGCCACGGGCCCAGATGTGGGTCCCACGCGGCCAGGAATCTGGCCGCGTGGGCCCACTCTCTTGGCCCTCGGGCCTCCGTTTGTTCGCTTCCTTCGCTCCACGCTTTGTTCCTTCCAAAAACTGATGCTCGTAAATTTCAGGTCATTTGGACGTCGTTTGGGTCCCTGAAACATCAAAATATAGAAAATAGGGTTTTCTGCCTGTGCAGGGTTAATTCCAGAAAAATAGGGAAACATGAAATATTCCCAAAATCAATATAAAACAATGATATAACCCTTATATGATGCAAATATGATTGAAATATAAGTAATATAATGCAAAGTTCATGTATGCATTTTACATGCATCAACATCCCCAAGCTTAACCTATACTCGTCCTCGAGTATGAAGGTGATAAAACTAACATGGACTTTGCATTTAATACTATCAATGGATATCAAAGATGATTACTATTGCTACATAGAGTCAAATGATTCATTCTTCAAAGGAGTAGCAATATAGATAGATTATGAAGTGATATCAAATATTCAATGTAAGGATGTTCAATGATAATTCACAAAGTGTAACATAGAAGAAAGTACTATGGACCAAATGTATGCATAATGAAAAGTAAAAACATCCTATATGGTCATAGAGTATTCTTATGAAATCTGAATATAAAAGGTGGACACTTTGGATAGATAAATAAGTAGAGGTAAACATGAATAAGTTTCATCTAACTTCCAAATGCTTCTACTTAAGTTAATGTTTGCAATGTGGTATTCATTGGTGTCAAGCTCTCATTACCCCTATCATAGCATCTTGAATGATTAAAGTTTAAAGTGAAAGCAAATATGAGTATGTGCTTGACAAAGTATGGTTGAATGTCTCATGCCCCGTGAATACAAGTACCTACACCATGTGTTACTCAACTTGGACACAAAGCAAGTTCAAGTTAAGGTCATTGTAAGTAATATAATAGCATCATCAAGAGCGTCAACTGGGGTACCTCTTGCCCAGGACATGGAACAAGCCCATGTCAAAATGACAAGACAAACAACAATGAACAATCTCACACTTTTTATTTACTATTGGTATAGCTTTTTATTATGAGGTGCATCACTGAAGGTTCATATGAAGTAAATTTCCACCATGAATGATGCATGGCTTAGATTAGCGGCCCAGGCGTCTCTCTAGCCATTTATACAAACTCTTTAAACTTACTAAGTTTCCACATTTATTTGGCACCATGATAAGCATCCATAAACAAAAGTACATGATATCAACTAAATATAATAAGTGCATGTTGAAAGCTTGCCATGTGACAGCACATATGAGCTAACTCCCAACCAAGACTTTGTCAAGCTCACAACTTCATAATTTTAATCACAATGGTCATGTTTATTAAGTGCAATAAAAGTAAAGTGTGCATCAAGTTCGTGAGAGCTTTTAACCAACTTTTCCCATACAATCAATAACATAAGCATTTTAATTCAGAAGTATAGATAACACAATATAACATGATAAACATACTGGAATAGCATAAAGCTAATAGGTAGATATGGTGGACTCACTGGAAAAACTTTGGTTGAAGGTGTTGGAAAACAAGTTTTTACTTGTTGGAATTTTTGGGCTAGCAAGAGGGAGAAAGTTGACCATCTAAATGCATGCATAAGTGTCCATAGAACTAACCAATCCATGTTAAACAAAGTAAAGTAACATTCACATCAAAACATGAATAAAAGATAGCTCTTGATAAAACACTTGCAAATTAATATTCATTAAAAGCACATGAATCATGCAACTATATGTATCTTTTGAATCAACTCAAACATCCTTTCCCAATATTTTAATAGCATCCAACTTAATTCAACCCAAATTTCCAGTAGCTCTCTCATATATAAATGATAGTGGTGGTCTCAAGAAAAAAAAATCAAACCGAAATAAAAAGCAAATAAAAGACGCTCCAAGTTTATGCGATAAAGTGCATTGATCGAAAAACAGAAGTTAGACGTGTGCAAACCGAGAGTGTGTTGGTCCAGTGGGGTTGTCTTCACATCCCCAAGCTTATGGTCTTCACCATCCTTGGATAGCTCTTGGTGCATCTCCTCTAATCCCTGTGAAAAAACTTCAAAACACCGTTTCTCCCATTTCTTTTCTGTGGGGTGACATTAGTAGTGATAGACAAAAGATTCTTGCTGCATAAAATCCTTAACAAAAATTCATATGAATGTCCAGAAAGTGTATAATGTTGTATGCCTACTATAAACTCAATTGGATCAAAAAGATTCAAGTTAAAAGTTCAAAGAATGCATCAAACAAAATGGGACAGAATCTGTCCAGAAAAACAGCAGCAGCAAAACGTATTTTTCTACCCTACTTAAAATGTCGAAAAATCTGAAAAATTCATATACAGAGGATGAAAAGTTGCAACTACAGTTCAAATACAGCTCATTCGGAGTTACAGAATAAAATAAAAATCAACCGTGCACAGATTCGTGCAGGAATAAAATCTCCGAATGCAAATAGCAACTTTTTCAAACCAAAATAGGTAAAACTTGGCACTTTATTAAAAATTCCAGAAACAAAACTAAAAACTAAGTCTCTTGTTACAGCAAGAGGACAAAGAAAATCAAAATAAAAACAACCGGGTTGCCTCCCGTAAAGCGCTTTCTTTATAGCCATATAGCTAGGCTTCTTACTTGATATTTATTGTGGACGAAGCTCATGAGGGAGCTTGAACTTTGATGTGTCCCTCTTCCTTGGGAAGTGTTCCATGCACTTCTTGTGTGGAAACTGAAACTTCACATTCCCTTCTTTTGAATCAATGATAGCACCTGTGGTACGAAGAAAAGGTCTTCCAAGAATAATTGGACTAGAGGTTTTATTCCCCATATCCATGATTAGAAAATCAACAGGTACAAATGTCATATGCAACTCTACCATAACATCACTTACTTTTCCTAAAGCATGTTTAATGGAATCATCAGCAAGTGCAAGTTCAATAGAGCATTTTTCAAGATTCTTTAATTCAAGAACTTCATATAATTCTTTAGATAAAACAGAGACACTAGATCCTAGATCTAATATAGCATGGTGTGTCTCTTTTCCAATGGTTACTAGTACTTTGGGAATCCATATATCCCCAAGCTTAGGTGGTATCATAGCTTCTTGGTTGTACCTAGCAATCTTTTCTTTTAAAACATGATTAGCAATATAAGAACCAAAACCTGCTTGGTTAACATTAATGGAAGGATCACTTGCAAATTTTTGTAAGATAGATATTAATTCATGCAAGCTACACTTCTCTAAATCAACAAATGGTTCCTTGACTTCACTAAGCATTTTAACTTCTCAACTTTTTTCTCCTTTTTAACCCACACTTGTTTCTTAACAGGAACTTCCTTCACATAGGTTTGTAGATCTAATATTGACCTATCAATAGAAAC
Organism: Poa pratensis; assembly: GCA_947311845.1. Taxonomy (NCBI): domain Eukaryota; kingdom Viridiplantae; phylum Streptophyta; class Magnoliopsida; order Poales; family Poaceae; genus Poa; species Poa pratensis. Next base: position 25,498,415 of record CAMZMU010000087.1, read on the forward strand.
TTTTAGTTGTTTGATCCCAGTTTCATCTTTTGTTTCTATATAACTCCCAAATAAATTTTCCATTAAATTATTAGCATGTGAGGGATTACCAGAAGCAAATCTTCCATTAGTCAATGAATCTAGAAAACATTTTGACCAGCCATCTAGACCATTATAAAAATTTCTTATCAAAGTAGCAGGGGTATGCTTGTTGACGCCATTTTTATTAATTTTCTTCATTCTATACCAAGCATCCATTAATGACTCTCCATAATATTGACCAAATTTTTTCATTTCAATACTAGAATCCATTTTGATAAAGTTTTTATGTGTTTTTTAATTTTTTTATGCAAAACTGAAAATAAAATGATACTAAACAATGCAAACCGAAATAACAAATGCAACACAAATGCAAAAATCAAAATAAAATATGCAAACCAAAATATAAATATGATATGCAAGACAAAAACAAAACAAAATAAAATGATTTGAAGGTAAAGATGGATAAGATGATGCTCACGTAGGTGCAACCTCCCCAAGCTTAGGTGTTTGCACAAGTTGGTGATGAAGTTGACTTGTTGTGAGATATCCTTGGATAAACCTTTCAGCTATGGTTCCCCGACAACGGCGCCAGAAAACAGTCTTGATGGCCCTTGACATAGTTACCTGCGTCAAAAGAAAATGGGTTAGGTTGAGACTCCAAGTGCAAAGTGTATAGTATAGGAAAGACAGTTTTCCCCACGAGGGGTGACTCGAGGGTTTAATATCAAACTCTCGGGGAACCAGTAGTGTAGGTTTTATCTTCTTATCCTTCTCTTGAGAACCTGCGAACAAGTAAATTGTTTTGTGCCCTCAACCTCACCAAGTGGTTGTCAAGCACAAGGTGTGAGAATGATATGATAAAGGTAAATGCAAAACAGTAAATAAATATGCAATGATGGTAAATAAATATGCAAGGATGGTGGAAACAATGATAAATGATATTTTTGGGTTTTATATTGTGAATGCAAGATGTAAAAGTATTTTTGTATTTTCGGATTTAATAATAGCAGAAAATGTAAAATGGATAAAAGTTGTTGGAAAGGTGTTTCTTATGATTAAAAATGGACCGGGATTCATGGTTTCACAAATGCACTCTCTCTTTAATAAAGTGGTAGACAATGGAAAAATAGAATTGACATATGAGATTGCAACATAAAGGTTTGACAAGTTACTAATTATATGGGCATCACGTCCTAACATAGAGATCTTTTGTTTATTAATCTCTCTTATACTCCACCAAGATGCGAACTAAATCATAACACCTTAATAATTAAGATAAATCAGAGCATAGCATTAAGTATCATGACATGAAGTTAAAATAAGAACCTGCTAGATCTAGTCATGGAGTAGTGGCAATGGTCACACCCACATCTCCGGTAGCAAGGTATTTTTCTTTATCCCTAGTGAGGCAACAAAGTAAGGTAAAAACCCAAGTGGATCGCGGAACTTTTTCTCATGTTCACCGCACTAACCACCCCCTTTACTCCAACTAATGCACACGTTCCCCTCACACGCTCTCATACACATGCTTGATCAAAACAAGTAAACAAGAACGGTGTACATAATATGCATCTACTTTCATAACTGAAACAAAACTATTGCAATCTCAAACATATATTAACTAAAAAGATCCACCACAAAGGTATTACATAGATGACCGTAATCATGTTCAGCAGCTCATACGGTACTAATTAGTGAAGCTCAAAGAGAGGAGAGATACATAAGTTACTTCCACAAACCCATAGTCCAGGGGTGGACTACTTCCTCTTCATCATGGAGACGGTGGAGAAGTTGTTGGAGGAGATGGAGACCACCCCGGCAGCGTCCCGCCGGAGTTTTCCCCCTCCAATCTGCAACTCCAGGTCTCTGTTTCGTGGTTTCTGTGTTTCTGCGACGCTCCTTTCCGAAGTGCGTCGGGGACTATTTTTATAGTCGTTTTTAGGTCAAGATGGTGGCTCGGGAAAAAAGATCGACGGCAACGAAGCCACGAGGCCCCAGATGATGGGTCCCATGCGGCCAAAGAATCTGGACGCGTGGGCCCACTCATCTTGGCCTCGGGCCTCCGTTTGTTCGCTTCCTTCGCTCCCACGCTTTGTTCCTTCCAAAAACTAATGCTCGTAAATTTCCAGTTCATTTGGACGTCGTTTGGGTCCCTGAAACATCAAAATATAGAAAATAGGGTTTTCTGCCTGTGCAGGGTTAATTCCAGAAAAATAGGGAAATTATGAAATATTCCCAAATCAATATAAAACAATGATATAACCCTCATATGATGCAAATATGATTGAAATATAGTAATATAATGTAAAGTTCATGCATGCATTTTACATGCATCAGTCGCCGCCGGCTTCTCTCGCTTGCAAGGTCTCCATCGCCGGTTCGTCTTCGCCGTCATCGACCGGGACTTCATCGACAACTTCGCCATCGACTCCGATCTGCGCGTCATCGTCGCCGCCATGGCGCGTTCCGCATTGCGTCGGTCTGATCAACCGACCGCGCGCCTGCACCGCCAAGCACGTCCCCGAGCACGCGCTACCACCGATCGAGCTACAGGCTGCCGCCGTGTCGCCCCTTCGGGCCGCCGCGCCGCCGCCATTGGTCCATGTTGCCGGCAGCCAACGCGCCTTCCCAGGCGTGTATGCCGCTGGCAACACCCGCCGTCGCCCCGACCGGGCACTGCTGTTGCGTCGCCCCTTTGGGCTGTAGCGCCGCGGCACGCGGTCCTCTTCGCCGTCCCTGCGCGTCGACTTCTACGTGGTATGCGCCGCGCTGATACGTGTCAAACGTATCTATAATTTCTGATGTTCCATGTTGATATTATACCAATTGTTACATGTTTTACATACACTTCATAGCATTTTTATGCATTTTTCTGAGACTAACCTATTAACAAGATGCCACAGTGCCAGTTCCTGTTTTCTGCTGTTTTTGTATTTCAGAAAAGCTGTTCTGGAAATATTCTCGGAATTGGACGAAACCTGGATAGGACCTCCTATTTTTCCAACACGTACACGAAGTCCGAAGGAGAGACGGAGGCGACCGAGGAGGGCGCCACACCTAGGGCGGCGCGGCCCTCCCTCCAACCGCGCCGTGGTGGGGTGTGGGCCCCTCGGGTCGCTCCAGCCGCCGCCATTTCGCCTATTTATTCATCTTCACGGGAAAACCCTAGACACCCGAGCCTCCATCCACAAAAAGTTCGTAGCCGCCGCCGTCGTCAACCCTAGCTCGGGAGGGTTCTGAAGCTCTTCCCGGCACCCTGCCGGAGGAGGGGAATCATCACCGGAAGGCTCTACATCACCATGCCTGCCTCCGGAGTGATGCGTGAGTAGTTCATCTTTGGACTACGGGTCCATAGCAGTAGCTAGATGGTTGTCTCACCACTTTATGCTATCATAAACATCTTGTGAGCTGGCTATCATGATCAAGATCATCTTATTGTAATGCTACATGTTGTGTTTGCTGGGATCCGAAGAATATTGAATACTATGTCAAGTTGATTATCAATCTATCTTATATGTTATTTATGATCTTGCATGCTTTCCGTTACTAGTAGATGCTTTGGCCAAGTAGATGCTTGTAACTCCAAGAGTTAGTATTTATGCTAGATAGTGGGTTCATGCCTCCAGTAATCTGGGAGAGTGACATCAACTTCTAAGATTGTGTATGTGCTGTTGCCACTAGGGATAAAATAACCGATGCTTAGCTTAAGGGTGCGCCGTTAGGTCTAATGCATTTGTTTACATTACGCACATTACTTAATGCGATTATCCGTTGCTTGCAACTTAATACCAACGGGGAACTCGGTATGACAACCTGAAGGTGGATTATTAGTCATAGACGCTGTTGGATAACGGTCTATATATTTTGTCGTAATGCCCACATGAATATCATAGTAATCATCATGTGATATATATGCATTGTCATGTGCTCAATATTTTGTCAATTGTCCAGCTGTAATTTGTTCACCCAGCATGTTAGTTATTTTTTACGGAGAGACACCACTAGTGAACTGTGGACCCCGGTCCATTCTTTTATACTGATAATACAACCAACTGCAATCATTGTTCCTTTTCATTCTATACAATTAAACATTATTTTCCACACCATACGTTTAATCCTTTGTTTTCAGCAAGCCAGGAAGATTGACACCCTTCCTGTTTCGTTGGGGCAAGTAGTTTGATTGTGTTGTGTGCAGGTTCCACGTCAACAGCCGAACTCCTTTCCACACGCAAGTACTTTTCTGGCACCGTTGACAACCTTCAGAAGTGCTTCTTGCTCCTACTGGATCTGATAACCTTGGTATCTTACTGAGGGAAACTTGCTGCTGCACTGCTTCATACCTTCCTCTTGGGGTCTCCCAACGAACGTGTGTCCCACGTTATCACGCGCCGACTCCCTCGGCGTGGGAACGCCACCGTCCGCGCATGGTCTTCGTCAAGCCGTCGGGTTCTTCCTCGCCTATTTCGAGTAACACCGCCGCCATCTACAGGTAACCTGCATGGCCACCTCAGGCCGTCGTAGGTCCCGCCGACCACCCCTTGTCCAGGCGTCCAGCATGGCCACCCCCGGCCGCCGCTGCCTTCGCCGCCTTCTACATCTTCGTCCACTACGACCACGTCGCCAGCGTCATCATCCTCGTCCCCGACTACGTCTACTCCGACAACCGCGGACGACATCGGCACCTTCTACCCCCGCTGATTGGCGCCGCAATCGTCGTCGAGTCCTCCTCTGCTGGCCCCTCCGACGCTGGCATATGGTTCACGGTGGTCCCTGCCCCGCATGCACGGTACTGACAACACCGGTGCGTGCCTTCGTCCCGACGTGTCTCCGGGTCTGGCAAGACCGGGTCGGCGCCTCGTCTACATCGGCCTCGACAACGTCTTCGGCATCGACTTCCTCCTCTACGACTGCCTCGACCACGTCACCGATTTCTTCCATGCGTACTCGGTTCTGGCAAAACCGGAGTATGCCTTCGTCCCCGACGTGCGCCTTGTTCCGACAAAACAATGGCCGCACCTCGTCCTCGACGGCTCGTACTGCGTCCTCCCGCGCGTCGGCATCCTCGACGACTGCCTCGACGCGTCCCCGTCACTCTCCTCGCGTACTATGCGCAAGCGGCTTCTTCTGCGTCTACCTCGACACCGGCAACCCCCACGACATCGACCATGGCAACCTCTCGCACGGCTACCACGACCAAGGCTGCACCGCCTAACGCTCTCGGCTCCCTCGACATCGGCAACAAGGGCTACCACCTCGCTTGAGCACTCATCAGCTTCCTCTACAGTCCAAGCTCCGCGCCGCGACACCGTCCACGACGTTCCCGCTCCTACTGCGGGGGATGTCAGCCCCTGGATTCTACTTCGGCTTATCTCCAGTCTGACCGTCCGCGACGTTCTAGTTGTTCACGACACTACCGCTTCGACTGCGGGGGGATGTTAGAGTATATTTGTTTTACAGAAAGATATGGTAGAGATAGGATTTGTTTCTTGTCTTGTACTCCAAGTCGATCTCTTGTACGTCTATATATACTCGCCCATGAGGCTCAATAATACATCCATCATATTCCGCCAATCTCATAATTCTACACTCAATCTTCTACTCCCTCAGTTCCATATGTAGCATATGGAACTGAGGGAGTAGAAGCAAACTACCCTATTTTTAGGGCATTTGACTGTAAGCTTTACCTACCACTGGTCCCTGGCTCTGAAATTTCTCAACGCCCCAACAGCTTCCGGCAATTTTTTACCGGCCGCCGAACCGAGGAGACCGGGCGCCGCCGCGCCCCTCCCCTCCGTCCACACCACTATTCCTCGCTCGCCAGTCGCCACTCACTCCGCCCGCCAGTTACCGCGTGCCACCACGCGACGGGAGCCAGCCAGCCAGCATCCGTCCCCTTATAAGCCCTCGTCCCACCCTCCTCTCCCTTCCCCCTCTCCCCTTCGCCCCGCCGCCGCCGCCATCTGCCAGCCAGAGAGCGCCGGGCGAGCGATTAGCTACCACCGCGCAACCCTAGCCTACTAACACCTCCGCGCCGCCGCCGCCGGTTGGAGAGGGAGCAGTAGCTGCGGACATGGCGTCGGGACGGTACATGGCCTACTCGCCCTCGCCGTCGACCACCCCGCACTCCCCGCGCATCTCGGGCCTCCGCGCCTCTCCGCCGCCGTCGCCGACCAGGAGAAGTAAGCAAAGCAAGCTCATTTCTGCCTCCCCTAGCTTCCTGTCCTACTGTCGTCTCTCTGTGTGTGGAGCGTGGACTAGCCTAGATGGTGTGTCCGTGCGTGCTGTTGGGGGTCTGGGGGAGGAGTGGCCGCCGTCGCTGACTTTGAGCGTGGTTTCGGCCCCGATCGTGTCGGGGAGGCCAGATTCGACCTGTCCACCGCGCGGATTCGGCGTGTTTGGGATGGCATGGATGTTCCGCGGCTTGAATCCGATGCAGGCCGACGAGGTTTAGGGCTTTTTGGCCTCGGATCTGATTCCCCGTCACGAGATCTCTGGTTTGTGGTAAACATTGCGTCTCCTCGTAGCTTCGCTGGATTTTCGCTGAATTATGCAGGCCCGACGCTCAATTCAGCCTTCACTTTGTCGACGACGGCGATCGCCTTGTGATTTTGTACACTTAGTTATATCGTTTGATCTATTGGGGGATTTACTGGTTTTACCAAATTTTAGCGAGGGGGAGAAATCTGAGTTGGTAAGGCTGTGGTGGCCTGGTGTGTTGTTTGACAAATGACAACAGTGACTGATGATGAGTATTCTACCTTATCTTTTCTAGGTACCTTGCTGAACTGCTCGCGGAGCGCCACAAGCTGAACCCGTTTGTCCCAGTGCTCCCTCATAGCATACGGTTGCTGAATCAAGGTGAGCTCTCATACAATCATGCCATTTCTATCATGATTAACGTCTGTGTACTGTGGTCGAATTGCTACTTCGTCCCCACAATACGGGATATTTGACTCTCACTGCGTGTGTGGTTTGTGTGCCTCTTCTTTTGTTTCATGCCTCTGTTGATCTTTGTATCAATTCGTTGCTTGTGAGTGGTTATCCTATTTCCTACACAGTGGAAGTTGTTTTCATCTGCAACTGGTCTAGATTTACCACAAAAACCAATCATTCTTGATGTGCGCATTTACTTTGGGGATATTGTTGAGTGTGATATGCTTTTATTTTACCTTGTAGCTGCTTCTTTTTATTTTATAAATGAGTAATTATATGTTTCGTGATTGCTGTTTAGCTGATCTCAACACTGGTGACCCCCTTGCCCTATTGTGTAACTATTCTTGCCTTAGCTAATGATGAAGCTCCACAGTAAGTTAATATCTTTTGTGTCACTCCACCACCCTGCCTCCCTACCTAACACTCCCCCACCTTGCCCCCTCATCATCAGCTTTAGTCTAATTTTCAACCTTTGCGGCTTCGCCTCCACAAATTCATGTACTCGTCTACAACACTACATGCCCAATCTTCTCTATGAGCATGACGTGCCTACCACTAGCTCACTGTAGCTTGGCTCTAGATAAATGTCTGCACTAACTTGGCCGAGGCTTACTGGACTACGTTCATTTGGCCTCATTCAGCAAAAAAAGGAAGGTGCTGCTTCGAAGTACAAAATTGTATAGTATCTCATTTGATGACACATCCCAATGTGTCAAGCTCATTGGTGCGCTTGCAACCCTGCAACCATGTGTTCGCCAAGAGCCCATGAAGCATTATTTTTCTCGGAACTTCTTTTTGTGTTCGTGTGTCTATCTGCTCGGTCTAGCCCACATTAATTTGTTCATACTGTGGTGCCATTAGTTTATTTTGTTAGCTTATTGCTTCTAGGTCTTTTGGTCTGTGGTGGCCAACTGGCCATTATATCTGAGTTCTTCAGTATCAGCAAAGCTTGATCAACAGTGGAAGGAACAACTGATGTTAGTTGCTGTGTTCATACACAGCATTGCTGGGTCATTCAATGATAGGAATGGGCTTCTACTTTTTTTTATGATGCTTTGATGCATTTTTGCCCGATTTTGACAAGATGTTTCAAAATTTAGATTAAGGTCCTGTTTGGGAAGTAGGATTTTTGTAGAATTCTTTGGATTTAGCTTAAAGTCGAATTACATCCCGAAAATTCGTAAATTAATCCCCCTGGTCTAAATAACCCCAAGGCCATTGCTTGGTGAGACAATAACAAACCATTGCGGTAATTTGGTGTGAGGGGTTTTAGATCAAGGTTCAATAGCACATACAGCATCCATTTCTATAAATCAATATAGGTTATGATTACTTTCCCGAGAGGTAAGATAGGATTAGGTTGTATTCTGGTTAGTGAAGAAATGATTAAATTTGTTAGAGATATATGATTCAGGGACGAAGTAAAGTCGTGCACTCATGCCTATAAACGGGACATGTACCCCATTATCATTAGGAAATCAAATACTTGACATGGTTTATAGAGTTGTTAGTCAACTACATTGCTTAACAATAATAGGGGACATGGTGTCCCTTCTGAAATGTATTACAGACCAGTATTATCATTAGGAAATCAAATATTGATCATATATTTACTAACTGAAATGTATTCTAATCGTATCTTATCCGTCCCTAAAGGTATAATTAAAAATAATTTAAAGAGGTATGTCATGCACCCTTGAGCTTTGACCCAGTGCCCATGACACTGGATGGCATGTCTATGAAGGCAATATATATCCTTCCTTGACGGTGATCGCTTGTGCTTGATGATATTTTAAATTACCAGGACCAGTGGGCCACAGGGAATGTTCAACTTAGTTGGATGAACATCAGTGTGCTAACCTTTTATAGTTGTGAACACATAATAATCTTATAAAAGAGATGCAAAATGTGTATTTCTGTGTGCCTTTCTAAGTTATTCTGGTTAGCTGTAATGTTGTATCTCTATTTATCTTTGTTGAGTTCTCTTTGTTCTAAATACTTGTTCTGCTATCCATCATTTCAGCAAATACTTTTATTTAATTTTGTTAGCATATCTTCTCAGCATTAATATTATAGAGCTTTAGAACTAACTATATAGATGTGCGGTTGATACTGTTATGACATTAGATTAGTGACTTTACACTAACTCGTCTGGTATATATGTGCATTTGCTAATCACTAATTCTAACTGCTAACTTGTACATCTTGTTCTTGAAATTGCAATTTGAAACAGAAATTATACGTGTTTCCACACTGTTGGAGAACGCCTCCCTTTTAAATCAAAGTGGCCTTGAACATGGTAGTCCACTAACATCAGGAGGATTTTATTCAAACGGAGCAGCAACTGACATGAATGGGTGGACATCAGCATTTCAATCAGAAGTATGGATACTGACCATTTAACATAACTTACTCTTACATGTCTAATTACCAGTTTTGAAAGCTTAGATTAGGTTTTTTCTAACTGATTCTGACACTAATGGAGCTAGTCATTTGGTACCCTTTGGTCCTTATGCTAAGATTTAATATTCCTGGAATCTTAACTCTGGGATTTCAAGCTGATTTTGACACTGCCGAAGCTTTTTGTTACTGCTTGGTTCTTATGCTAACTTTATCATCCCTTCCAGGCAGAGGGTTCAAAAGATGCCACTAAAATCTTCTCTCTGTTGCAACTGTTGGAGTTTGGATAACTAACACTAATCCACTAATTCGGCACCATATGCCAAAACTAACCAATATGCTAATTAGTTGCCATGCTAACATCAGTCTGGTAGTTGGTCCTTCCTACTTACTAGGTATTTCCCTTGCCGCCATAAGATGAGTTTGAGATGATTATTACACAATACTTGTGAGTATCTGAACATTAGCTTGGCAATAAAATAAACAGCATATGACTCACATGTCCAGCAGTTCAGTACTTCACCAGTGTTAATCATAATCTTGTAACTATTCTGGCAGTCGTAAGTAATCTGTGGTTAACTAGTTCCTTTTTGGCTTGAATTTTTTAACTTTCAAACTGCTGACGACAAAAGCTACTACTATTGCTCCATATAAACTGCTACTAAAAATCTAACAATCGAGCTGTAACCATTGCAGAGTTCATCTGCTTATAGCTGGCGTGGAGGTTCCCAAGGCAGCTCATCTGGACTAATTGTCAAGAAACAAATGAGGGTTGATATTCCAGTAGACAAATATCCAACAGTAAGTGTACTTATCCTATGATATTATAATATGAATTGTTGTGTCCTCATGGTGCTTTTATGTTTATTTTTCTAGTACAATTTTGTTGGTCGCATCCTTGGTCCTAGAGGAAATTCCTTGAAGCGAGTGGAGGCAACTACTGACTGCCGTGTGCTAATAAGAGGTCGGGGCAGCATTAAAGATCCAGCTCGGGTAACTCCTGATAACATGCTTCTTAATCTCATCAATTAGATGGGATGGCAAATCTGGTGTACACGTATTGGTTATGTATGTCAACCAAGTTTGTGTGATAAGCGTGACTAGGATAGAGCTGTATCATTGTCCCTTTTCCTGTAACCCCATGTTATGGATGGAACCAGGGTATTACTTTCCAGTGCCACCCCACTCTTATTTACCTATACCGGCTGTTTTGCAGGCTTCTCCCCAAACAGCTTCTTACTGTTAATTTTGTTGATATATTAAAAAAAGTTAATATTTTTCAGTGAGGTTGGATCAGCACCAATACATATTCTGTTGAAACAATATAGTAGTCACTTGCCTTTTTGATACCTGTTTTTTTTCTAATTTCATTGAACCTTACCATTTCGTTCGTGGTAATGCTTTGTAGGAGGACATGATGCGAGGGAAGCCAGGATATGAACATCTGAATGAACCCCTTCATATATTGGTTGAGGCAGAGATGCCTGTTGAAATTATTGATGCTCGTCTGATGCAAGCCCGTGAGATCCTTGAGGATCTGCTAAAGCCGATGGTATGTATGATATTGATATGTCCTCTTAAATCTTAAGCTTGTTATCTTTTATTTGACCTTTAGATCTTATGAACTATTCTGCAGAACCATGTCTTAAACTTCCTTCTTTTCTATTTTTCAAGCAGGACGAGTCTCAGGACTTCTTCAAGAAGCAGCAGCTCCGTGAGCTCGCAATGCTCAATGGCACCCTTCGTGAAGAAGGGATGCAACGGTCTGGTTCCGCATCCCCTTTCCACAACAGCCTTGGAATGAAGAGGGCCAAGACAAGGGGGTAAAACAAGCCAAGTGTACCAAGGGAGAACCAATCATCTATCCTGAGGCCGAAACTGAGTATGCCTATGGGTTTGCCTTCCTGGCTAATGGCGCAAAAAGGATCTCGCACCGCTAGCATCAGAGCGGCCCGTACTTGATAATACATATATCTGGAGTTGTGTTGGCTGCTACTGGAGAGATTTGGTTATGCCAACATTGGGTGTTGACTGTTGAGCTATGTATTGGTTGTGCAAAGTTTGGTAACTATGTGGTTTGTGTATTGCTATGAGCTCATGACTGGGGTTTTGATATAAGGATCTGTGCTTGTATTTAAAGTTTTGAACAATGTGGTCTAGTTATGTAATTTGGGATTTGAACAACGTTGTAACTTGAACACATTTCTATTACTTAGGTAATATTGTACTACATACCATCGTGCTTGTGTTCTGTTTCAACATCTTATTTTGCCATTGTGAGTGTTTAGTTGGGTTATTCCGCTTCAACGTCTCATTTTCCATTATGAGTGTATTAGTTGGGACGAGGTATTGTTAGATCAATAATGGTTAACTGGGGCGGGCCTCGTGAGTTAACTGGTACCTTGATTTTCTCCAGTGATGCATCAGGTTGGACCTCCCGTCCCCACCCCAAGGGCAACGACCTCGGGAAGATCATTGTGGTCCTATCTGTGCTCGTGAACCCTGTCACAAATCAAGCGACTTATTTATTTATTGACAGAGTGGGTTCACGAGTGCAGCCAGGATAACCATGATCTTCCCAAAGTTGTAGCCCTTGGAGATGGTCTAAGAGCATCTCCACTCGGAGCGTCCAAACGGTCGCCCAAAGCACGTTTTGATCTGTTTGGCGCTTTTTGACTCCCACTCGCGCCCCCCAAAAGTAAAATTTGTCCGGGGCCGCCCTCTTTTCTGTCCGGCACGCCCACCACAAGCCCTTGGAATGGGTAGGCCTTGGGCGGTGCCAGACACAAAACTTTGTCCGTCCCGTCCACTCAGCGAGCTCCACGTCTTTTCTTCTCTCTCTCTCTCCTCTATCCTCTCCCCACCCACGTGCCTATCTTCTCTCCCATCCACAAAGAGCAGCAACACCAGCAGAGCACGGCTACCACCACGCCTCCGCCGGCCGCCAGCGCCCAGCAGCAGCACGCCGGCCTCTCCAGCTCGCCGGCCTCTCCAGCTCCCGCTGCCGGCAGCCTCGACGCGCACCTATTCGGCGGCAGCGGCGGCGCATCTCCGTCTCCGGTCTTGCTCACGTGGGAGCAGCGCGTGAGGATCCTTAGGGGCGTCGCGTCGGGGCTGGTGTATCTCCACGAGGAGTGGGAGCAGGTGGTGGTGCACCGCGACGTGAAGGCCAGCAACGTGCTGCTGGGCGCGGACATGAGCGCGCGGCTCGGCGACTTCGGCCTCGCGCGCCTCTACGAGCACGGCCATGAGCTCGTCGGCCATGAGCTCGCCGGCCTATAAGGCTGGACGCCCAGCTTGCCGGCCATGAGCTCGCCGGCCTATGAGGCCGGACGCCCAGCTCGTCGGTCATGAGCTGCCATGAGCTCGCCGGCCTATGAGGCCGGACGCCCAGCTCGTCGGTCATGAGCTGCCATGAGCTCGCCGGCCTATGAGGCTGGACGCCCAGCTTGCCGGCCATGAGCATGGCGTCCATGGCCAAGAAGCAGCAGGTGGGCGCGGCCGGCCTGCTGCCTGCTAGCGCGGCCAGGGCCAGGGGCGGAGCCGGCGTCGACGTCCAAGCCCGAAGAGCACGGGCACAACGCCGCACCAGCCACGCTCATGAACTGTTTGTGATAATGCCTAAACCAAAAAGGAATAAAAAATACTCCAAATATTGTCCGGGGCATATAGAATTGGGGGGTGCGACTGGGGATGAGCAGACCCAATACAATTTTTCTGTCCGAACACGCCCCAAATTGCTTGTCCGGACACCGTTTGGGCGCCCATTTGGGCGCTCCGAGTGGAGATGCTCTAAGCTTCTCTTCTTGGATTCCCAGCTGCAACGCGGGTTGCACTTCCACTCTCATGCGCTTGGTCGCTTGGACATGGCGAACAGGGCGTCGTAACAGATTGGATGACGTGGAAGGACACAAGGTGCTAAGACTGTGGCCATGGTCGAATTCAAGATTTACTTCTTGGATCTATCCAATTTCTCATCGGTATATAAGTAGCTAGCACGCACGGTGACGAACACAAGGTGCTGCTAGATTTGGGTGCCGCAGGGACCGGCCAGCCGTAAGTGGGAGTCACCAACGAATGGTGGAACGCCTAGATAGCTAACTAGCTTGGTTAAACTTAGCTAATAAACCTTGTCCACACGGCTTTGCTAATTTTAGGTTGTTTCTCAATCGCATCTTCACGAATCAATATTTGAATTTTGTTAATGAACCTCCATGCGGCCACATGGGTAACTAGAGCTACATCATGCATGCATACAACATGCTAAGAAGAAGAACTGTCAAGGCCGGCCGCTACATCAGTTAGCGCTGTTAAATGATGCTGATTGAGATAGGAATCCCCAAAAGGTGATTCGCAAAAAAAAAAAAAAAGAATCCCCAAAAGGAAATCGCAATCAAAAATCCCTATATACGATAGAACTAAGACGACCAAGCAGGAAGGGAGATGGACTTCAAAAGGCCCATCTAGAAGGGTGTTCGTTGAAGATTGTAACATTAGGACATAGTTTTTGTACATTGTTGTAAAAGTTTGCAAAAGTAATTCAATTGTTTATTTGTCAAATACACATTAATGTGCTACTCTCATGGGTAAAATGCTGGTAAAATGATGTTTTAACCACGTCAAGGCAAAGTCATTCACTCTGCGACACAGGTGGTCGCAAGTGCTGGTCGCTACATTTTTGTAGATAACCATCATCCTCATTTTCAAATTGGGCATAGAATAGTTTTAGCTCACCTCTACGCGTGCTACTAGGCAAACGTAATAAATGTGAGGAGAGAGATAGAGAGAAGATTGTTCGAATTACTAATCTAATAGCTAACCTTATAGCCCGCCTTACTATATGAGTGTTTAGATAGTGGCTATAAATGACATGGCAGCCAGTTGGCTATACTATTAGCCATGCTCTTACTCGTGCTCTTACTCGCTCCGTCCATAATTACACAAGGCCTGATGAAGCATGAGCACTGCATACGGACATCCAGCTGCATACGGAGGAAACCCGAGAGCATTGTATGATTTTGTTGCCGCTCAGAGCATCTCTAACAGCTGTCCTATAATAGGGCACAAAATTTTGATCCAGTTTTTGAAATATAGGGCACCAAAACGGACGAGCTTTACCAGCAGCCCTAAAATAGGGCACGGTTGCTCCAGCGGCTGCCCTATTTTAGGGCACGGCTACCCCCACAACACCCCCTCTTTTCTCTCTATGTTTTTGCACATTTGCACACACAATTGATAAAACAACATGGAAATTATCAAACAATGAACCAAAATAATAGACAAACTATAAATCCACATAATCATATCATAACATGACATAGTTCTAAACATATGGTAGCTCAAAAGGAAGGTCTCATAGTTCAAAACATGCAAACACAAACAAATATCACATGATCACTCCTCATTGCCATTGTGGACATTGTTGTATCTTCTTCCTCCACAGTGGTACTTGCATTCTCCTTGTTGGTAGCCACATTGCCGTTGTCGGTAGCTACATTGCCACCTCCAAAGACACCTCCCATGGCACTCATGTCACCTCCAAAGACACCTCCCATGGCAGTATGGCACCTCCCATAGCACTCATGAAGCTTCCTATCCCACCTCCGAAGCCACCTCCCATGGCACTCATTCCCATTTGTTGTTTCTTTCTCAAAACATCATCCCGGCACATCTCAACATAGGCTTTTTGTTTCTCATCCATGTTACTAGTATCCATGAACATGAGTTGTCTCTCGGCCTCTATTTTCCTAAGCCTCCTCCATCGCAAGCTTCCTCTCATCCATGGCCACCTTCCTATTCTCGGTCGCCACCTTAACCTCCTCGACAGCCGCCCTCCTCTCCTCGGTCGTGGCTCTCCTCTCCTCGGCAACCGCCTTGCGTAGCTCGGTCTCCTTGAGTTCCTCTATTTCTTTGATTCTTATTGCCTTCCTCTCCTCGGCCAACTCCTTGCGACTAGCCATAATGGCGGCCAAACATTTTTGGATCTCATCATCCCCGAATTTTTTTCCCTTCATCGCCTCCTTGGCAAATTTTCTTCCATCGGGCCTCTTGGTGGTGTTGGCAACCGAGTTGGGTGTTGGGCTTCTATTGCCTTCACCTTCGTCATCATCACTTGATGCATCATCTTCACAATCAACAATATTGTCCAACGAGCTCTTCTTCTTCTTTCCATTGGGAATCTCAAGGGTGTCATGCTTCTTCCACTTCTCATCATTCTCTAGTTCCGCCCAACAATGATGCAAAGTGAAAGGTTTTGGTTTCTTGTCTCCCTTATTAGCTAACTTCTTCTTCTTCTCACGACCCTTGAACATATTTTGTGCCATGACGTTCTACATATGAGAAAAGAAGTTAGCAACAAGCACAACAAGATGATAGCCACAACAACAACAACATGGAGCAATTAGCCACAACAACACTCATCCGATCTTCCTCATTCGTGCCACTAGGGTTTAGCCTCTTCACTATTTGCCAAACACGCCGACCACTTTTGACAATCGGTTTGAATAGTGCTCCACCGATGACAAAGAGAAGCCGGGGTTCTTTCATTCCCATGTGGGTTGCGAGCATCAAAGAACTTCTTCATCCTTCTCCAATATAGTTCTTTCGGTTGTTCGGTGCCCACGGCCGCGTCAAGGCCTACCTTTTTCCATGCCAAGATAATAAGAAGGTCCTCGTGGTTGGTGTAGTTGCATGTTCTTCCCTTCGACGTCCCATCGACAAAACCCTCCTCATCACCGTCAAGAGTTTCTTCCTCCTCCTCCTCAACATCGTGAGAACCGATAGTCATTGTTTGTCACATCATAGTGTCTAAAAAAGCATCATTGTCCACACTACAAATAACAAATAATAGCAAATATTAACACTACATTGACACACAAGTGCATTGACATAATTGACATTTGACAAAATTACAAAAAAAATTGCTCACCTTTGTGACATTTCATTGAACATGTCGTGCTCGTGCGGCAGGACAAACTTCGGTGGCAGCTCCTCTCCACAGGCGACGGCGATGGACCGATAGGCGGCTGCTCCACGTTGACGTCGCCGGCGCCTTGAGGTGCCTTCCCACGGTCGGAGACGACCTTTTGCTTCTTCGCCTTGGCGGTAGCCGCGGCCGTGTGCCGCTTCACGCCGGTACCCACGGCAGTCTTCTTCGACTTCGGCGGCGGCTTCACGGCGATGATCTGGCTAGAATCCGCAGCCGACGGTCGGACGGGCTGGACAAAGTTGGGCCGACAAGGAGGCGGTGGCAGCATAGGGTTTGCAGCGGCGGCGGTTGCGGAGGGACGGGGAACCGTCGATCCGCCGTTGGAAGGGGCGGAATTGGTACGGGGTGTTGCGGCGACGTCATCCATGGCGGTCTGGTGGCCGCCGGAGGGAGGGGTGCGGCAGATTGCGGGAAGGCAAGCGGCGGAACGTGAGGGAGAGGGGGGGGGGGGGGGGGGGGGGAGGGGGGCAAGAAGTTTCAGATTGGTAGTTGGGCTGCACGTGCTGAGGGGGAGGGGGAAGGAGATTTGCCATGCTGCAAATATACAACACCAAGGGCTAAAATATACATCTGTCCTTAAAAATATTTAGGGCACGCCGCATTGTAGGTCAGCTGCTGGAGACCATTTTTCAGCGTTTGGCACCCTATAAGTTAGGTTTTATAGGGTAGCTTTGCTTCAGCCTCTCAGCCATTCCTTCCTTCCGGAATTCCTACATAATGCTACAGAAACAGCGGTGCGTTCAGCCTACAATGTTATTTTAGACGAGATGCTCCAATAGCAACAACAAAGAGGAGGCATATTAAAACCCAACGAAATAAGCAATAGCTTCTTGACACCTGAAAGAACATCAATCTCTTGTGGTTCATGTTCGGGTGGAAGCAAACGACCGCTCATAGTTCACGCAGCTGCTACTCTATCAAAACTTGGAGCTACAAAGGACGTCTGTGCGCTAAAAGAACAATAGACTTGTGACAGTTGACATGGAAACACTCCAGTTTAAATCCGATACAAGCCTAATTTACACCAGGGGGGAACACACCCACCCTCGCTTTCTTGGTGGTAGTTTCACGTCCTTCTAGGTTTACCTTGCTTCTCAAAATTTCTCTCTATACAAAGAAAGAATAGACCATACTCCCCCACAGTTTTCTGCGGCTAATTAGAATCACTTGTAGCTGAGCAGAACGAGTTTATGACATGCATGAGCAAGCGGAGATTGCTGCTATCTGTTGATTGGTGGTGGGGAGCGACCGGTGGTGAGCCAATTTGGCGTAGACTTGCTCAAAGATAGGCCTCACGTGTGCAGCGATGACCTGGTCTGTGGGGTTGATTGCCATAGCAACATCTGTCATCCATTGACATTTCCGGGATGTCTCGGTGTAAATGTCAACTGCTAGCTGCTGTAGTAGGGCTAGAAGAACTCCCTGGTTTAGAGGAACTGGGACCATCGTACATAATGCACGCAAATCAACCTGTACAACAGGGTACATCTATCACAAATCCAACACAGGCTATTCCAGTAATGACAAAGGTAATGAACAAGGGTCATATAGCTCGGTATTAGTTGACTAATAAAAGGGGGAGGAATATACCTGAGAGCATAACCAAGACACAATTGAGACATCACTTCTTTGAAGCGCCACTGTAAAAGCCTCGTCAAATTTGCGTTCGGATATCAGTCTTCCCAGTTCCTTCATCGGGTCCAGCGGAGCCTCAACCTGACAAAATGCAAGGCACACGGAAATTTACATGTTCGCTCTTCATATCATTCACCATACTATACCCAGACAGAAAAATAAGACTGAAGACCCATCCTCATACCCACTAGGCATGTGAACCCAGCTAAAACACTACTGCATCAAAAGGCTTAGACAGGTTGTCACGGATTATCTTATACATAAACAATAGTCATAGTAAGAACCATCATGGAAAATCAGAAGGTTTCAGCACCTCTGGGGGACCAGTGATAGGCCCATTGTTGGGCTGCAAAGCATTCGTATTTTGTGCATTGGCATTCCCAGATGTGACCAGTGCCAATAGTTTGCGATGGCCATCAAGTAACTCTGATGTAAGACTCTGGGTGATTGACGAGCAGAAGTGATAGTCTCCTGAAAATAATTATATGAAACATTTCAGTTTTAGTACTATACAATTGGAAATAAAAAGAGCATACTTTTAGCTTGCTATTTCCTGCCATACCAAATACAAATATAAGTATAAAACATATTGTTGCAAAAGAAGTACAAAAAGGTAGTTTCACAATCTTACCTTCAAAGTGAGCACCAATGGAGTATGTGCTGCCTCAACCTGCTGCTGAATAGCAACAGCGTGCTCAGACATTCCTTTCTGGAATGCACTATCTACTTGCTCAAACATTGTCTTACAGGATTGTTCAAATGCTGGAACAAGCAATGCTTCAAAGCTAGTGCGTAAAACATCCTGCATGCATCCATTTAACAAAATTAGTACATGTAGCAAAGCTAAGAACAAATTGACTTAACAGCAAACTTCGTATATGGATGAATAACTTAAGTAATCTACCGAGACACAAACATCCGACAAATAAATCAAGAGTAACATGTACGTGACATATCAGAGCTGCTAGGCCACCATCCATAAGAACAAACTCCAAGAGGATACATACCTGAAGAATCTGCTTTACAGATGTATGAAATTGCAGTTGGATTTGCCTAGCAACTGTAGCTTCAAGTTTTGCAGTAACAGACTTGTCCAGCTGATTGACCACCTTGTCACCCACCGCTTTCTAAAAGCAAACAGTCAACAAGAGCAAGGGTGACAAAATCAAGAAGAACAAATACAACAGGAAGTTAAGCACAACCTGAACTGAATCGCCAATGATAGAGCCCAAAGACTTCTCAATAATAGGTGTCATTGTCCGCGCAACAGCAGGTCCAAGTGAAGAAAATTCTTTCTTTAGTGACTTGTCCAACATAGCAGGAAGATCCTTGCTTATTGAGCTTGTGATGAGAGTGGTCATTTGCTGCATTCGTTCCCTTTCGGCCTTTTCACGTTTGGTGTTCTCCTCCAGGAAACGAGCCCACAAGGCATCAATGCTAGCCTTGATAGATTTCTCCATGGTACGGCCTAGCGACGTCTCAATTCTTTTGCCTTCCTTTGCAATGGGAGCAATAACGACAGTACTTAGCTGTTTTTGCATGTCCTTCTGCATGGCTATTAGCTGCAAGACACATGAGCACACGGTAAATAAACTGAAAGCCCTTACTCAGATAATGTCCTTCCAACATTGATCGAAAGCCATAGAGTCAACACAGAAGAGACAACTCTGATTTCCCAGTAGCAAGTCTAGCGACCGGTCAACGGTCAGTTACTCTCGAGTTCCAGCCAAAACATTATGGACATCTAAAAACTAAAGCTTATATGCAAATGGGCATGACATGTAAGAATATTTTGGACATGTTAAGCTCAAGCCTAAGCTTGTCTCCAAATAAGCCAAATCCGGTGCAAAAGTAAACAAGTCCATTCCAGCTTTGTATGCTACATGTTACAGTAAGTCAGTAACAGGTATGATCCTTCCAAGAGAGTTAAATGATCTATTAACAATTTTTTCCAGGGAAATGAATGTTCAGACAAAACTTATGGTCTCAAATAACTCCAAAATGCTTATACAGCACACATATATATCGAGATTTAGCTATGTTTCAAGTTCCATAAAAGCTAAGACCGCACATGTACACAATTTACGAAGTCCATAATCAGGATTTTAGTAATATTTTAAGTGCGAAAAAACTAAGATGGCATGCCACACCATCAAGAAATCCATCTAACACGAAACTATTTGAGTAAGATCTAAGTAACATCCAATATTGACAGGCAGTCCACTTAAGTTACTCGAAGTGCACAGATAATATTGTGGATTAATGCGAAGATCACCTGTTGAAGCATGCCTTGCATATCAGTGATTTCTGAAGAGGAATGAATAGGTGGGTATGCACTGCTGACAGGTTCGCGTGAAGACTCAGTTAAGTTAAATGCACTTGTAGAAGGTGATGATTGACCAGATGCTTGAAGATGAAGAACCTTCTCCTTGGTAGATGATTGCTCCCTAGACGCAGCAGGGGAGTAATCACTTCTGCCAGGCATTTCCACACTTCTGTTCGAAACATTTTCTCCAGCAGCACCAGTATGGTCAGGAACCAGTCTATCCGATAGTGGCCGTGATTCTTCGACACTATACTTATCAGTTGTTACTGAACGCTCACTCACCATTTCCACAGTTTGCTCCAACGAACTTTGTGCTTTCTCTGAGCTCTCACAAACAGCTTCAGTTTCCTTGACAACTTCAAGTTCCAGATCCTGACCAGATTTACTCTCGTCGACATGTTTTGCTTCTACTTCTGTTATCCGAGGGCTACTAATAGAGACATCCTGGATTTTTGTGCCATCAGATTTAGAGATCTGATTGCTTTCAGCAGTAGATAGAGTGCCTGATATAATTTCAGATGGAGTTATGAGATGAGTAGCATTTCCTCCTACCTTAAACATCGTCCGAGGATTTGGAAGCATTTTAACATCACTGTGACTGTCTCTTAATTCATCCTTTTCAAAACTGTCCTTTGGCATGGGTGTATCTTGCCTAGTCAAGGGAAGTGGCTTTGGCATGGGTGTATCTTGCCTAGTCAAGGCAACTGGCTCCGTGCTTTGGTTTGTCGAATAATCAAAAGCTGATTGGTCTTTGTCGCGATTGCCCAGTGATGGTCCCAATCCAGTAAGATCCTTGTCTGATGCAACAGGAGCAGACGGAAGATGCGCAGAACCATCACCTTCTGTGTATGCAAGTGGTGGAGCTGATGGACCGACAGTATAAGAATCGGTAAAGCTAGTCCCGTGGATGACTCTGCTCCTACCACTTCCAGAGGTGTATCGTGTAAACACGGGAAATAGATGGGTCTCTTCCAAGTCCAGTAGTATCAGAAGTAGGAGGCGAACAAAGTGATAGCTCCAGCCCATACTGCTGGATGGCCATTGTTTGCACACAATAGACTTGAACTACCTGTTCACCATCAGGTTGGCTTTCATGTGTGCCAGTGAGACTTAGAATAGGCATCGCGACTGTAAAATCTGCTATATAATCCAAGCGGGTAGAAGCAGGGTCCGGGCCATACTCAACATGCACAGCATAAATAGCATTCTTCTTAGCATTCGCGAGTAAAATAATGCTTGCTTGAGGCAGTACTGCAACTTGGTTGAAAAATGCCTCCTCAGCCTTAGGTTCCCGAGAACTAACAAGTTCCAAGGTCTGGGTGCAATTCCAAGTCTCCGAATCGCTTGGAAACAGCCAGCCTTCTTCATTAGTAGAAGCCCAAATTTTAATTTCTCGGTTTAGAGGGCCCTGCAGCATTAAGAACCAGAATTAGCATGTAAGATGTTGACATAATACAACATGCAGTTAATTATTCTGTTTATCAGAAGATTACAAGAGCACAATCACATTTTGGTCGTTTCTAACAGAAGTATCTACAAAGAACATTTCTCTCGTTTGAACATCGTATAAAATAAATCTACCATTTCACAGTTTATCCAAACCGTGAGCAGTGTTTGCCTCTTTGCCCCTTGGCAATTGTATGCAAACACTGCTCTGTTTAGTTATTATTCGAATTCAAGCTGTATAAGCACCCTATAGTTCAATTTTAACTGGGGCAGGAGATAGTATCAATTTGTCATTGTGTTTTGTAGATGTAATGTTGTACGACTCAACGCCGACGCACAAGATATGTATCCACTAATTTTCTGGCACAATTTTAGGTAGGTAGAAACTCCTGTATAAAGCATTTGGCCAGGTTAGGTCTTCTACGAGAAGTTGAGCAAGATGACCCAAGAGAAGTGTGTGCTTCATTGGAGGTAAAATGGAGCAACTATTGGCACAAATAAAGTAATGTGTGTAAGAGTGCATACTGCCGTGATGAGATTTATATGATGTGGGCGCTCAGGTGCTGTAAGAAAGGCAACTGAGTAAACAGCTTGACCATCATGTGGCTTCAGGATCGATAAAGGCACTGACTTGCGATCATCCCAAATCTTAACCTGCAAAATAAAACAATATACATTACAAATGTGCTTCGTAAGGATGATTAGCACTTCTCGAGGTCATTATATCTAACTGGGAAAAGACAGACCAACTAAGTAATGAAACTGCTGGCAGCCTCATTTGTGCTTAAGCAGCTGATGCTAGTTTCCAGCAAGCTAGTAGCAGTAACCAGACAGCATCAGGCCACAGAACACTACGGGCAGCTGATAATTATCCAATCTAGACTTGCGCACATTGCAGGTGAAATGTAATTCATAGTTTTTCAATACATTGATAATAGTTTTATAAGGTAAATATTGCTTTCAGATACAATGAATGGCCTAAATGCAGTCAAAACCATCAAATCAAAGGGTTAACAATCCAGACAACAGATTATTCCATGGACTGTTTCTAGAGTATGTCATGACAGACTAAATGGTTTGCTTTCCTTCCTCAGGGAGAAGTTGTATTTTGCCACTACAAGAGAATAGAGCATTAAATATAAAATTAAAATACTTAACCCTGCAAGCCTATTGCTGAAAAATCAGTTACATATCAATGCTTGTCCGTATTATATATTCAGTGAAATGAATGCTGAGAAAAACTAGAATCCAATGACATTCAAGTACAAATAAAGAGGAGGGTATTTGCTACAAACCGTGCCATCTTTTGATCCTGAAGCCAGTCGGGTAGTCATCCACTGAGATATGGACAAATCTGTCACGTCACCATCATGCTTACCAACTAAGCGTACACCATCAATCAGCTCGTCAAGATTACATTTAATAGGTTCTTCCACATTAAAGTCTCTTCCCTTTCCCACTTTAGTGGTGTCTATTCTTAAGACACAATTTCTGATTCCAACAAACAGAAGTTCCTGTAGGATAAAGTGCAACTACATTAGTAAGTCGACGTGCAAACCTAGCTTGGTGGCAACTGCGATGCAAATAATGCCTTACTTGCTTATGAGTGCCAACAGATCCTTGGATGGTAAGCTTCGGCATCACCTACAATCTGTATGGCGACTTCTATCTTTCCTGAAATTTGTGGTTTATTTTCTTCATCAGGGCCCTCATCAATCCTCCACACGTAAATCCGTCCATCTACACCCGCGCTGCAGCAGAAGCAACCAAGTTAGCATATCTGACCCACAAAATATTAAAGAATATTGGAGAAGGATTTGATATTTTCATAGTAAATACTAAAGAGGCATGACCTCGCAACAATATTAATTATGTGGTCTTCAAAGGAGAGTGAATATAACTTCTTTTCTGCTGCTAACTAGGGACATTGTGAACAAATACAGATTATTTTATTGTTCCATGCACAGTACCTTGCTAAACGATGGACGTCGTCAGCAAAGAAAGCCATGTCCGTGACCCTCTGCACAAAAACAAAACACTAAGGCATAAGAAACAAATGCACTTACATACACCGAGTAAAATTCACGCCCACGTAAAAATGAGGAACGCATGGCCATATAAAGATACTAACAATTGACATCAGAAATCCTAATTCACTTCCTTGTGCGAACATAACTGCTGAAAACGAGCACACAAACGAACCACCACACAATAATGGCTAGTAATACTTCCATGGGTGCCATGCCATAAGATGTGTGATTCGTTTCTTAACAATCCAAATTAACATGTCTGTTACTACATAGTTATTTGATCAACCTCATCATGGCGTCAAGTGCAAATAATAATGTATCATAAGTTGAAAAAACGAAGTTGTTTTGGAAAGTATCATGCAACAGAACGAGCCGTGAACAAAATATCTAACGGTATGTCATTTTAGCAATCTAGCTTATGGACAATGCAATAGCTTCACTTCCAACTTTTCAAACATTTTGCCTTAGCTGAACACCACATACGTCATCGGTACCCAGAACCCAACGATTCATCAATTTCTCAAATGAACATTTCTACACCAGAATAAAAATAAAATATATGCATACCTGTGTATGGCCACGGAGCAGTGAGCGCAGCGCGGTGTTGATGTTCAGCACGCGGATGTTCCCCATCTTGAGCCCATAGACGATGTAGGTCCTGTTTACCGCGATCTGCCTGCCGAGCACGAGGCCTGGGTCCGACGTGTACTTGGTGATGGGCGTCACCTCCAGCTGCGGCGGCTGCGCCTCCCCAGGCAGCCTCGAGTCAACGTTGTGCACCGCCTTGTCCCCGCCGCCCAGAAGCCGGCCCCTCGGCACCTTGCTGCTGGTAGTGCTCAGCATCCTCGCGGGAGGCGCGGACGGCATCACTGGGAGCGGCGTGGCGGCGAACTCTGAGGACGGCGGGGGCATAGAGACCGCGGACTCGAGGTGGCCCGAGCCGGCGTTGCCGAGCAGCTGCATGAGGCGAGCGCCGGGGTTGGCGCCATCGGCGGCGGCGATGGGGTTAGGGTTGGGGTTCGCGTTTGGATTTGGCATGGCGTAGGAGAGTACTGGGCGGGGCATGGGGGGGTGGGGATCCTGCGCGTAGTGGGGGTAGGGGGCGTGGTGGAAGGGAGGGGTGGCCGGGGGGTAGGAGTAGGGGCCGGACGGCGGCGGCGGGCCGGCGACGCCGGAGAACATGGGCGCGGCGGAGAGCGCGGGGTTGGGAGGCGGCCTGAAGAGCATGGCCATCTCGAAGGGGGGATTGGGGTTGGGATTAGGGTTTCCGGCTGGAGACGCCATGGGAGGCGGCAGCGGACTGGAGTAGATCTGGAAAAGTGGGGGAATGAGTTGGAGCTGCGACGAAGCACAAGGCAGGTCGAGGTGGAGGCGGTGATTGACTCACTGTTTTCTCGCTTTATTTTGACGAGGATCTTGGGAGATCAATGCTTCAATGTCGCAATATCGTTATTTTATTTTATTTTTTAACTGGCTTCTTAAACCAGTTTAGAATGTGTATTTCAACTAAACCGCAAATAGCTTAGAAAAGAAGCGATAAGTTTGTGCTTCCCTCGTGCCAAAAATATTACCTATTGTTCGCAAACCTCCGGGTTAACATGTGCATAAGAACAATGTGGCAGGTTAATTTGGATGAAAGCAAGATTTACATACCTCTTGAGAACTTGCCTGTGGCAAGATGGTTAGGTGGGTGGTTGTACCCCCAGCCCACCAGAGTTCAAACCCAGGTTTGACGCTGGTGTTTCTCATTTAAGGCGGAATATTCTTCAGTGGGAGGCGACGTTCCCGTCGACAGCGAGGCGCCCGTGGTGACTTCGTCAATCTCAAGACTCGACCCGCCGGCTCAGTCTCTCGGAGGTGCTCATAGGGGTAGGGTGTGCGTGCGTGCGTTCATAGGGGTGAGTGTGTGCGCGTGTATATGAGCGCTTGCGTTGTACTGTGTTTCGCAAAAAAAAAAAAAAAGATTTACATACCTCGAACAAAGAAAGAGATCAATGTAGTGATAGGTTAAACCTGTAGATAAACGACGGTTTTAACATACTCTCTCCTTCCACGTAAGAGTGTAACTTTAACCAGTGGCGAAGCGCGACCAGAAGCAGAGGGGGCGGAAAAAAATTGGCCGACAAATGAACTATTCACGCTAATTTTGCTACAATTTCATCCGTAACATAGACGATTTTCAGGCTTGAAAATACCCTTAATTTCTTGATTTACACAAGAATTTACATAACAAGTAGGAAACATAATAAAAAATTTGGCCAAGATTCACCGATGGCCAGCAGAGATTTGTACTAATCAACTTGTCGTTCTATCTATCTACATATCAAAGCTGACCCCTTTCAGCCTTCCCTCGCGCTGCCATGTCACCGTGCACTGTTCATATGAACAGTGCCGCACTTCTACAGTGCCGGGTTTTTTTCGGAATTTTTTTTTAGTAAATTTTTCAGAAAATTGAAGTATTTCTATAAATACCCATATCCGTCGGAAAAATATGAAAAATACATCAAAATGCTCAGAAAAATAAATGCTAACTATTTATGGAAAAAAACAAACATGTTTAGATATTTTGAATTAGTGAATATTTGAACAAAAAAACAAATGCACTTCCTCTAATTATGTGGAGTTAAATTTATTAAATGCTCACATAATGCACTTCCTCTAATTATGGACTTAAATTGAACATTTCAATTTGGTAAATATTTGGATGTAATCTAGATGAACTTTCCCTAAATATGGAATTCAATTCAATAAATGTACATCAAACATGTTTAGATATTTTGAATTGGTGAATATTTGGACAAAAAACAACTGTACTTCCTCTAATTATGTGGAATCTAATTTATTAAATGTTTAAATATTTTGAGTTGGTGAATATTTAGACAAAAAAATGCACTTCCTCTAATTATGGACTTAAATTGAACATTTCAATTTGGTAAATATTTGGATGTAATCTAGATGAGCTTTCTCTAAATATGGAATTCAATTCAATAAATGTGCGTTTTCACTCATTATGGACTTAAATTAAATATTACTGGAAAAATAGAAACATGTTTAAACATTTCAATTTGCTAAAAAAATTGGAGATACTCTAAAATATATCAACATGCTCACAAAAATATATGCTAACTACTTATGGCATAATGCAAACATATTTGAACATTCCAATTTGATGAATATTTGGATACAATCTAAATGAACTTTATCTAACTATGGAGTTAAAATTAATAAATGCTCATATCATGCATTCTCTAACTATGGAGTTAAATTAAAAACAATTATGTCAAAATACAAGCATATTTGAACATTTTAATTCACTAAGTATTTGGACATACTCTAGACAAAAAATTCCGACGGATTTCAACATTTTGAATTACACGGGTGCGGCGTGCCGCCGCGCCAAATTCCACTAGTTTGTAATAAAAAGAGAAGTTAACTCCAAAGATCCACAGATGGCAGCAAGGAAAAACATCAAGAATCAAACGATGGCCTATCCACGAGGTAAGAAAAACTAACCTAGTGTTATTTGATTTTGGCAATACTACCCAGCATGCCCCATCCCATTGCACCCCTAACCTAGTAAACAAGTACACACAGAGACTAGGCACAACCATAGTTTAAAAATCCGGACCGGTGACCGAACCGGCGAGGTCCTCGGTTCACGGTTCACCGGTTGAACCGCCGGTTCGCTCGGTTCACTTGCCGGTTTTTTAAGGATAGAATAAGCAAGAAATAGCAAGAATCTCTTAGAAAATTTAATGTATTTAAGACATCCTTGTAGAGGGATAACACGAACATGGCTCAGCCCAGGTGGCCAGCCCAGTCTGAGTGCCAACGCGCGTAGCTTGAGGTCGCAGGTTCGATCTCTGTCCAGTGCAATGTATTTTTCTCGCGCGCGAGTGCTTGCTCCGGTCGGACCGGCGGCCTGCTGGGCCCGGTTTTCCCACGAAACCGGCGGTTCGACCGCGATGTAGGCGGTTTCTCCCGGTTCGCCAGCGCGCACGGTCCAGTGCGCTTAACAAACCGGCAGGGCCTCCGGTTCCGGTTTTTTCCGGTTTAACCGGCGGTCCGGTCCGGTTTTTAAAACTAGGGGCACAACCACCCAATGCATCGAGGGGGGAAGTATGGCGGGATGAGAGCTGAGGCCTCTTTCTACTTACTGCTCTGTGCTTGACTGACAACTACTAGGAAACAAAAGACGACGGAGAGTATGACAAGAAAGACATTTGCGCTTTTGGCGGCGGCCGGGGGGGGGGGGGGGGGGGGGGGGTGGTGCCCAGTTTCGCCTCCAAGGCGCTCCGCCCATGCTTCCAACTTTTTCGAAAAGTCAAACTTTTCAAATTTGACCATGTTTATACAAAAGTACACCAACATTTAGGCCACTAAACTAGTAACATTAGATTCATAATGAATATATATTTGTGATATAACCCTTTATTGTCACAAATATTGTTTATATTTTTTGTAATGTCGGTCAAAGTTTGAAATAGTTTGACTCTCCAATAAAACTGAAAGTACAATCTTTCATTAATAGAGGGAGTAGGTACTCATAACCTATACTATCTCAGCTTTGCATGTATTAGTAAGTAGGAACCATATGTGAGTTGTGCTAGTTAAGTGGTTTTCGGAAATAGTCGGCTTCTTTACGTTGACATGTCAAGAGGCTACAAAATTGCTCGTTTTCGAATGTAAAAGAAACAAACAAACAAACAACTTGCTCTGTAAAACGCATAATTACCATAGAGTGGCTTTGGTCACTAACATACACAGCAGAAGCTTCATATTTATGGCTTTGAGTATGTTAGTGCCTACACCAATAAAAAATCAGTCCTACTCACTATCGTGGTAAAAACATCCACGGTGGTGTAAAAAGAAAAAGAAAATCAATCATGTTCGTTATTTGCGGAGTGATGGAATATAAGGTTTCGTCGAGGGGCGAAACGCAAACCCCGTCTCAACTCCAGGTGCGCATCTATGAAAAAAAACTTCAGATGCGTACTCTCAAAATCTTTTCTCGTTTTGAGGCGAGAAAATAACATTTTCTGAGGGGATTTGCTTCGAGAGGTCAATGCGGTGCTAATTTATTTTTTCGATATCTGGCGGGACGGTGCAGATCCAGGCTACACCAGTGCCCCAGGCTTGGAGCCGCCCGATTCGCCTGTGCTGGACGCCGGCAATGGCGCGGCCTGCCGCTAAGAGAGCGCGTGCAGCTCGCGCCGACGAGGGCCGTACGGCCGCACATGCCATGCGCGAGGCAGTGCGAGACTGCAAGTGCATGCATGCTCGCTGTTTCCCGAGCACAAGTGCCCAACATGGTATGATGTACTCCATATAGTTCTGAGCTATGGCAAAGAAAACATAATAACCGAAATGCGCTATAATATCACACTCTCAGATTCACTAGTAAAATAGTCGAAAATCACTATAAAAATATACAGAAATGTAGTACTAGTAGATCTTTAAAAATAAAAGATGGTTCACACAGCCTAGGTGGTCACATTTCATAGCCAAAGTTTGCATGTCTGTCGTTCCATGACCCGCATGTAGGAATTTTTTCCAGATTTGTTCCTTTTTTCGAGGTTACTATAACTTTGAATTTAATAGACCCGTGTTTAGATTCTCGATTCTCATTTTATAAATCCCAACCTAAAATCACACGTCTGTCTACGATAAAGTCATAATTTTTTATAAATCTTGCTATCATTATTTTTCTTTAAAAAGTTAAATCTCAGACACCAAAAGAATACACATCAGTTACCCCGAAATGTGGGATTGAAAGCGTACAATATTAGCAAAACACAATAGCTAAAAGGTTATATATGGATTGCGGGGTGGATGATAAAACTTGGATGTTAATCCAAAGACTCGACTATTCAAGAACGTGAACCAAATTTTAGAAATAGAGTTAGAGATAGTATAAATAAACGATGATTTTACTATTACTCAACTATATTGAAAAATTTACCCACAAAAGAATAAGTTGAAAACTAACATTGCAAAGTCACGGTAACAAGAAAGTCTCTTTTCCCTCTTGTTAAACTAGAAAAAGTAGGAATATCTTGGACATTGATCGGATCCCTATCAATGAGGATCGAGAAATAACAAGTTGTAAGTCGAATGGGCAATGTTCACTTCACACTTGACCCGCAACAAGAAAATTTATTTTCCCTCTTGGGAACATAGATTGACCTGTCATCTTCACACCGCGGTCATCCCCACACCAATATTCGGGACATGAACCCTTTCTCTCTCTTTTTGGAGTGACACAACATGATAAGATAGAAATATGCCCACGAAAATGCGAAGCTAACGAACGACAGCACGATACCTCAATGTTGGTACTGTATAAAAAATGACACGCGAGGAGTCATAAGTCTCCGACTCTCCGTAACTTTTTCAAGTGTGCAACACTTTCAGCGACCGAAGGGGTGATCCAGTCTGATGTGACTTGTTCCTTATTCAACGTTGATGCTGAACATTGGTGCCGTATGAATGAAAGAAAAAACAAGTGCTTGCTAGGAGCTGATTGTGCATAATAGGAATATTGATCGCAAGGTTTCGCTGGTGAAGGGGACAAATACTCTATTCCAATTGCAAGCAAGCGATCCAGTCTCCTGTAATCGAAGATAGCGATGCTTGTCCACTTGTTCATGCCACATAAATAAAGCAATGATTATGTAGAGCTTGTTTACGGTCGATGTCTGCTCTTTTTTTTTTTTTTTTGAGAGGGTACGATGCCTGCTCAATAGTGAGGCGTTGAGGATCTGCTAAAGCCCACCAGCCGTTTCGGGGCCCATATTCCCGGCGGTCCATCGTCCTCTAAACAAGACATCTCTCTCGACATTTATGAGATGCCCTTGGTTGGTCTGGTCAGAGTCACTGGACACTGCCACACTGATTTTTTTTTAGAGCAACCACACGAAATTTATTATGCTAAAATGTTGTTTAAGATACAAAGACCATCAGGGGGCTGTAAGAGCCAAACCTGACGTCCAAAACTACTAGAAGAAGCAGATTTTGCTAATCTATGGGCTTCCGAGTTGGAAGCCCGGTTCTCATGAATAAACGACGCTGCCTCCATGCGGTCAGCTGTAGCTTTGATCTCCTGCAACACCATGCAATAGCTACCAGCGAACGGCCTTTGCAAGTCATTCACGATCGCTAGGCAATCTGTAGCAACAGTGATCCGTTGTAACATCAAATCTTGCGCCAATGCTAGAGCTTCCCTGCAAGCCAGGGCCTCCATCACCGTAGGATCCGTAACGCCGCTCACAGCCAAGGTCGAGGCGCCAAGGAAAGCTCCCGTCGCACTTCTGCACACCACCCCAACAGCACCTCCAGGTCCTGTCTTTGCCATGGCAGCATCAACATTGAGCTTGGTAAACCCACTTGCCGGTGGAATCCACTTCGGGTGAGCAGGTTTAGGGCTCCCCCCTCCCGTAGTCCGCACTGACCCTCAATCGATAGCTCTTTGAGATAGTGTTCGATGAAGAGGTGGGTAGACAACGGACTTTGGTACACTTCTTCATGGATGATCTTCCGTCTTGCAAACCAGATGGCCCACAAAGTTACCGCTACCCTCGCAAAGGCATCGCGAGGTAAAGTTTCCATCATGGTGAACAACCACTGCTTTGCCGAGGTTGCGTCGTTTAGGCTCACGTGTTCGGTGATGTCCTCGTCAGCAAGTGCCCAGACCGACCTGGCCACGGCGCAACTGAGCAGCGAATGCCTCCAGCTATCCTCCGCACCACAGATAGAGCAAGCGCTGGACTCCGCCATATGTCTGTGATGACGCACATCCCCAGTAGGCAAGGATTGTTGTGCCAGTCGCCATAGGAAGACCCGCAGCTTCGCAACACTGCCACACTGATGGTCGTCCGCCATGGCCCCAATGCTGATGTACCGGGCTTTTGGGCTTTTGGCAGCGATGGCGCATGAGTGCACAGTCAAAATTCTGCTCTCCTGCGCTCCTGAGTCCTGGGGGCAGCTGGGGGCCGCATGTCATAGGCTGCCCGCACAGTGCCGCTGCACAATGACAGAGATACTCCTCCCTCGTTCACTGCCGACGGGCTCATGCAGAATTGAAGTTGGACTGGGCGATGCTAATCTTTGCAAGTTGTGAGCGTCACGATTTCGGACCGCAAAACGACAAGGTCACCGAAAAGGAGGAAGACAACCGCAGCCACCCCGCATTCACCGTCGGGCGAATCGTTTGCCACCGCAGCCCCGTCCTAATCAAATCATAGCCTCCGCCGGTCCGCCGCCGCCCGTCTCGACGACGTCTTCTTCGCCACGGCTCCCTACCGGTGGCGTCGTCGGCGCCGTCTCGGGATCGGGTGGGGGAGGGTTGAGGGTGGGGAAGAAGAAAACGGACAGAGGCGAGGAAGGAGGAGACACATCGTGCGAGCGTTCTCACGCGCGTAACGCCGAGTTGGACTACTGCTATACTGGAATTGTCAAGGCCCCGGGCGGGGCCGCATGCGTTCCTTTGCTCGGAAACGTTTGCGGCGGCAGCACACAGTTAGTAATAGTTTACACATCCACAGCCCATCTTTTCCCTATCTTCTCTGTGTGCAACTACGCAAAAGATTGTTTTTGTTCATATGTGGCATCTGGCATGCTAAATGAAATCGATCGATCTCGCTGGGGATCGACCCGTATGTAAACTTGCAATCTCTTTCAGTCGATCCAGGGCACTGCTGTCCTGCCTGGCCACCACGGCACTTTCTAAATGTTAATTTGGATTTATGCATGCATGGAACGAAACCCGGATCGTAAAAACAAACCGAAATGTGTCACGTCCGCGAAAGTTTATCACTCCATGATTGCAATCGAAGACGCTGTACTGGTCCTGATGTTCCACGGTGCTTGTTTGCTTCCATGCGGCGGCCGAGATCCACACCGCCGGCGCCGGGTGGCCTAGCTTGGCATTCAGCTCACTCAGATAGTCAGATGCAAACGCATCCGCCTCGGCTGGACGGACGCTTGCCGCCCCTGCCCACCGAATCGCTCTCTCGGCTGGCTAAACGTCTCGCGCTAGCGCCAGAGCGGCGCGCCTTTCCATGCTTTCTCACTCACGGTGCGGCCGGTATATGTGTCATGCATATCGGTGCGGCGCCAACAGCATGCTGCCGACACGCCAGACGACGCGGCGCTACACCCCTACTGGCACGGGCATGGCGCGCTCTCTGCTCGGCGACGCCCTCCTCTTCTCCGCCGGCGCCGCGGTGGCCACGGCGCTGCTTCTCACGCTCGCCTCGCCCTTCCCTCCGTCCGCCACGTACGTCAGGCACGAACCGTCGTCGTCGTCGTCCTCCGCTCGTGGTGTTGGCGGTGGACGCACCTTCTACGACGACCCGGAGCTGACGTACACCGTGGACCGCCCCATCACGCGGTGGGACTCGAAGCGTGCCGAGTGGCTCCGCGCGCGGCACCCGGAGCTGGCCGGAGAGGAGGAGCGCGTGCTGATGGTGTCCGGCTCGCAGCCGGCGCCGTGCCGCTCCCCGACGGGCGATCACCTGCTGACGCGCCTGCTGAAGAACAAGCAGGACTACTGCCGCCTCAACGGGGTGCAGCTGCTGTACAACACGGCGCTGCTCCGCCCGTCCATGGACCGGTACTGGGCCAAGATCCCCGTGGTGCGCGCCGCCATGGTGGCGCACCCGGAGGCGGAGTGGGTCTGGTGGGTGGACTCCGACGCCGTGCTCACGGACATGGACTTCCGCCTCCCGCTCGCGCGCTACGCCAAGCACAACCTCGTCGTCCACGGCTGGAACAGCCTCGTGTACGGGGAAGGCGCCGAGCGGAGCCCGACGTGGACGGGGCTCAACGCCGGCGTGTTCCTCCTCCGCAACTGCCAGTGGTCGCTTGACTTCATGGCCGCCTGGGCCGCCATGGGGCCCGACTCCCCGGACTACGAGCGCTGGCACTACTGCAGAATAGCTTATAGCCGCCACCACATTAGTGACGGGCAAAAATATGCACGTCACTGGTAACAGTTATCAGTGACAGGCACCATTATGCACGTCACTAGTATAGCTCGGCGAGCGGCTGTAGAGCATACTAGTGACATATGGATATGGTCGCCTGTCACTGGTAATACTAGTGACGGGACCGGAGAAGTGCCCGTCGCTAGTGTTACTATTACCGGTGACGGTCAGTTTATATAACCGTCGCTGGTTATAAACATACGTGAATAGGTGATGTGTTTGTTTTTGTTTGTAAAAAAAATCAGAAGATGAAAAGGACATCGATAGCTAGGATTTTTTTTTTTTGAAAAGCTAGCCCAACGGTAGTACTTGTGGATCGCTAGGTCGATCGATTTCGTCTCGTACATCGCCGTACGTGCATCTCGTGCTTATGTTATTAAAGGAAGATATAAAAAACGGATCGGCCAAAAAAAAAAGACGTCTTAACTAGCGATCCTCATCACACACGACGAGATCGATTCTGTTACGTTCCGTTCGAATATCTAGCGGGAACCAAAAAAAAAAAAAAACTCGCGGGATATGCCAAAAAAAACTCGCGGGACTCCCTAATCTAGTGGACTTGGCCACGAACCCACGATCCTAATTTTTTGCATCGCGCATTTTCTCCATAACCATCCCTAGTTTTCTCCCGAGCCCTCCAGTCCCCCGCCGACGACGCCGCCAGTCCTCCCGCCGACGCCGCGCTCCAGTCCTCCCCGACGACGGCGCGCCGCCAGTCCTCCTCGCCGACGCCGCGCTGCAACGCCTCCGGCCGCCTACGCTGCCGTCGCACGGCCCCAACGCTGCCGACGCCGCCGTCGCACGGCCCCAACCGCTGCCGCCGCCGCCATCACCGGGGCTGCTGCTGGTTGTCGCCGCCGTCGCCGGTGCTGCTGGTTGCCCCTCTTCCGCCATCGACGGACTGCCGCTCTGCCGCCATCGACGGTTTGTCCCCCTCTCCCATCTATGCCCTGTGTCCGGCCATCTAGTTCCTGCGATTAGAATAGATGCAGGGACAAGAACTTATTCAGTCTGCCTTGTGTTGGGTGATGTCAAGGACCGCATCGATCCGATTGTTGAGGTGTATTTAGCATCTTTTTATTTTTCTGAATCTATGTACTGAAATACATTGTACAGAGAGTGGTAGAAAAATCACATGCTAAACAATTAAAGAGATAGAAAATTCTGGAATTATTGTAACATAACAATAATAGGCAAGCTCCATTAAAACTGGTCCTGACGACATTGGATGTAATTCTGGAAGGAGAGAAGAAAAAATAGAGATAACAAAATGCTTTGATTGTTTCTGAACTGATAAGTCTAGTTACTGAGAAGAGAGCGGGTTTCTCTGCATCCCTGCAGTGGTTAATTTGGTTCACCTATAAGGAACTGGAACTGTTTTTCTTCTGTTTCTTCAGGTAACGAAAGTGTTTGCTCATGTCTCATACTAAGCAGACTTCCCGCTCCAAGGAAGCAGTTCGCCAGCAAGGTTGTCCGTTGCCATGTTGTTACTTACTGTGTATAATAAACTTGGTAGTTGGTAGTACAATATAAACCTCAACCTATACTTGTCCATTGCTCAGATTTTAGTTGTTCTTTGTTTGTTCAACTGTTTGTAGGAATGTAAGAATCTTCTGACAGCTACGACTCATCTGCTGATGATTCCGATTCACCTCCTGCTTCTGTAACTGAAGAAGGTACTGCACAAGAAACTACACCACAAGAACAGCCATCGAAGGAACTGTTTGTAAAGGTCACAAATGGGCAGGAGCAGACTGCAACATCTCAAGGTATATGAGAATTTCCTCGTGGATTATCATAATCTAACAATATTTGTGATCAAACTAACATGTTCAGTCTTCGCACAGGGTATCGTTTCTACTCATGCACACCACTTGATTTCTAGATTCTGATTGAATATTTTGTTTCATGTTCTTAGGTGCTAATTGCTTAAAATCTTGGCTTGCATACAATCAGCATATCAGCTCTTTGCCAACTGATGACTTTCCAAGCTTAATAGTGCTGCAGTACAAGGTTCAGAAATTTAGTTCCACTTGCACAATTAATGCCGTTGTAGTACAAGGTACACTGCAGCTTCTTTTCTGCATTTGATCCTACTGTTAGATGTATGTTTGCATGCGAACATCCACTCTCGGCTAGCTAATGTATCATAGTGCATGTATATTCCAACAGATTCAGATTCTGAGAGCTGCATATTATAGCTAAATGTATGATAATGCTTTTGGTTTTGATTTCCTACCTAGGCTATCTTTTACTTTCAATGATCTGTATGTAGTCTATCACCCTTGATACTTCGAAATCAGAGAATCTGTTTAGGACAACTAGTTGTGAAGAAACTTTTAACTAAATGGATTTTAATGTGTCATGTACACTGACGTGCAAGCTACTGCTAGCATATATAGTCATATAATTCATACTTATACCATTTTCACATTTTAGGTGACCGGACTGAAGTCTAGGAGCAAGCTGGTAGTACTCTGCTGGTGGCTTCTCCCAACGCTGGAGAACTTGCACCTACTAACCATTCGGACGTGCTGGCGCTAATGCAACTGAAGATTATTTTGGAATGCCACTAACATAGTGGTTATTATAGACTATTGTGCATTTGACTTTTCTTTTTCTCAATTCTTTCAACTCACAATTTAGGAATCAATTAGTATGTTTTTTGGGTTGCCCAAATATTGTGAAATGTTGTGCTAGCTACTGTGTTAAGTTTGACATTTTGTGAGCAAATTCGGGATCTAGTACATGGATTTTATTTTTTTATTACCGAAAATCAAACCAGTGACAAGCAGAATAATGGACCTGTCACTACAAAACCCACAGGGTTGCGGCCTTCGATCGGAACTAGTGACATGCATTTCTTTTGCCTGTCACTAGTTTACGCATGCTAGTGACAGACACGTACAAATGTCTGTCACTGGTGCACATACTAGTGACAGGCACTTGCCTGTCACTAGTAACCTCATACCAGTGACTAGTCATCAGTGACAGGCGCTTTGCCAGTCACTAATGGGTCTTTTCAGCCTGTCACTGATAGCTTATTTTGCAGTAGTGTGGGGCGCCATCCTCACGTCCACCTTCAAAGACAAGGTGTTCAATGAGTCGGACGACCAGTCGGCGCTCGTGTACATGCTGATGCAGAAGGACAGCCCGTGGCGGGACAGAGTGTTCTTGGAGGACAGCTACTACTTCGAGGGCTACTGGCTGGAGATCGTGCCGCGGCTCGGCAACATCACGGAGCGGTACGAGGAGATGGAGCGGCGGGCGCCGCAGCTGCGGAGGGCGCACGCCGTGCGGGATCACGCGGAGCGCGCGGCGGCGAGGAACGCCGCGCTGGAGGGCGCCGGGCTCGGCCAGAGCGGGGTGCACGGGTGGAGGCGGCCGTCCGTGACGCACTTCACGGGGTGCCAGCCCTGCAGCGGCGACCGGAACCGGCACTACTCCGGGGGCAGCTGCGACGACGGCATGCGACGCGCGCTCAACTTCGCGGACGACCAGGTGCTCAGGGCCTACGGGTACCGGCACGCCGGCCCGCTCAGCGACGACGTGCGGCCTCTGCCGTTCGATTACCCCGTGGCCGCGATGCTGTGATGATGGCCACGCGCCGAGTCGTCAAACTTGTTTTAGCAGCGAAATAGTAGGAATCTTGCAGCGACTGTTCATCAATCAGACTGCAGCAGCTCAAAAGGCATCAGATACCCCTATGTGTGCGCCCATTGCCTACGAGTCTGTCCAAATGTCCAAGGAGCAGTCGAATCCCTCCCTAAAAGTGAGCAAAAAGTAGGTAGAAGTGAAAAGAAAAGAAGAACAGGGTACCAAATAAAAAGAACGAACCATTCGAGCTACTGATCTACCAATTCATGTCACCCTACCAGAGTTGTCTCAATGATGTATTCTAAAAACGTGCAAAATTTCAATTAGAAATAATTTTTATTTTGAACTGCACAAAAAAGACAAATCTACATATCTGAGTATAATGTTTTAAATCTTCAAACTTTTAAGATTTTGTAATTTTTGTGTAGCCCAAAATACAAAGTATTTCTAATTGAAATTTTGCACGTTTTTAGAATACATCATTCAGAGTATCCATGATTTTTTTCACATTTTTTTGAAACTTCGAAATATGATTTTTTTTTAACAGAGGGAGCACTGGAGCTCGGGTGCACAAATGGATTTCCGAGAAAGTACTACCAAAAACTATGGGTAAGAAACTGCTAGTCTGCAACCCAAAGAGATCCAACTCGCAAAGAAGTAAACAGACACGCACACATGCAGAAACAAGCAGGCCGCAGCAATTTTCATTGTTTAGGCGAGCTGGACCACGGGTACCACATAGCAATTCAGAGCACAGTACTTCAACCATTCTAGCTACATCTGCAGTTATTAGAAGCTACTCCAGCTTCCAAAAGACTAAGTTCTACCAGTCGGAACTAGAGATGACACACATGGCACATAACACGGTTTTCACATACACAGAAGTACAGACTTGATTCCGGTCAACATCCATACATCGCAGAGAAGATTCTTGTCGCAGATTCTTCATTGCTCGATCAGCTG
Organism: Poa pratensis; assembly: GCA_947311845.1. NCBI lineage: Eukaryota > Viridiplantae > Streptophyta > Magnoliopsida > Poales > Poaceae > Poa > Poa pratensis. The sequence continues at coordinate 25,536,740 of CAMZMU010000087.1, forward strand.
CACATAGGTGTAAGATCCATTCAGGAATTTAGATCAATAACAAAGGTCAGGATAGAGGTGTGATCCAAGATTGCTAAGGGATTACCTGTCTAGCTGAGATTCACTTGGAGGCTTTTATGTTAGCCAGAGCTGCCAGAGCCTCCTTAATCGGGCCTTCATTGATCGACCTAGTGGCCTGTGTAAAATATTTGTTCCATCGTGTGGGACTTAGCTCCTGGCAAATTCATAATGATATATAATGAAATGTCAACAGAAGACACTGACCTTTAGAGATGGAACTAGTGCATAGACCTCTTCGATGGTCTCGGGCCCAATGTTCGCTATCATGCATATCTGTTGCAAGTACAACAAACCATTGTATGCTGAGATGAGGGAAATGAGATACAAGAAGGTGAGAGGAAAAGAAGAAGAATTACATACCTCGCCATCACTAACACCATGTTTTTTAAGAGGTCTGCAGCTACTAGTCAAGGAAATTAACTACTAAGTGATTGCTGGACGGAACAGTTTAAATGCATAACATGCAGTCTCTAATAGTTATTAATCAAAACTAAGGATACTGCAGGATTTCCTTCACGGACTTTGCAGTGGTGAAATGATTTCCTTCTTTTGCGTATTGGAAAGCCTTGTCAAAACACCTGCAGATGCGAGAAGAAAGAGTAAACGTCTAATCACACAGCTAACAGACTTGAACGCTGCATAAACAATGATTAGCAAACAGAACAGGACTTAAACAAGAATCATCTTACTCGGGAATTTTGATCTTCGGATCCTCTGACAAGATGGCCATATGTTCGTGAATTTGTTGCAACATTTCAGCTGCTTCACAATCCATTAAAATTCTAGAATTCGGGGGCATATCTGCAACCAATTGTGATGCAGGAATCAGCTTGCACATTTTCTCTTTAGAAAGAAGGGCCGTTAGAAAAACATAATATAAGATGTGAGTCCATTTCGAATGATGTAAAACATAAAAATCTCATTATACAGAAAATGCTCGAAGAAAGAGCCTACTGGAATTCCATAAATTTCCAAACACTGGCTACTATGAGTTTACTAGGATAAAAATAAGTTGCCAGAAAAACAGAGGATCTTTCACCGAAAGGAACTGACCAAGCTCAAGCTTAAGTTCTGCATCAGACTTTGTAGGCTTTGCATTTGACGCGGAGGCCTTCCCACCTTTCCCAGCACTAAATGCCTTGCCTCCTTTGCCGGCTTCTCCGGTGAGAAGATAATACACGAAAGAAAAATATGTAAGACACAGAAAGGTAATCTATTGTGTAATTAGAACTTTTGGTATTATCAGCAACTCTTGAATGGATAAATGTATAGCAAAAGTGCAAAACCATGCATCCATACCTTCAGAAAAGGATGAAGCCTTTCCACCAGTTTTTAGGCTACTAGATGAAGCTTTCCCATTTGACTTAGAGTTTGTGGGAGTCTCTTCGAAAAAACCTGAAAACCAGGTAGTGATATATGAGATTCTTGTAGGTTTTCAACTATAGTATCATATAAGTCACAATTACTTATTCCATTTCAGTCAACTATTCAGTAAGTTTTAGAGCTTATTTATGTACCATCACCCGATATCCTGATCTATCAAAATACTGCAAAGCCGTTATGCACAGCCATGAAATGGTGATCCGAGAGTGACTTGCAATATACCCTTTACAAATGAAAGTTTCTTCTTCACATTCAGTCTAATGGTAGCCGGCATACTATGAATATATAGTCAACAGATCGGATCGTCAGCAAATAAATCCAAAGGGGAACCAGAAAACATGGTATATAATTCTCTGAAAGTATTAGTATTTTTTTCAGTAGTATTTGATTAATCCTATGAACGCAGCCAAGATCAGTAGGTGGCAAGAGTACAAGGTTGTGGGACCCTTCTAGTCAAATATTTCTTTACTAAAACATAAACTGTTATTTCAAGTTTTCACTACCCTACTGCTAATGATGCTCTAGGACACAACCGTACAAATAAAATTTTCTTAATGGTGAAGAAACACAAGGGGTGTTGATCATATGAGACAGACAGCTCATAACGTGCCAGCAGACACAAGTGACATTTTTATAACCAAAAGCACATCCTGAAGGATTTTCTCATGAAGCGGAGCCGTGATAGTGTAATAAACTAGATTCAAATAGAAGTATAGAACAGCAGCGAACACATCCGACTTGATATGCCCCGAATGGCAAGTGGTCAGTCATAAAACATACCATTAAAAGGATAATGGAAGTTGAAAAAATCATTCCAATGAATAAACTATAGCCTGGAAAATGTTTGATCATGAAATTGAGCAACATTATTACCTTCAGAATCAGAGTCGGAATCAATAGGAATAACATCTTGGCTTCCATTCAGTGCTCCTGTAAGAATACATCCATTAAGAGATCTGTGAAACTAAATACTCACATGGGAAGTTAAACTTCTCAAAAAACCTACGGCATTAGTTTTTATTAAGCTGTAAAATCATCAATCATCATAAAGCAGGATGACACAGCTGAAAGACAATAAATGTACCACAAAAGCTTTAGCGCAAAAAAAATCTCTGTCAGACATTTACCTTCCCTATGTTTGGGTGTGGTGCCAGAGGCGGCGCTGCGGTTTGGGTTTGCACGTCGGTTTGGCATGGGGAAGGATGTGACCTGGTTGGGCATTGGGTTTTGGAGACCCTGCGCGTGGTAGGGCCCGCCGGTGTTACCTCTCTGGTTCGGGTTTGGCATGGGGAAGGAGATGGCTGGGCGAGGCACGTGGGTTTGGAGATTCTGCGCATAGTGAGGGTTGGGGCCAACGGGGTTACTGCTCCAAATCGGGTCTGTGTTTGGGTTTACCATGGGCAAGGCGATGTCTGGGTGAGGCACAGGGGTTTGGAGATCCTGCGCATAGTGAGGGTAGGGGCCGACGGGGTTCCTGCTCCAAATCGGGTCTGTGTTTGGGTTTACCATGGGCAAGGCGATGTCTGGGCAAGGCATGGGGGTTTGGAGATCCTGCACATAGTGAGGGTAGGGGCCAACGGGTTTACTGCTCCAAATCGGGTTTGTGTTTGGGTTTACCATGGTGAATGTGATGTCTGAATGGAGCATGGGCGGTTGGGGATCCTCTGTGTAGTGGAGGTAGGGGTCATGGTGGAAGGAATGGGTGGTTACGGGGTAGTTGTCAGGGATGGACAGGGACAGCCATGACTGGCCGGCAGCACCGTGGTAAATAGACGCGGCGGTAGGCGCCGCCGCGGGGTTGTGAGTACGGCTGAAGAGCACCCCAGTATCGAAGGGAAGGTTGGGATTGTTGGGGTTCAGATCAGGGTCTCCAGCTGGAGACGCCATGGGAGGCAACTGATTGTGCGGCGGGCTGAATGGAATCCCACTATCGAAGGGGAGGTTGGGATTGTTGAGGTTCAGGTTAGGGTCTCCAGCTGGAGACGCCATGGGAGGCGACCCATTGTGTGGAGGGCTGAATAGCCTCCAAATATCGAAGGGGGAGTTGAGATTGTTGGGGTTTGGGTTTCCGTTCGGAGACGCCATGGGAGGCGAAAGTGGAGTAGATCTGGAGAAGTGGGAAAGAGGAGAGGTGCGAGGAAGAAGAAGTGAAGGTCAAGGTAAAGGTGGTGATTGATTTCTAGCTTTTACGCCCCCACGATTTTGCTATTTATTGACGAAGATCTTGAGAGTTCAATGTCGTAGTGCGGCAAAAAATGCTATCTTAAAATAATTCCAAAAATACCCGTTATAGTACGCGGATTTGGCGCATATGCACACAACACACACCATCACTCACATTCTACACATTTCAACTAGATCACAAGCAGCTAATGAGACGACAAAATTGTACTACGTGTTTCTACCACATTTGGAAATACATTACCTATTGTTGAGAAACATCGAGCATATCTGACCGACCCTTACCCGTAAAGTAAGTTACAACCAATCCGCCATTGGCCTAGCAATTAGTTATCAGATCATTTCAAATATGGATGAGACATATTATCATCCTCTCCAAAGTTGTATATTCTTGAGAGAGAATTTATGGCATGCCATAACCCGTTCTACCAAGGGTGCTCAAGAACCTTAAAGATATCAACTTTATCTCTAACAGTTGCATTAAGTATATTTATATGTGAGCTGCCCTATTTACTGAACATAAGTGCATTCCCTTGATCACCACAAGTATATCGCGCAGCTGGTCATCTAACATTGGAATATACATCACTTTCCTCTGGGATAAAAAAAAGCTACCAAGAAGCTTAAGCATGAAACTTAAATAGTGCAGACCAAGCTTGTCCTTGACTGCACCGACATCTACAGAACTTCGTTTGAAAGCAATACGTGCACGAATACATTCATAAATATACGTTCACTCGTTGAAGGAAAGGACCACTCTTTATATACTATAAAACCCTAAGGAATAACCAAATTTGGCTAGGCGCACATAAACACAAGTTATCCATTTAGCTATAACTTATTTACAGGCAAGCAGACCCAAAACCTGACAAGCTGGTACCATAACACTCAGTTATCCCACAATGCCCAGCAATTTTTAATGCATTGCCATTTTGAACAAATTGTGTCATGATCAACACAATCATCTACTTTTCCAGTTTTCCTTCAGACACAGAGTACAAAACAACTCATATTGAAGTCATACATGGGAATGTCACAGGCAGTAGCAAAGTTGCCAAAATAAATTTGGTGACTGACTATCAGCCGGTTATACTTGTATATACACCGACTTAACCAGATAATCCAACTCCATGATCCAACGGGCACTACACGAAATACTTTTGAGGACTGAAATCCTCCAGTCCAAAGAGGCCCCTATAACAGCAGTTATGTTTTTCCGTTGACATCACAGACCTTAAAAAAATCAAACCCTAATTAAACAATCAAATCGCGAGCCCTCACACGACCACATTGGATTCAAACCTTCCCCCAAAACCAAAAGCATCTCCTTTTGATACCCACTCGCGCCAGGGCACCACGGCTACGAAATCATCCGCATCCTATAAACCCTAATCCCCAGCCATTGGGATCGGATCCTAACGCGATAACCGCCGGGGAGCCCAAGAACCACCGGCCTGTCCGGCGAGGTCGAGTCGGTCGAGGGTTGAGACGGCGGCCGGAAAAATACGGGGAAAGCGAGTAGGGTAAAATGGAGGGGCTGAAGGGCACACCTGGCCTTGTGGAGACGAACCGCCCGTCGGGGGCGGAGTAGAACGCTTTCCCTCCCTTGCCAGACATCGCGGCCGCCGGTGGAGGAGACGGTGGTGATCGGGAGGGCCTGGCGGAGAGTCGCCGGGGGACAGTGGGAGCGCGACGAGACCAAGAAAGCCGGACACTGCGCCACACCACCAGCCGCCACGCAGTCCTCCGCCTTTGTCAGGCGGTCCGCACTTGCTGCCCCTGCCCTTATTGCTGTCTCGGGGTTCGCTGCCGCGCCGCTAGCCCTCGCCGGCCCGCCGATTGACTGCTCGCTGGTGATGTCCGGTGGATTGGAGTTGGGCTTGTGGGTGGAGATGCGCTCTAGTCCGGGCCTGGGCTTCAGGCTGACTATTGTTTCTAAAGTACCATTCTCTTGTTTTTTTTAACAGGGTACTATTGATTATTGGGGTTCTCTAAAGCAAGCTACTGGTTGATTTTTCAATCTGAATTGGTTGTTGATGTTTGGATGTTGGCACATTATGCTGAACTTCATGAAACAAATTCTACACTCACTTAGGGTGTGTTCGTTTTTGGAACGGGATGGAATGGAATGGAACCATTCCATTCCACGGTCACGGAACCGTTCCATCCTTGCGTTCGGTTCGGGCAAAAAAATGTCACGGAACCGTTCCATCCCTGCGTTCGGTTTTGGAACGGGGAAGAATGGAATGGAATGGGATGAGAATGGAATTACTCCTAAACTCGATTAATTATTCCTAAACACGATTAATTATTCCTAAACTTGATTAATTATTCCTAATCTTGATTAGTTATTTTTAATCTTGATTAATTATTCCTAATCTTTGATTAATTAGTGCTAAACTTGATTAATTAGTGCCAAACTTGATTAATTAGAGAGACGCACTGTGCAATTCCACCCCGTCCGGCCGAATCGGCCGGACCGGTCGGTTCCGCATATTGGAGGAATATTCCCTCCAGTGGAACCAGTGCGTTCCGTTCCATCCCGGAACCGAACACAAGAATCGTCCCGAGGAACGGAACTGTTCCATTCCATTCCCTGGAATTCCAGAACGAACACACCCTTAAGTTGGAGGCTGTTGGGCACGAGAAATTCAACAGCCGAAGTATTTGTAATGACCTAATAATAGAATGTCGCATATGAAGGAGATTTGACAATTGCACCAAGCATATTAGTGAGGGCATCGCCAAATCTTGGCAGGTAACCGTGCTAGCGTGGCTTGACAATGGAGACGATCTTGCTCGCAAAGACTCCAAAGAAGGATACACCGGAGAAGAGTTGTCTTTGATGACACCCATGAAACCATGGTGATGAACAACAACAAAAATTATAGTAAAAAAACAATAAAAAACAACTAGTCGTTCATCAAGACTGGATGGAATAAGAACTTTGAAGCTCTAAAAAAAAGAGGGGGTAGGGGAGAATAGGTTGGTTGCGCTCAACTCCATACCGTCGACGGCTTTGCCTCTTTATATATAAGTTGCTAGGGTAAAAGATCATAAGTACCAAATCATAACTAAATCAACCTAATTAGTGCCAAATAAGTGTATACCAAAACCCGCTATTAGCTAGGCTATGTAAATAATATCCCATACGTGTTATTCAACATTGGACCAAGCGCCATCAAGATAGGATTGTAACTGTAATACTTCTATTCGAGAGAATATCATCATCAACGTTGGAGCAACGTCACACATGCAATAACAAAATATAAAACCAATAAAACTTCCTACACACACGGGAGAGGTGAGGTGATAAACTCCTCTATGCCCTCCCCCTGGAGAAGGAGAGGAGCGACGATTGGATCTTGAAGGGCGGGGATGAGGTTGAAACATGTGGTCCTTCTCGTATGGTTTTGCACATGATCATGGGCTAATGTCTCTTCGTTGAGAATATCCGATAGTTGTGTACTACATGGAGAATGGTTCGCCCGACAAAATGCAATGTTGCATAAACCTCTCACATGAGAAAATACCAAACACAAGATTTTCTTTTCTTGGATAGGAAGTATATGTGATTGCTATGTAACTCAATCATTTTAAAAGACTATGTTACCTTTTTAACTAAACATGTAAGTTGTAATCTCAACCATCAATTTGCATCGAAAATCGTAATCTTTTAAGGGGAGTGTAGTGAAGCAAATCTAAGTGTGATACGTAATGCAAAATCTATCTTGTCATGAACCTCCCTAAATTTAAATTTGTGTTTGATCAAAGAGTGACACCATCAATCCCAACCACTGAGGACCAACTTTCCTTGGACATATAACGGTGGTTGGCGCACTAGTCTCCATAGAAAATGTTTATTTTTTATGGATTCTGACTTAAAGTCCCTTCCTTTTCATATCTTGAGCTTGATGGTATTTTGTCAATCCAGACGGTGATACTTCATGTCAACGATCAGATGGTACGCAGATTGACAATCCTTTCAATGACCAAATATCCTCTTTCCTCCTAGACCTATTTTGGAATAATTCTGGATTACTTCAACATCCATAGGAGCAAAATAAGCACTAACCTTTGCGCTCTTCAAGTGAACCCTAGTATATGTTGTCGAGATTACCAGTTGTAATGGCCAAGCCCATCCACTCATGCAGAGGCCCACCCGCGGTACGGAGCAGATAGCAGTGCCAGCCCGGACAACATCAGAGTAGTGGAGACACCGGTATCTGAAAGGGCATTTATTATCCCCTCTATGTTTTGTGTGTTAGATAACAACACCGTGAAAGTTTAATATGTTGCTAAGTGATTTCAGAAATCGTCCGGTATCTCTCCATATTCAAAAGGAAGAAAGAAAGTTCGGGATATCGGAAAAGAGGCGCGGTGCCCTGGGTGGCCGGTTCCCAGGCCGGCCAGGCCGGGCTCCAGGCCGGCTGGCTCGGCTGGGTAGCCGGTTCCCTGGCCGGACCAGACCGGGCCCCTGGCCGGTTGGCTCTGCTGGGTTGCCGGCTCCCAGGCCGGCCTGTCCGGCCCCCATGCCGGCCTCTCTGCAGCTGGCCACAGCATGCCAGGCCGGCCAAACCGGCCCCCCAGCCGGCCAGTCTGGCACCTCAAACGGCCACTTTTTGGAGGGGCTTTAAATAGCCCTCCACCTACCTTGAGACAAGGAGCTTGAACACGTTGAAGAACACCATTGATTGCAAGCTCAAGATTTGATAGATCTCCCAATCCCTCCACCCAAACTCGTTGATACTTGGAGGATTGAAGGAGAAGCCCCGGATCTACATCTTCACCAAGCCGTTCTTCATTTCCCCCTCATTCACTTGAGGGACCCTTTGCTAGGATTTCCATTGGGAAAACCTAGCCTCATATTGTACTCACTTGATTGTCTTTGTGACAGATTTGTAGCTGTTCGGGAGCCCCCAATCCTCTTGTGGGTTGTGCCCCGGATCGTTGTTGTAAGGGCTCCGGATTCCGCCTTGAAGGATTCCGATAGTGGAAGGTGAACCAAACCTTTGTGGTGCGGTTCATCGGAGAAGAAGGTGCACCCGCCTTTGTGGCGGTTGAGTTTTGACCTTTGTGGTAGCTCACACCTCTCCAACGAGACGTACTCCCCTAAAAAGGAGGAACTCGGGATTACATCCGTGTCTCCGCGTGCTTTCACTTCGGTTACTTCTATCCTTGTTTATAGTCTTTACTTCGTGTATCTTGTTTAGTTGCTGCTTGTCATATAGGTAAATTCACCATAGTTGCATATCTAGAGAATTTACCTTTTGTGTCAAGCCTAATTTGAAAAAGTACTAAAATTGAAGTAGCACCTATTCACCCCCCCCCTCTAGGTGTCATACGATCCTTTCAATTGGTATCAGAGCCTCGGCTCTCTTGTTGGGCTTAACCGCCTAAGAGAAGTATGACACGAAGTGATGGTGATCCCATGAGACCAAGCCACTACGGCATCCATGGCCGATCTCAAATCGATGGAGACATCTTTGATATCGTCCATGGATACCAAATTTGCCGAGATGCGTGAGTTGATCAACAACTCGCAAGTGGCAAGGTTCCTAAGGAGACCACCCCACTAGATGACTCCGCTACCTCCCATGACGGTGAAACCGAGGAGGGAAAAGAGGAAAAAAGGGGTTGAAGATAAAGAACCGACCCTAAGAAATCTTCCACTCTACCACCACCCCGAAGGTGGGAAGCCGGAGTACCATGGGGTTCCCTTTGCGTACTCTCCCGACCCACCTATCCATCATACTCGCATAAACCCTTTGGGTCCACCTCCTAAACTTAATGCATCGGCTTTTGCTACTTGGCAACACTTAATGAAATCTCATATCAACAGTTCCTCTATCGAGCTTTGGAGGATCATTCAAGAGGGATACAAGGCCGTGAATCCTAACAACTTGACAAGAAGAGAGGTTGCCGAGAAACAACTCAATGCTTCCGCTCTCCACATGATTGAACTTGCCGTTGGAGAAAGTGGTCTTCATCACATTCAAAACGTCTCCACCGCCAAAGAAGCTTGGAAGTGCCTTGAGGTGGCATTCTTGGAAATGAAAGCATGAAGAGGAATAGATATGATGCTTGAGCAATGAGGCCGAAGGTTTCTACATGCTTGATAATGAAACCATGAGGAGATGTATGGAAGACTCAACATTCTTGCCAAAGCCTTTCATAATGTTGGGGCAACCTATGTGGATGATGCTTGGATCAAGAGGAAGTATGTGAATGCTCTCATGCCCTTCGAGCCCGTTGAATTGAAGGCCATCAAGGAAAATTCAACTACCTTGAGATGACATCCAATGAAGTTATGCAAGAGATGCAAGCCTCCAAGGTTGCCACCAAGAATGCTCTAGACAACCGTGCTAGGGCCATGGGAATGAAGCAAGGTCCCTCTCTTGCTTTGAAGGCCAAGGTTGTGTGCCTTGATGAACATGATGAAGTTGAAGCATGCCCGAACAACCTTCCTCCCGATGAACTTGAACCAGCCCTCCATGGTCACATAGCTCTTGCAACAAGGACTTTTGGCGTGACCCGGCCAAGGCAAAGGCTCAAGTTGATCATGCAAACAATCCAAGCGGGAAGAAGGAGTTTGCTAATAGGATAAAGACTTGCTACAATTGTCATAACAAGCATCACTTCATCAAGGATTGTCCTATGAGAATAGAGAGCAAAATGGTGGAAGGCTTGTCCTCAAGGGCGAATCAAACATGATACAAAAGAAGCCTTTTGTCAAGAGGAAGCCATTCTTCAAGAAAGCACCAAGAATTGTGTTGTTGACTCAAGAAGAGTATCCTTCCGAGGATTCCGAAGAAGAAGAAGAACCCACTCGTGAGGTGGCCGCTTTGGCCATTGTATCAACTCCACCTCCTTCTCTCTTCGAATCCCCCAATGAGAACCTCTCCATCAACACCGCTCGTTGCCTCATGGCTTCCGTCACCGAGGTATCATCTTCTACTCCCAAGACTATGCATGAAATAGATGATAAAACTAGTCTTGTGATTAAGAAAGAACTTGTTGCTTCCGATACTATTATGGCTAACTTGCAAGGTGAAGCTAAGGCTTATGTTGAGTCTCTCTTGAGACAACTTGATGCGGCCGAAGAAATCCTTGATGACAAGGGAAAAATTGAGAGAGAGGATTCTCTCACCATAGCATCCTTGAATGCTTCCATAGAATCCTTGAATGCTTCTCTTGAAGAAGAGAGTGAATATAGAACCTCTCTTGAGGAAAGAATTGAGTCTCTTGATGATAAAAATGATGAAATAATTGCTAAAATCATTAAGGATAGAGATCATGTCTTTGCTAAATATAAAGTGTTAAAAAGGAGAAAGCCGAGTTTGTGGTTGCTAATGCTAGACTCCTTGAGGATGTGGAGAAACTTAACAAGGCTCACAAGGCCTTGGAAAGTACCCACTCTCTTCTAGTCAAGTCTCATGAGCAACTTCAAACTCAACTTTCCAAATCTAACTCACCTAGCACCTCTACTCCCTCTTGTGATCATGCAAATGTTATTGAGGAAAATGCTAGGTTGAAGGTTGAGCTTGCCAAGGCCACTAGTGCCAAGACCTCTATTCCTAAAGGTAAAGAAAAGGTTGTTGCTCAAATTTTTGAGCAAAAGCCACACAAAGGGAAGGAGGGCCTTGGTTATGTGGCCAAGGCAAAGAAGAAGAAGAGCAACACCAATGCCAAGCCCGCACAAGCCAAGACTCCATTGCGGTGGTAATGCCACTAGGGGCAAGACCACTCGTAGTGACTTTGCGGGGCATAACAATCCCAACTACTTTCTTTATGTTGATTACTATGGGGATGTTTATGCAAAATATGTTGGTCCTTATGATGGTTACATTGCTTACTCTATTTGGGTTCCTAAGACCCTTGTTGCTAACAAAAGAGGACCCATTGAGAAATGGGTACCTAAAACCAAGCAATGATTTCTTGTAGGACTATGCTTCCGGTGGGTCTAAATGGGTGGTTGATAGTGGATGCACTAGTCATATGACCGGAAGCAAAGAGATCATGACGGAGTTGGGACCAAATATAAATCAAGCATCCGTCTCCTATGGTGATAAATCAAAAGCGGAGGTAACGGGTCTCGGCAAGGTGGTAGTTGCAAAGGATATCACCCTTGTAAATGTCATGCTTGTCGAGTCCCTCGGTTACAATCTTATGTCCGTTCGTGCACTTAATAAGATGAATTTTGATGTCCATTTTACTATTGATATGGTGGTACTCTTGAGGAGCAAGACTCTAAAGGTCATGTTCGTTGGGTATGTTGAAAATGAGTTGTTCGTGGTGGACTTTTCGGGGTCTACCAACACTCAAGCAATATGCCTATTCGGAAAGGCCGACGTGGGATGGTTGTGGCATCGCCGCTTGTCCCATGTCAACATGAGAACTTTGCAAAGTCTTCACAAGGGTGGCCACATTCTTGGACTAAAAGACAATGTTTCTTTTTCTAGAGATCGTCTTTGTAGGGCTTGTGTTGAAGGAAAGATGCATGATTCTCCCCATCCAAGCAAGACCATCATTTCATCAAAGAGGATATTGGAACTTCTTCATGTTGATCTCTTTGGTGCCGTGCCTCAACCTAGTCTTGGTGGGAAGAAATATTGTTTGGTGATTGTTGATGACTATTCAAGATTTACTTGGGTTTATTTCTTCAAGACGAAGGATGAGACCCAACAAGCCGTCATCGACTTTTCCAATATGTTCAACGCCAATACAATGTCCCTATTTGGTCATTAGGAGTGATAATGGCTCCGAGTTCAAGAACTACACCTTAAATGAGTTTCTTAGTGAAGAGGGGATTCGTCATCAATATTCCGCTGCATATACCCCTCAACAAAATGGTGTAGCCGAAAGGAAGAACCGGACTCTCATGGATATGGCAAGGTCTATGTTGGCGGAGTTTAAGTCTCCACTATTCTTATGGGCCGAGGCTATCTCCACGGCGTGTCACTCATCTAACCGGCTATTCTTTCGTGTTGGCAAGAAGTTTACATCTTATGAGATGCTCACCGGCAACAAGCCCAATGTCTCCTACTACCGAGTATTTGGTTGTAAGTGTTTCTATAAGAACAAAAGTGTTCGTTTGTCTAAATTTGAATCTAAAGCTTTAGAGGGTGTTTTTGTTGGGTACGGTGCCGAATCTCACACCTATAGAGTCTATGACAAACCGTTGGGAAAGTCATAGAATCTTGTGATGTGAGGTTCGATGAGAATGACGGCTCCCAAGTGGCGCAATTTCATGTTTGTGATGTAGATAATGAAGAGCCTCAAGATGCTATAAGAAGAATGGGCATTGGTTTCCATCGCCCGTTGAGATTCATTACGAGTCTCCTCAAGCAAGTCCAAGCTCCATTCAAGTGGAGGCCTCTTCATCACAAGTTGAAACGGCGCCTATCATGGAAGCAAATGATGCACCCCCAAGAACAAGTTCAAGACCCTCCTCATGTTGACCAAGTTGCTATGCAAGAACCAAGTTCTCCTATTGTTGATGCTAGCCAAGGTCATGACCAAGATCAACCCTCTCCTTCATTGTTGAAGATGTGCTTCAAGATGATCAAGGTCAACATTCCGGTCAAGACGGGGACTCAAATGATCAAGATGATCAAGAGATACCTCCAAGATGCAATAGAGATATCGAAGCCCGTCGTAAAGCAAGAATTGTAAGAGACTTTGAATTAAAGGTCACCATCTAGAAACATCATTGGTGACCACAAGAAGGGTGTTACCACAAGAAGGCAATTGGCAAACTTTAGTGAACATCAAGCTCATATTTCCATGGTGGAACCAAAGAAAGTGTTTGAAGCTCTTGAAGATCCGGATTGGTTAGAAGCTATGCATGATGAACTCAATAACTTCAAGCGCAACAAAGTGTGGAATCTAGTTGAGAAGCCAAAAGATTGCCGCAATGTTATAGGCACAAAGTGGATATTCAAGAACAAGCAAGATGAGCATGGAATGGTTGTGAGGAACAAGGCAAGATTGGTTGCACAAGGGTACTCTCAAGTTGAAGGCATTGATTTTGGAGAGACTTATGCACCCGTGGCTCGCCTTGAGTCCATCCGTATCCTTCTTGCATATGCATCACATCATAACTTTAAATTGCAACAAATGGATGTGAAAAGTGCCTTTCTTAATGGTCCTTTAAAGGAGTTGGTATATGTTAAGCAACCACCGGGTTTCGAGGACCCTAAATTCCCTAACCATGTCTACAAGCTTGATAAGGCGCTCTATGGTCTCAAACAAGCACCTCGTGCTTGGTATGAGCACCTAAGAGAGCTATTGCTAGACCGTGGATTTGAATTGGGGCAAATCGATCCCACTCTCTTTACAAGAGGGTCAAAGGGGAGCTTTTCATATGCCAACTTTATGTTGATGATATTATATTTGGCTCATCTAACAAAGCTTTCAATGATGAATTTTCAAAGCTTATGACCGATAGGTTCGAGATGTCTATGATGGGCGATTGAAGTTCTTTCTCGGTTTTGAGATCAAGCAATTGAATGAAGGGACTTTCATCTCTCAAACCAAATATACCCAAGACATGCTCAAGAGGTTCAATATGCACAATGCTAAGGGCAAGCGGTTTCCCATGGACACCAAATGCCATCTTGAACTTAACCCCGACGGTATCGATGTTTGTCAAAAACTTTATCGCTCTATGATTGGTTCTTTGCTTTATCTTTGTGCATCTAGACCCGATATTGTGTTGAGTGTAGGGGTGTGTGCAAGGTATCAAGCCGCTCCTAAAGAAAGCCACATGGTGGCGGTCAATAGAATCCTTCGATATTTGGTTGATACCCCAAGGTTTGGTTTGTGGTACCCAAAGGGCACTAATTTCTCTCTTGCCGGGTACACGGATTCGGATTGGGCCGGTTGCAAGGATGATAGGAAATCAACTTCCGGGGCATGCCAATTTCTTGGTAGGTCCTTGGTGAGTTGGTCTTCTAAGAAGCAAAATTGTATATCTCTATCTTCCGCCGAAGCCGAGTATGTGGCGGCCGCTAGTGCATGCACTCAATTGTTATGGATGAGGCAAACTTTAAAGGAATACGGTGTCAATTGTGACAAAGTGCCTCTTTTATGTGACAATGAAAGTGCTATCAAGATTGGCCACAATCCGGTGCAACACTCAAGAACGAAGCATATTGAGATTCGTCATCATTTTATTCGGGATCATATTGCTCGTGGTGATATTGAGCTTGGCTATATTCCAACCAAAGATCAACTTGCCGACATTTTCACGAAGCCACTTGATGAAGCAAGATTCACCTTCTTGAGGCATGAGCTAAATATCGTGGATTCTAGGAGCTTGACTTGACCATCTTGCATACACACCTATTTTTGACTATCTATTTGGTTTAGGTGTAGGCATGGACATAGGGGGAGTGCGGTCCTAATCCATTGGACTATCCCTCCCCCCATTATGCCGATAGTAAGAACTCATTTGCATCTCTATATTCGTTCTATGAATTGTGAGCTTAAATGACGAGTAGTGGCGGTGAACCCAAGATATATCTTCGCGGTGTCACACCACATACACTCATACATGGTGGCCTAGGCCACCGCCCTCTTCTTTTGAAGAGTTGAGTCTTGTTCGAGTGTTCATTGCATATTGTTGTTTTTCACATCTAATCACTTCCAATGTTGCTATTTGGGATCTTTTGTTTTATCCATTGGAAGTGTGAAGATTTCTCATGTTTGCATCCCCCGTGTCACTCTACATTGCTCCATGGTTTTCTTGAAGATGGTTATCCGAAACAGTCCAGCAGTCATCAGATTTGTGTTTGATTCAAAGGTTTTCAAGAGGAGAAGAGTTTCGTTGTTTGTGCCAAGGTTTTCATGAAGAAAAGAAGTGTGAGGGAAAAATCTGCCTAGCCGGCTCTCTGGCCGGACCAGCCGGCTGCTGTGCCGGGCGCCTCGGGTGCTTGCCCGGTTCCCTGCCCGGCTCAAACCGGCTCCCGTGCCGGGCGCCTCGGGTTGCAGCCCGGCTCCCTGGCCGGCTCAACCGGCCCCCGTGCCGGGCAGGCAGAGCACTTGGATCGATCAAAGGGAGGGTCCCGAACAGTTTTTCCACTTCTTCCTCCTCCCTCAGCCCGTGCTCCCCCATGGCTGCCCCTCCCGTGCTCCACCACCGCCGCCCCCTCCATTAGAGCCACCCCCACACCCTCCCTGCCTCAGATCTGAAAGATCCCCTCCAGATCTTCCTTCCCATCCACAAGTTTCATCCTTTGGTGAAGATTTGGGGGAGCTCTCCTCCATTGTTGGTGTGTGTGGGATTTCTTGGTGAAGCTCAATTTCGTGGCAATGGCTGATGATTCAACGTTTGATGACCTTGAGGATCTTGAGGACTCCACCCCCTCTCCAGGTACCGGGGCAAGGCCAATGTTAGGGAATCTGCTCTCAACACCAACTCCAAGAAGATCAAGAAAGCGGTCAAGAAAAAGGGGCCTTCCCCTTCCAATCCAGCGGAACCGGTACGTTCATCTGGATCAAAGTGCCTAGTGATGAGTTTGAGCATGATCGGTTGGAGTTCAATCCCTATGCTTTTCCCCACCCCACTTGCCCGGAGGATAGCCGTTTTTATTGCAAGATGCATCTCCAAATGTTTGATCAAATCATTGAACCCATGAAGAACTCTCATGTCTCCACTTTTGCTTCAATGTGGATAGTGCAAGGGATATTTGGCCGGAGGTGATGGAGGTTATGGACTTTCATGGCATTTCTAATCTCATGGAGTGGGTACACCTTATTCTCCGATTTGCTTCAAGAATTCTTTGCCACAGTTTATTTCTCAAGGGAAGAACCAAGGACTATGACTTGGATGAGTGCCGGTATCAAGTGTGAAGCCTCCCTTGCTGAATTTGGTGCTCTCTTTGGCATCGAGGAGCTACCTCATTGTCCCATGGCTTATGTTCGTATTCACTCGCAAACCATCATGAAAGCCGATCCCGCGATCCATCATTGCTATCCTCCCGGGTTGGGCCTTGTTGGAAAGGTCCCCAAGTGCACTCATATGACTCCATTTTGGCAAACCACTTATGCTATTCTCCGGAACACTATCGCTGTCAAGCTTGGGGAGAAGACTGAGGCTCGCGCATATATGATCAATCTCCTTCATCACATTATGCCCACCTTTTGGAGGAAGAAGAAAATTGATGTTCTTGACTATATGTGGGAAGAGATGCACACCGTGGTACTTGACAAAAGGGTTCCCATCTATGGCCCTATCTTCAGAAGCTCTTTGAGAGAAAGTTGGATCAAGTCTCGCTCAATGCCTATGTCCCAACTTTGTTCACACCTACTCTTCATTCCTTACCCGCTCGTCCTCCGGATGCGGTCATTCCTTCTCAAGAGAAGCGTGCTAGAGCTGCCCCTGAAGCTCATGTTGAGCCCCCCAAGAAGCACGGCATTTTAGATGCTTTCAAGAAGATGAATTGCTTCTTTGTGGATAAGCAAGTCAAGGATTTCAAGGCATATTGCAAGCAAAAGTCTTATAACCGCAATCAAAGAGCAATTATGAAGAAACTTGACTTCCCCGAGCCTTCTCACTCAACTTCAGCCGAGGTCTCGGAGAACACTTACATGTCCAAGAACACCTATTGGTTCGGTGATGATGCTTCCTCTCTTGCTCCCTATTGTCCGGGCTCCCAAGGTGAATCTAGCTCCGGTCAAGCTTTTGGTGGCGGAATGAAGCTGCTCATGATGATGAGGAGGAGTTTCCCGACGAGTGATACATGGGCTCTCACGTGTCTTTCTTCCTTTTTGGTGTCTTGATGCCAAAGGGGGAGAGATATCCGAGGGATTTGCATTCATGCATGGTTTCCATTTGCATTTTCGTTGTCTTTCATCGCATTTGCTTTAGTTGAACTTATGTGGTTTGTGCTCGTGGAACCTTTATGTTCATGGAACCTTATGTGGTTATGTTGTGGAACTTTGCGATCACTATTGTATGAGATGGATAAATTATTGTATGAATCTATGGATTTCGGTATTCGGATTTATCTATGGTTGAGATTTTAGGATATTGTGCATTGATATGAAACTATCTACATCTCTTGGTACAAGGTATGATCTTCTCCAAATCTCAACTTTGTTGGATATGTCTATGGATGTGCGACTATGTTGTTTCTATATCTTGTTGTTTATCTTGTTGGGAATGTGTCCCCCTTATATGTGCATTTGCATTCCAAGGCAAACAAAATATATGCACACATGTAGGGGGAGCCATTTCTTTGTCTAAACATGATATAGTGTGGTCTCAATTGCAAATCCGTGTGTTGTCATCTAACACCAAAAAGGGGGAGATTGAAAGGACATTTATTATCCCCTCTATGTTTTGTGTGTTAGATAACAACACCGTGAAAGTTTAATATGTTGCTAAGTGATTTCAGAAATCGTCCGGTATCTCTCCATATTCAAAAGAAGAAAGAAAGTTCGGGATATCGGAAAAGAGGCGCGGTGCCCTGGGTGGCCGGTTCCCAGGCCGGGCTCCAGGCCGGCTGGCTCGGCTGGGTAGCCGGTTCCCTGGCCAGACCAGACCGGGCCCCTGGCCGGTTGGCTCTGCTGGGTTGCCGGCTCCCAGGCCGGCCTGTCCGGCCCCATGCCGGCCTCTCTGCAGCTGGCCACAGCACGCCAGGCCGGCCCCAGGCCGGCCAAACCGGCCCCCCAGCCGGCCAGTCTAGCACCTCAAACGGCCACTTTTTGGAGGGGCTTTAAATAGCCCTCCACCTACCTTGAGACAAGAAGCTTGAACACGTTGAAGAACACCATTGATTGCAAGCTCAAGATTTGATAGATCTCCCAATCCCTCCACCCAAACTCGTTGATACTTGGAGGATTGAAGGAGAAGCCCCGGATCTGCATCTTCACCAAGCCGTTCTTCATTTCCCCCTCATTCACTTGAGGGACCCTTTGCTAGGATTTCCATTGGGAAAACCTAGCCTCATATTGTACTCACTTGATTGTCTTTGTGACAGATTTGTAGCTGTTCGAGAGCCCCCAATCCTCTTGTGGGTTGTGCCCCGGATCGTTGTTGTAAGGGCTCCGGATTCCGCCTTGAAGGATTCCGATAGTGGAAGGTGAACCAAACCTTTGTGGTGCGGTTCATCGGAGAAAAAGGTGCACCCGCCTTTGTGGCGGTTGAGTTTTGACCTTTGTGGTAGCTCACACCTCTCCAACGAGACGTACTCCCCTAAAAAGGAGGAACTCGGGATTACATCCGTGTCTCCGCGTGCTTTCACTTTCGGTTACTTCTATCCTTGTTTATAGTCTTTACTTCGTGTATCTTGTTTAGTTGCTTGCTTGTCATATAGGTAAATTCACCATAGTTGCATATCTAGAGAATTTACCTTTTGTGTCAAGCCTAATTTTAAAAAGTACTAAAATTGAAGTAGCACCTATTCACCCCCCTCTAGGTGTCATACGATCCTTTCAGTATCCCCTAAAAAAAAGTGGAGAGACCGGTACATACCATCGTCCATCGATACAACTACCGCTAGACAGATCGTCCAAATTACACATGCATGTGTTGTTAAAAATACATTACGGCCCCACTTGGTTCGCCGTTGATTTCCTCTCCCGCTAGAAAATGGCGGATCGTAACACAAAATTACGGACGATACCGGCCGTTTCCGGTCCAAATACCTGGAATCCAAGCGCGCCCTACGTCGCGGAGCACAAGGCACCAACGAAAACCCTTCACAATCGGCTTGCATGATTGTAAGACGATTTACTAATGTACAATATCATGCTTGTTTACGGTCTCATGTAGAGAGAAAAAATGAATTAAATCCAATGTTGATTTACTCAACATGAACTGTTTGATACGCCATGCAAAAATAAAAACTGTTTGATACGATGGACCATAAAACAAAAAGGGGAGACTGTAATGATCCACTTGAAAAAGAGAGGCTGGGCCCCAGGAAAAGGCCCTGCTTTATGCTCACCCGTGTGTTGATTCCTCCTGGCACCGGATGCTACTGCAGTATGGATAAGGCAGTGCCTAGGGGCACAACTGTAAACAAAGCAGTAACAATGATGTGCTAAAACAAACAGGTTCGAATGATACGGTACTATCTTCTGGTCAGCTTTGCTCCGGCGACAGCCGAATCGACACCGCGATGGTCGCATGTTTTACCTTTTATTACGTTCCATGGTTCCGGATAAGGATGGAATCTTCACACCGCAGGAGCAGGATCTACTCCTTCATAAACGTCAGTTTTTCAATGACCGCAACAGAGGAGCAGTAGCAGTAGTACGACACAAATTTTTTCTCCTCTGATAGCTAAACACCGGTGACTTTTAGTTCCCACTAGTTCTGCTGGTGCGTAGAGTAGCACGTAGCACTGTGGAAGGTGGTTTGTGATCCCGGCACCAGTCCTTCATCCTGTTTAAAAATTTTAAAAACCATTTTTATAAGTTTCAAAAAATTCTGAAAAAACATTCACGTGTAGCCAATGATATATATCACTAACATGCAAAATTTTAACTCCAAAAACTTTGTATTCCGAGCTAAGTTTTATCAGATTTGTCATTTTTGTGTAGCCCATAATACAAAGTATGTCGATCTAAAATTTTGCAAGGTTGTGCGATACACCATTGGCTACCCGTGGAATTTTTGAAACTTATAAATACTCCCTCCGTTCCAAAATAAGTGTCTCAAAGTTGTCCAAAAGTGAATGTATCTATACTTGTTTCATGTCTAGATACATCCACTTTTTGACAAATCTAAGACAGTTATTTTGGGACGGAGGGAGTATAATTTTTAAAAAATTTAAACAGGAGGAAGCACCGGTGCCTAGGATCAAAAAATCTCCACTGGTAGCACTGGAGCTGATCTGCTGATGCATGCTAAGTTTTCTTTTCCTCTCTTTTTTTCCTCCTATGATCCGCCTGGTTGCTGTCAGAGTAATCTTATCTGTACTGTTGCAAGTATCATAGAGCGCAATCATGTTGCGAAAAGGAAGAAATCGTATCCATGTGCACAAGATCTTGTTTGAGTTTGACGGTGATCATACTGGCTCGACGGAACTGTATGGGCGCCGGCGTTTCCCATGCCGTTCCCGGCCGTATGCCGCGCCGCCGCGCGAGGGGCAGAACGGGAAGGCGGGCCGGCCCGCCACTTGGCGAAAGGCCGCGCACGTGGCACCGAGCCGAGCGCCCCCTTATCCTGGGCCCGAATGACGGTTCTGCCCCCAAAAGCGCAAAAGAGCACTCTCCGTGGGCCCCACCACCCCGCCACCCTCCCTTTCTGCCCTTTACCCTGTTCTGTTCCCTTCTCTTCTTCCTCTCATCACATCTCCTCCCTTGGCAGGCTGCGCCGTTCTTATCTCTCTCCTCCATCATCACCCCTGCTAGCTCCTTCTCTCTCTCGCCAGAGAAGAAAAGTCCTTTTTTATTCCGGGTTTCTCAGGAAGCTTCGAGGATTCTCCTCGCCCATCCGCGACGGCGGGCGCCTCCGCCGTGGAGGCGGCGATTCGGTGAGCTCTCGACCTGCTGTTGTTGATTCCGTAGTCAGTGGTTCGTATGTACGAAGGATTATTCCGTGGGCCGAGCTGTGTATCGGCTGTTGCTGGTAGTAACGATGATTGTGGGACAGGGATAGGCTGGATCGGGGGCTTCGATCCGAGCGTTCGATTTCCAAAGCACGCTTGCTGTTTGTGTTTGTGTTTTGAGGTCCAGTCTCTTTAGTTTTTGTTTTTGCGGACTTTTCAGGCTTTTTCTCGTGTTTGCGTGGAGCCTACGCGAGCGGTTTGGTTTTAGCTTCGAGCCGGATTTGGTTGCGTAGAATTTTATTTTAAGTTGCTTGCGGCATGGATTTGCATGTACAGGCGTGTTCTTTTTTTACGTTTCACTTTTCCTACTGTCTAGTGCCTATCTACTGACATAGTGGAAAAACACTGTATTATATCGCGCTTTGCTTATACGAACTCTTGTTTTAATTAACCTCTTAGCAGCAGCTATTGTTACTTTGTTAGGCGCTGCTTGAAAGGATATCCTTTTGTAGCTCAAATTTGAGTATTTTCAAAAGGACAAAACTAGTTTTGGGTGGCGCAGAAAGTTCGTTGGCTTTATCTCCACACGGGTTTCTTTAGAGTTTAGGCGGGCAGAAAAGTGCGGTTAGTGCCTGCCCGAAGCTTGGATTAGCCAGGCAGCAGCGATTCATGCCGGTACGACGCTGTAGAAACTGCACAGAAAGGTGTTTGTTTCATGTACACAAGTAGGGACGTTATGATATGACCAGCAACCGTTTGCAATCGGTTTGGCAGGCTTCCATTTGCGCTGCATCACTTCCTTTTTCGGTGTTATAAAATGCATTGTAGCGTCGTCTCTCTGATGTATCCAGCAAATGTAATGCTGATGTCATATAGCAGGCTCTTTAAAAAAATTATCGTTTCTTCTTATGGTTTACGGAGAGTATGTGCTTACAGTCAATATCATGGAAGTTAAAACAGTAATATGCACCAAGATGAAGTTCTCAACTCTTATAACTCTTAGGTGCAGTTGTTTGTACTTTATTTGTAGACCTCAAATTCTTTATGTCCTGGCCGGCAAATCTAGGGATTCCAGGTGGACTCTGTCAAAACACACTAAATTTCTTAAAATGGAAGTTATCTGTGTAGCTAAATCTGGACGGGGTTAAATGTTATCCTATACTTATACTATTACTAGTTCATAGTCAAGATATGAATAAATACACTTTTCCTTTTTGTTGTTGTTATATGGCCCCACTTTGGAGCATTCCTGTTGGTGGTAATAGAACAGAGCAGGTGACAGTTGCATGGTCTGTGTCAAAGTACTATGGGCAGCATAAACCATGCCTTTTTTGTGTGGCTATATTATATATATTTACACGTTATTGCAAGTGGATGGATACGCTCCTACTTGTTCCATCTAGAATCATATTTATATATCTCTGTTCGAAATCGGTCAAATAAGCTTTGTTTCTTATGATATTTGTATTTACGTTACAATGTCATGTAGGACCTGTCATTGGATTGAACAAACAAACAAAACCGAGGACGGTGGCTGTTGTAGCAGCATGGCACCGAAGAGCTAGAGGGAGAGCTCTCATATTGGCCAGGATCATGGGTGCTCTTTGTGATTTCTGTGGGGAGCAAAGGCCAACAATTTATTGCCGATCAGATGCCGCATCGTTATGCTTATCATGTGATCGCAGTGTGCATTCAGCTAATGCCCTTTCTCGACGACATATGAGAACCCTTCTTTGTGATCGATGTGCTTCAGAGCCCGCAGCAGTCCGTTGTCTTGAAGAGAACACCTCACTTTGCCAAAATTGTGATTGGAACGGACATGGTTCAACATCCTTGGCTGCTGGTCATAAAAGGCAGACCATAAACTGCTACTCAGGGTGCCCATCATCAGAAGAGCTGTCAAGAATCTGGTCTTTTGATATGGATGTCCCCACTGCAGCTGTTGAGCCTAACTGTGAGGAAGGCATAAGCATGATGAGCATTAATGACATTGGTGTCAGTAATCATTGTGGCGCTCAACAAGGTAGCAGCTTGCTGGATATAGCCAACACAACGTTCATGAGTGATCCACCCACTGGTGGAAAGTCCGAAGATGGGATGAATCTTCGACCGCTTGCCGCACATCAGCCAGCCAAACCAGTTTCAATGACACCCAAGGTACTATATGGCTATAATATTTCCATCCAAGACATATGTGAACTATATGAACTGTTGCAGTAAATCTACCAATATTAGCACATCTCTTTTCTGTAGGATGATTTTTAACGAGAACCTTTTTTTTAATATATAAAGTAGCAGATGGATTTCCATTGATGGCAAAAAGTTTTATGAATTATTCTTGATGTGAGTAGTGAGAAATTGCAATATTTCGGAATCTGGAATCTTGTGCATCATGAACAACATGTTTCTTAAAACAGACTTCTCTGTCAGTTTGTGTCATTGTGTCCTTTTCAAATGTTAGTTGCATCATTCAGGTACCCTGTGTATCAGATGAAGATATGTTCAATGATGAGAGCATATATGAAAACTTCTGTGTGGATGATGCTAATCTGACATTTGAGAACTATGAAGAACTGTTTGGTACCTCACACATTCAGACAGAGCAACTATTTGATGATGCTGGAATTGACAGCTTTTTTGAAACGAAGGAAATGCCAGCTGATGATTGTGACGAGGTTTGTACTTTTCTGCATGAAATCTGCTTTATTTAATATCTTTGTTTGGGAAAATATCTCCCGCGCTACAGTTTTCTCCTCCCCGTTGACCAGAATCAGTATTTTACCTTCTCATTACTTATTTCAAAGTTTTTATGTCAAGTTCAGTCGTCAAAATTCTCTTCAGGACCTTTGGTGTCACTGCAAAATAGTTAAGTTTGTTATCCATCGAAGGATTGCATACTTGTTTGATGAACCAATCAGAAGGGTTCATTTACTTTAAAAAATGAATGTATCGTAGACCGTGGTACATTCTTTGTTGCAATCCATGTACAATGAATCTGTTGCCAACCTATCTCATTTCAGAGTACTACTTAGTTGGTAGTTCCATTTTGTCGAACTCATTTGATAGTTCATAATATGTCTAGCCGAGTTGAATTGAATATCTTCTTGTTCCATTCCATTAGATGGTTAATTCACTGATTCTCTGACAATTTTCTATGCTTCCAGAAGCTGAAGTCCACGCAACCCGAATGTAGCAACGCAATATCTGCTGATTCCAGCCTATGTATTCCTGCTAGGCATGCCATCTCCAACATCTCTCTCTCCTTCTCTGGGTTGACTGGCGAGAGCAATGCTGGAGATCATCAAGATTGTGGTGTGTCGCCAATGCTCCTAATGGGTGAGCAACCCTGGCATCCTTCTGGTCCTGAAGGTTCACTTGCCAGTGGTAGCAGAGGTAGCGCCCTCATACGATACAAGGAGAAGAAGAAGAGACGAAAGTAAGCTAGCACGCCCTGTTTTGGGGATTCCTTCCTTTTCTTCCGATCATTTTTAACGTACTAGAGCTTCACCCAAATCTTTGAACATGTATGCAACTACCATTTCTAGTTCAGAATTCTGAAGGATTTACATTTACCAAGTACGGAGTACATATTGTCTGATCACTAATGTCAATGTTTCCTCCTAAAAAATTGTCACAAGTACTCTGTTAAATGTAGCTAAGCTTTTCTTCGTAGCTGTTTGTGGAGTTTCATAGGTATACTGTTATTTCTCTGACATGCTATACCAAGCTTACTAGTCAGTTTTGCTGCCTTAGCTTCATCTGACGGCATTGGCCTTTTAATTTTGATTATCATAGTTTTAAAGTTACTAAGCATCCTTTCATGATATAACTTTTGTTGACAGATTTGACAAGAAGATCAGGTATGCTTCTCGTAAGGCCAGGGCGGACGTGAGAAAAAGGGTCAAGGGCCGGTTTGTAAAAGCTGGTGAGGCATACGACTACGATCCACTCAGCGAAACAAGAAGCTACTGAAGGCCGAATGCAATTGGCTATCACTAGTGTCAGATTAGCAACAAGATAACTTCAGCAGCTCCTTCGGTGTTGCTCGCACTTAGCAAGAGTGCTGGTCCAATCGAAAAAGTCGGGGGAAAAAATACCAGTTGGTGAATTAACAATACAAATAGAAAAGGTGCAAGAAGTTCATGTATGCTGCTGCTCCATTTTCTCCTTTACAGTGGATGGAACATGCAGGCATATCATTTTCTTCTTGGTGAGTGGTTTCAATCACTCTCCACCGTTTGTGCATTAATCCAATACAATTACAGGAGCTAGTCCTCCAGCTCTACCCACCGCGTGCGCATGGCCTGCTTCTGAGTTCTGCCTTGGTGTTGCCGGTGCGCTGCCAGGTCGGAGCTGTAGGTAACATGATTAATTATACTTAAGAAGTTTCCTCCTGTAATATTACTTATTGTGAAGCACACACTATTGTTACTATAATGATGCGCAGATACGAGGTAGGTGCACCGAGTACCTTGTTTAAAACTGGTGTTTGTAACCTGCAAAATATGTTCTTGTAAAGATGATGGGTATGAAGTAGAAGCATTCATGTAAATGAACTCTGAAACCCTCTATACTTATCCAGTGCAGAATAGCCATTCTTCACGGCCAATAGTGCCATGCATCCACTGAATTGCATTCTCTCTGCCATCAGGTCTTATTCACCTACAGCATTCTCAATTGCGAATAATGCTAGTAGCATTTTGCAGCCTGCGGTTGTCCTCGTCGGCTAAAGGCGAAGTGGAGGAAAATCGTAGGAACAGAAAAATTCCTATGCTGGCACCGTCATCCGTTCCAATTCAAGGAATGGGAAAAAATGAAGAAATTTTCCTTGAACAGCTTATTTGGGCCGGGCCCAATTTTCCCAGGCCTCCAAAAGTGCCAACTCCAGCAGCAACCCCCTATCTACCGGCACCTTCCACTAAAATAACTAAATTTACCGGCGCCTTTTTTTTCCTTACACTAACACATGTGACCAATATGTGTCTCATGTGTTAGTGGGTGAGTTTTTTCTTTTCTCCTTGCTTCCTTCTCTACTCCTTTGACCACCAGCCTCACCCCAAGCCGCACAGTTGGAAGTTGGAACAAAGGAGGGTGGTGTAGGACGGTGGCGGCTATAGCGGATGAGGGCACTAGGGTGGCGGGTGGAGTGGAGCTCTGGGTCGGAGAGGCCAGAGGGAGCATGGCGACGGAGTAGAAGGAGGAGTGGGATGGAAGATGAGGCGATGGTAGGAGCTCTAGAGCAGGGCCGTCTCCAGAAATTCAGGGCCCCTGTGCGAAACGTAAAATGGGGCCCTAAAATTTGAAAATTTCACATTCCATAGCATTTAAAAATACGTTCATTTTATTACATAACTTCAATATATGTTATTTCGTACAATATATAGAAACATATCAAACACTAATTCTATGGAAAGGTACCACTGAACAAATAAACTCACCTTATATTCTGGTTAAAATCATCATCCGTCTGGTATTTCTTGAAATGAAATCTTCAATCATATCTTCATAATTAATCTTCTCTACGATATCATTTTCAAGTGCTATTGTTGCCAATCCGTCTGCTTCTTTTCTCTCTTTATTCTTACGTTTTTCTACACCAAACTGACACTTTCTTTTTCTAGAATACATGATTAATTCTGTTTCATTAAAAAAATATTACAAACAACTAACTGTAGATCGACATAGTGGTTTATAATTCGCACAGAAAGCATGCCAACATGCAGCAATACCTTAATCACTAATTCCGCCTCGATCGCGTCACACGGATCGTATGTCATTTGTGCCGCAGTTTCAAAATTTCTAATCCCCAATCTCTATTGTAATGAGACATAATCAGTAAATCAGTAATTACATCGTCAAAATTTCCAATCTCTAATCTAGTTGTTGCGGCAGCGCGGCCTAATTACCTTGTTGCAGGGCCCTTTCTCCTTTTCTCGTGGACTCGCCGTCACAGCCTTGTTGGTCGTCAGGTTGCCAGGGAAACCAAACCGTCCTTCGTTGTTTTCATTAGGTCTCCTACTCTTCGTCTTTGGATCGATCAATACACGAATACAAAGCTAGCTAGGAGTTGGACTCTGGATCGATCGATCGCCTGCCTCCTGGTCACTGTACGCTCGGGACGGGAGCTAGCTGGATCGATCGGCCGCTCAAGCCGCTGGGCCTCGGCTTCATTTTTTTTTTTGGCTGAATTAAACCAGCGATGTATAATCAGCTTATAAATCTGGAGGCCCACGAAAAATGGGGGCCCTGAACGGTTGTGCACCTCGTGCATCCTCAAAGACAGGCCTGCTCTAGAGAGATGATTGTGAGGACAGAGGCACAATGGAAGAGGGAAATTCCTTCCTTCCCTGCTTTATGGGTTTGAATAGGGTCCCTACAACTAGAAAATTGTTTAGAGCGTGTTTGGTTGGTCGCAAGTGATAACCTCCAAGTGCAGAGAATTGATATAACACGTCTTGATAAGTATTGAGTGTCAAACTCACGAGTAGTTGAAGTTAAACTATCTATTCTCTAAAACCCTATACCCACTTATATGGACATTTGTACACTGTAGTAGAATATTGCATGCATGGTTCTTTTATCTACTTAATAAATCCGTATGACAGCTAGAGATACTGAATTTAAAGATGTAGAAAAAATGCACATAAATGTAAAAAATGTAACTAAAGGGAGCAAAGTTCTAGACAAACATCATTCGTTTCGATCGTGTTTAAGTGAAACATAATATTTTTATACCAGCTAGATGAAAATGTCTCGCATATGTGGTGTGTGGCGCATTCTATTTATCTACCTACACTTGGTGTTGTCGGTATACCTCATGACATGGTCAGAAAAGACATTAAAAATAAGATACTTGATGATTAAAACATCAGGTCGTGTACACCCGGAATTAAGGAATCAATTAAGGCTACACATAACCATCACATAAGATGTTCATATAAAAAAATAAAATCTAGCGTTTTTTCTAGAGAGGAGGCATAAATAGGTGCAACCACGTACATGCATAATTACACCCCTAGTCCTTTTATCTCAAGACCACATACATGGGGAAAGTAAGAAAATTATTAAGACATAATGTCAAATCACCGCTTTATGTTATATGGTCCCCATAATTTATCCCCGTATAACATACAAACCACATATTCAGGCAAGATTCTATCACTCCCGCGCGCGCCCTCCAACCAGTAAGAAGATACCGCCGTACCCTAACATATGCATGCACTCATACATCAGCACATAAGAACATAATAGAAGATAACGGACATAACGAACTATTTCACCGTTGCCATGAACAAATTGCTACTCAAACTATACATGGAATTATAACAACATGGGAAAATAATATATTATACATGCACACATCATGTTTGTCAAAAGGTTAATAGTAGGGAAATGATGGAGAGGACGATATAGAGGAGCACCCCCGGCGAGAGGCGGTGGCTGCGCATGGATGCACATCGTCGGCCGGCCTAGGGGAGGGATGCCCCATGGCATCCGTTGTGTTGTAGACGAGCCAATCCACTTGTAGATCATCCAAGGGAAGAAATTCATGATAATGGGTGGTTTCCTAAAAACTAGGGTTTCCCTTCTTTATATAGATTTTGTCAATGCTTCTCGGTCATCGATCAATGCCCTTTGATATAAGGGCTCTTGGGCACCTCTAAAACCTTCCTAGGCCTTCGCTCTGTCCCATGAATCCATATGGTCAAACTATGGTTGAATCCATCAAGTAAGTCAATCCTGTCATTCACTTTCGGAATCTCGTAAGCAATATTGGAAATTAGGTAAATCGGGCCTCTTGGTCACATACAAACTTGGTTTGGGACCTTCAGATATGCAGATCCATCGACTCCAAATTTGTTATAGCTTTCAGGTTGTAACGTTTTCCTTTTGACATCATCTTCTGGGCATATTGTACCAATCTCGAAAAACCGTCGTGGAGGGACATATTTCTCCAAATTTCATCGCCAGAAGGGGCTCCTTTGCGATTTTTCCAATATCCATGTAATTGCTACACATCAAAACGGAAAACAAAAATTTGTGCAATTTTGCAGATGTTAGTCCAAATAAATATAGTAAAAATTGCCAAAACTCATGTACATGATTGGTCCCAAGACCACATACATGCACAAGTAAGCACATTCATTAAAAAAATAAAAGTCAACCATAACTTTAAGTTCTAGGATCCTCGATCAACAACCTATTGTTACAAGTCCAAGGTTTTAGACACGGTTTCTATCATCTCCGGCCATCTCTCCCCTCTTGTTTGCTCTACGATGTAATCCTATGAGCCAATATAGGTGAAGTAATATCACACGATGTTCGTATATTACCATAATAAAATCACAATTAAGATATAAACTCAAACAAAAAATCATAGCATGCTACATGGAAATAATGGCTAATTCATCATATGCCCTCATGAATATGGGGAACTAACCACAACGATTGATCATGGTCATGACCATTGGCATATGGAATACAACACAATCTGAAAGTAAAGTTTAACCAACAAAGAATATCACAACATCGAATACTATCATGAAAACAACATTAGACGGCTACTTAGGGTTTCGCTCTACTGAAACCCTGAGGGATGACGTCGATCATAGAGGTGTTGTTGTTGATGGGGATGGTGCTGATGGTGATGGAAGAAGGTCCTCCCCACGTCGAGGATGTGTTGGTGTTGACGAACATGACGATTTCCCCTTGGCTACGTTAGCAAAACGACATGATATGCCCCCTCCCGGAGAAGGAGAAGGGAGTTTGGGTCCGCCGCCGCCTCACAAAATTCCCAAATATATATTTTCTTAGTTTTTTTTTTCACGAGACAGATGTGGTAATAAAAAGGAGGTCCCCAGGGGAGCTGCGAGGCGCGCGTCGTAGATAGATACTTGAAGAAGGAGAAGGATTGACAATGACTACGACGCTCTTTGCGAGGCGCCCATGACTCTTAATGAAAGATATTTGAAAAAGTTCTACCTGAATGTGTGGCAATAAGATTAAAACACTAATGGAAGATATAGATCTGTCTCCCTAACCATATGTGGCCGATAGAGTCATACACTTTTTTCTACATACTGCCAAAAAACAGGGGCATGTGTTGGAAGCCGTTTTTGGCCGACAACCTGATACGTCTCAAACGTATCTATAATTTTTGATGTTCCATGCTGATATTATATCAATTGCTACATGTTTTGATTACACTTTATATCATTTTTATGCATTTTCTGGGACTAACCTATTAACAAGATGCCACAGTGCCAGTTCCCTGTTTTCTGCTGTTTTTTGTTTCAGAAAATCTATTAAGGAAATATTCTCGGAATTGGACGAAACAAAAGACATCGTCAATAATATCACGAGGAGATCACGGAGTCCAAAGGGGAGTAGGAGCAGACCCACCAGGGGGCCACGCCACACTAGGGCGCGGCCCAGGGTGGGCCCGCGCCCCCCTATGGCGTGGTGGCCCCCCTCGGCCACCGACGCCGCCTCTTCGCCTATATATCCTCCGCGACGCGAAAACCCTATTACGGTCGATCATATTCCACGAAAAGTTCCGTCGCGGCCGTCATCGTCAATCTCAGATCGGAGGAGTTCTGAAGCTCTTCCCGGCACCCTGCCGGAGGGGAGATCATCACCGGAGGGCTCTACATCACCATGCCTGCCTCCGGAGTGATGCGTGAGTAGTCCACCCCTGGACTACGGGTCCATAGCAGTAGCTAGATGGTTGTCTCTCTACCTTGTGCTTCCATGTTTAGATCTTGTGAGCTGCCTAACATGATCAAGATCATCTTATTGTAATGCTAGATGTTGTGTTTGCTGGGATCCGATGAATATTGATACCATGTTTATTCAAGTTGTTTATCTATGTGCTCTTGATCTTGCATGCTCTCCGTTGCTAGTAGATGCTTTGGCCAAGTAGATGCTTGTGACTCCAAGAGGGGGTATTTATGCTCGATAGTGGGTTCAGTCTCTAGATATCTGGATCAGTGACAGAAAGGTCTAAGATGGTAGATGTGCTGTTGCTACTAGGGATAAAACATTGGTGCAGTGTCCAATGACACTTGTATTGATTACATTACACACTTTACTTCATGCAATAATCTGTTGTTAGCAACTTAATACTGAACAGGATGCGGATGCTGCCTTGAAGGTGGATTATTTAGGCATAGATGCTGTTGGAATAACGGTCTATGTACTTTGTCGTAATGCCCAACTAGATTTCATAGTAGACATCTTGGCATGTATTGCATTGTTATGCCCTCTCTATTTGTCAATTGCCCAGCTGTAATTTGTTTACCCAACATGCTAGTTATCTGTTCTGAGAGAGACACCACTAGTGAACTGTGGACCCTGGTCCAATTTCCTCATACTGTTTACACAACCTGCTGCAATCATCTGTTTCCTGTTACTTGCTGTGTTTCCTGCTGTTTTCCACACCATACGTTTAACTCTTTGTTTCTGCAAGACCGGAGAGATTGACAACCTCTCTGTTTCGTGTTAGGCAAAGTTCTGGTTTGTGTCTGTGCAGATTCCACGTTGGTGCAAGCTCCCTAGCGGCAGGGGGAGTCAACATCAACAACCTTCCGATAGATCGTCAAGTCCTACTGGATTGATAACCTTGGGTAGATTTCTCAAGGGAAAACTTCTGCTGTCTACATCATAACCTTCCTCTTGGGGTTCACCAACACGTAGCCATCACAACCTCCCAAGTGAAGCTTTTTTTTATATGACCTCCGAAGTGAAACTTGGCTCAACAAGATTCGAGCTGAGGCGTAATCAATAAAGCACTCGGGAGCAAAAAGAATTGATCAGGAACACTCATGAGGCACACGGGAACATGGAGATATTCTGGAGCATCCAAGAACACATAAGATGCATTTGGATACTGTAGAATATAGCCGAAATCAAGCTTAAATCATCCAATAATGGTCAATGCCCAGATTATCAAGACAATCAAGATTAATCACAAAGACTAGCGCGACTATTCAGATTGGATACGAGTTGGGCTCAGTCTAAACATTATAAACACATTTGTAGTCCTTGTCTTGTATGTGAAGTCCAACCACCTCATAAATAGATGATATGTGCGGTCGATTGAATACACAACACACAGTCGAACAAATTAATCCAGTACTTCTACCTTTTATCTCCTTTTACTGTAGTTTTCTGTTTTCTGCTTTGCTTTATTTGAGTTGAAAGCATCCATCCAAGAAGGTCTATGGGCGAGTGAATCCATCTACGATAGCCCACTGCCGTCGTGCTTTCTGACAGGGTCCCTCTCGGGTGTGTGGGTTTCTAGATCTAAAAAAAATCTCACAGGTTGTCTTGCGTATTGCGCTGCTGGCGAGACTCCTCGACGACATTGGCTTGTGTATTGCTGCCGATGCCGAGAGTACATGGTGATGCGTTCGTGTGCGAACACAAATATATTAGAATCTCTAAACTGCATTAACTTAATCACCCGTGTAGATATAATCTTTCTCTAAGTAATGATTTTAGATGAAATATTTATCCGAAATATTTAGACGAATAATAGAAATATTTTCATAATTGATAGTTTAGATGGATTTTTTATCCAAAATGTTTAGATGATCAATAACAAAATTTCTTAGTTTTTTAAAACGGGGAACAACAAAATATCTTAGTAATGATAGTTAGATGAACTAGTTAGATGATTTGTCTGTACTGTTTCGATGAAACTTTAGTGCCTAATGTTTAGATACAACTTAAGGGGCTAATGGTTAGTTACATGCTGCGAGTAATGATAGATGTTTAGATTCTATGCACTGTGGTGATGGCGTAAATTGTCAGTCCTAATCACGGGTAGAAAAGGTAAAATCGTTTTCCTTCGGCTAGGGCAGAAGCTGAAGGACTCTGCATCCGTTACTACTCTCACTGGTCGCTGCTCGCCGACTCTGCACCCGAAAGGTCTTATTTCAGACTTCAGAGTGTTTACGCACGCAAAAAGGTAATTTCTGGTACAAACTTCAGGCTATCCTAACAGAACGACTCGATTTTAATGTGCTTTGCAAAACAATCTAACTCCGGAACTAATCACCACCAAACCCCCCCTCCTTCCATCGCAGTTCGCAGAGCAGGAGCAGGAACCAACTACCTCCCGTACCCACGACGACAGCACCACTAACTCGCTCCGTCCTCTCGTCTCTCTCTCGCGCGCGCCACTCACCAGCCACCGGCCACCACCACCACCATTTGCGATTTCCGCATTCGCCTAGGCCGCTGCCTGCCGCATTGATTCCCTCCCATCCCCCATGGCCACCCCCCTAAAACGAGCATCGGGCCCAAAATAGGCCGGCACAACAAGCACCGCCCACCGGCCACTCCCCCATGCTGCCGTTAACTCTCGGCTTCTTCTTTCTTTACCCGGGCCCGAGGCAGGACTGAGCGAGCGAGATGATGAAGCTGCGGTGGTGGCGGGTGGACGCCTCGGAGGTGGCGGCCGTCACGGCCATGGGCGTCTGGGAGGCCGTCCTGGCCGGCGGTGGCGGGCGCTTCATCAAGCGCAAGGACAGCGACGCCGGCGAGACCGGTTCGTACTCCGCTCCGGCCAATTCTCCATATCTTCGTGATGTTGATGATGATGATGATGATGATGTGTGTGTGTGTGTGGAAAATCCGTCCTTTTCGCGTGTGCGGTTGGCGCTCTGCTCGTGCCGATTTGTTTCTTTGTCCAGAATTCAAGAGATTTTCTTTCTAGGCCGGTTTGGCACAACTCTGTAGAAACCAAAAATGCTCCTCCCTTTTCGCATCTGCGGTTACTATTTTTGTTGCGATTTTCTTGGCACATTTTGGTGCGGGAAGCGGCACGAAAGCTGTTCCCCTTCGTGGTTCCTTGCGAAACGGGCAGAGCTGTTGCTGGCTCGACATGCATGTTCCGTTTGGATCCTCTTCTGGTGCGGGGTTCCGGCCATCATCATCATCAAAGTGTGACGTTCTCTTGTTTCAGATCTCTTCTTCACTTACCTCTGAAACTTCATTTACTAGCAAATTCTGCGTCAGCGAGATTATTAGGAAGTTAATCTCATCGGTGGTAGTGTTACGTAGCTAGCTTAGTATAAACATTGTTCTTTAGCCCTAGCATTCTTCTCCAATGGCTGTTCTTTCTTCCTGACGCTTTTATCGATCTTCGCCTGTTATGATCTCACGGAGATGGTTCGTGCCTGCCATGGCGTCCCACCATCTGCCCAAGTTCTTGCTACTGATGACTGACTTAATATCGACAGGTCGGGCGCTGGAGGAGCTGCGAAGCTCCCTGTACAACGAAATGCACAGTTCGGAAGGGGCCAAGCGCCAGCAGCAGCGGTTCTGCGGACCATCTGTCGCGCTCACGTTCAATTTTGCCGTCGCTGTCGGGATCATCGTGGCAAACAAAATGGTACAAACACTTCTCGCATCTACCTTCAGATAGTCGACAAGGTTCTCTTTTTCTCACATTGATCTATTGTCTTGTAGGTGATGGGGAATGTTGGATTTAAGTTCCCGATCGCACTGTCACTGATCCACTACGCAGTTGCACTGGTTCTAATGGCGATCTTGAAGGCGCTGTCCCTGTTGCCGGTTGCCCCTCCTTCGAAATCCACACCTTTCTCATCTCTGTTCGCTTTGGGCGCCGTGATGTCTCTCTCCACTGGCCTTGCTAATGTGAGCTTGAAACATAATAGGTAATCTGGATTCTGTAAATATTTATGTTTATTTAGAATTGTGTAGATTTATGTCCCCTGATGTTTGCTTCATATATTCTCAGTATCTTTGCTGTTCAGTGTAGGTTTCTACCAAATGGCTAAGATTGCTGTAACTCCAACAATTGTTGCTGCAGAGTTTATCATTTTCCAGAAGAAGGTTTCCTTTCATAAGGTAGGTTACCTCTCCTTTGAACAAAACTGTCGTCACACTTTATGAGGCAAAAAATCCAGTAAGATTGTGCGAGCACTTGTTCTAGTACCAGACTACCATTCATGACCATTCATGCTATCAGTGTACAGTGTGCATGTGTTTGTTTGCTTTTTGGGAGTGGAAATCTGATATGCCTTCAAATTTATTCTGTTTTGGCATTCTTGCTTCAACATTTACAGGTTATCACACTGGCAACTGTGTCATTTGGAGTGGCCGTGGCCACTGTTACAGATCTAGAGTTCAACTTCTTTGGCGCCTGTGTAGCATTGGCCTGGATTGTCCCTAGCGCAGTAAACAAAATCTTGTGGTCAAACTTGCAACAGACTGGAAACTGGACTGCTCTTGCGTAAGTTCCAAGCTCTGCTTTCCGATCCGCAAAAGGCATAACATTACATTGTTTTGGGGCTAATTAACACATATTATTATTTATCCAGGCTAATGTGGAAGACAACACCTGTTACAATATTTTTCTTGTTGGCATTGATGCCTTTGCTGGATCCACCGGGCTTGCTGTTGTTTGATTGGAATTTCAGAAATAGCTGTGCTATTATCATCTCTGCTTTGTTTGGCTTCCTTCTTCAGTGGTCCGGCGCTTTGGCACTTGGGTGAGACTATTTCCCTTCACATGAACGTCCTTCCTCTATCCAAGATTTATGACCGAGGCATTTTCCTTGAATAAAATCTGCTACGAGTGTAATTATCTTAACAAATGCATAACATGTATAGTTGCATATCAGTTGCATAGGCTAATAAATGTTGGCACGGTGTTGTTTGCTTAAACACGCACCCAAGCACGCATCGCTCAGAAAGGGTGCGTAGGATTAGAACTCAAGTAACCAAGCCACTATTTTTTAGCTGTTGGGGAGTGGGTCATGGAAAGAATTGAGCAATACCTGCAATCTACCCTTTTAATTACTTCATTCGCACTTCAGACATAAAAGAAGCAACACTTGATAGTTGACCTTGAAGCATGCTATTACTACAAGCTACTCCGGTCAACTTTTGTTTGCAAGATCTCTTTACCAAAACCAAAACAATATAGTCAATAACTGTGTAAGAAAAAATTGTGTGTTAATTTGTTCGTGGCATGCATGCAGCGCAACATCCGCCCTGTCACACGTCGTGCTGGGGCAATTCAAGACCATCGTCATAATGCTCTCCGGCTACCTCATCTTCAGTTCGGATCCTGGGATCACCAGCATCTGCGGCGCCGTCGTTGCCCTCGGAGGCATGTCGTTCTACACCTACCTGGGGCTCAAGGAGTCTGCCGCGCCCACTGGCAAGAAGCCACCGTCGAGATCAAACTCGTTTCTGGGCAAGCCTGGAGTCGCGGAGACGGGGGAAGCTCGGACTACGAGGACTCCGTGTGAGCCAGGAAGGTGTCCATGCGTACCGATTCACTTCGCGGACGGACGGCGATGGATCGGAGCCGGTGGATGCTTTGCGTGAGTGAGTGGAAGGTTGTGTTGTTCTGAGCTAGTTTTGCTTGGGTAATTTTAGTCGGTTGTAATGTAAACTCATGGTCGACTTCGACTGAATCCGTTGTACATAGAAAAACTCGTGATTTAGAGTTCTGATTTCTTATCTCTGATGTTTGAATGTATCGGCGATGGTGTTCAAAGAAGCGAAGAGAGCGGCCAAAGACAACAAAACTAATCCTTCATTTCTCCATGGAAGAGATTGAGAGTGTGGTCAAAAGCTTGAAACTGGATTGCGAGCCTATAGGTCTGATTTTCAAAATAAGAGGTCTGATCTCCAAGTTGTTATTAATGTGATTCTCAGGATTGCGACAAGGGTGTTGGCTGTGATATTGGCGCCAATGGTAGATATTATTAATCTCATTCTGTTGGATAAGAATAATGCCACAGTTTTGTACATTAGTTATTATTGCTTTGTTGTTTTGAATCCAATATCACTATATCAGGATGAAGATTAACTATGTTGGGGAATTAGCACAATTATAATGTTATCTGAGAAATACGCAGTGAAATCAGAATATTTAGTAGGAAAAGAAGAAGAGGATCATGACATTAGTCCAGGATTTTTCTTTAGTAGGAAAAGAAGAACAAGAGGATCATTATTTACG
Organism: Poa pratensis; assembly: GCA_947311845.1. Taxonomy (NCBI): domain Eukaryota; kingdom Viridiplantae; phylum Streptophyta; class Magnoliopsida; order Poales; family Poaceae; genus Poa; species Poa pratensis. The sequence goes on from CAMZMU010000087.1 coordinate 25,573,871, forward strand.
ACTTTTTAATATACAATAATATATGTAAAAATATTCTGGGGATCAATAAAGACTTGTATTAATTAATCCTCATATTTATTTATTTTTATCCAACCTATTTATCATGTAAATGTATTATTGTTCATTACTGAATATTGATTATTACTCCCTCCGTCCCAAATAAGTGTCTTAGATTTTTCCAAATATGAATGTATCTATACATTAAACACGTCTAGATACATCCATATTTGGACAAATAAAGACACTTATTTTGAGACGGAGGGAGTATATTTAAAAAATTCAAAATGCCAAGTTTATTCTTTATTTAAATGTGATGAGGATTTCATGACGATTTATATTACTTTTGTTATTATATTCTCATTTATTCAATTGATCCTAGAAAAAATTAGCAAAAGTCGCACTCAAGTCGACGTACTAAACCGAAGCGAAACCTCAATCACCTTTTCTTGTTTGATCAAAAAGTATTTTCTCCAAAATTTCCATCTAAATGCACATGCATGTAGTCTACCCCTTCCGTTGGTCTAAATACGGGATCTGACAACATAGTTTTTTGGAAGGTGGGTTCAACACTCCTGGAAAAGACACAATAATTACACAAACATCAGATAGGAAAACCTAGATGCATGTACCATAGCTGGTGCTTCCGCCTGTTTTTCAGACATTTATTTAAGCAAAAAATCAATAAGGAATAATAATATGCCCATGACACCAAAATTGTAACATGTACCTGATGTATGTGAGGGTGTGAAATGAAATTCCTATTGTGAAGACAAAGTCTTCTTCTGATTTTTGTTTATCAATTTTAGTTGTGCATGATCTTCTCGCCTCTTTTTTTGGGTGGGGGGGGGGGGGGGGGGGGGGGGGGGGGGTATAACATTGGATCATGGAGAGCCAAATAGTTTCATACAAGAACGAAATTGTTTAATGCCCTAGATAGCACTTTATGTGGAGAACGAACCACATTCAACTGATAAGCAATTCTTCTCATTGATGTTTTAATGTGATGTTAAATACGAAGTACTACATTAGTTCCTCATTAGTAGCACCTTAAACAACTTGTCTTATGTTCAATAAATATATTAACAGATAAGCTACATAATCTGGTAGTTGACCGATGATTTCATATATATATCCTCTCCACGCACTAGCACACGTACCACGGGCAATCCCTGTTGGACTCTTCCTGGGGCATAGCGAAATTTCTTCTAATGACGAGAGCGAGAGGCATATCATAATTAAAGCAAAATTATCATTACTTATATTCTTGAAACCTTCAAAGTCCGATCTAAAGATAAACAACCGGTCGATCCACACAAACCGATATGCCATAATATGTGCATATATGTGAAAAATATATTCTTCTAATGACAAAAGAAAAACATCATGTTGTAGGAAACTTCAAGGCTGGTCCAAGAGAGGGGCAGCTCAAACAATTTGTACTAAACTTTTATAGATTTTAAAATTTTATTTTACACACTAGAATATTATGAATATAAATTTTGATTAGTTTTTTTTGGCATAGTTAATCACATTTAAATGATGCTAAATGTTAGTTGTAATTTTCTTGGTGAGCTGTTGTAACAAATATCTTCAAGGAAATTGCTTGTGCTAAATTTGAATTGTATTGTGTAACTAAAGTTCCTTCTTGAATTATGTCTCAACATTTTCATAAATTGTGTAGTTTATACGTATTGTTTTAAAGATTTTTAAATAGTACGACCTAACAAATATCTTAAAAGATGTGTGTAGTATATGATTAAATCACCATATTAATGAAATATTGGTGAATATTTAAATTATTGACATGATTTTTACTCGGATTGTTTCATAAAATGTGAGCGGCATCACTAATAAGTCGACAACATGTGCATTATATATACTTGTATTTAGTAGCACCACTGATATTTATCACTAATGAACATAAAATAGTGTGTATTGTACTACGTTTGCTGATATACAATTTATTTATTTACATTCTCGTATGCAATGCACTGGTTTATCATCTAGCTTATACGAGTGCTCTTGTGAGTTTATGAAGTTATCATAAATTTTAGTATGACCCAATACGCTGTCACCGATATGATTTATTTCCTTCTCTGTGGGACATGGTCAATGGGGTAGACCTTCTCCTATTAATTGAATTTTTTATTTATCTTAGTATATTAAACAACAATACTTAGGTGTAAAGAATAATATTAATAGTAGTTAGTACAAATTATTATTTGGGCCTCCTTCTTTCGGGTCCCGGAACCAGAAGATATATACCTGACGCGTTACGGCGGGAACTTGAGAAATCATATTATTGGATATCTTAAAAGCCGAACATGTATCATGTGACATAATATGAAAGCGCAAAAAAATATTATACAATATTTGTGTATGATCTACTCGATAGAATATACTGGTTTGATAAGTTATTTCAATAGAAAACTTGAAATAATTGTTTGGAGCGTTGCATTACTTGGAGAGAATGCATTTAATATAGAACAGTGGCAGGGTAGAAGAAAAATATTAGCTGACCGTGACTTCTTCAAATTCAACTATTGATGTAGGTATCTTTTAGGGTCTAGTATATAAATACAATACCTTATGGTTTGCGTACCTTGAAAAATTCCAGATATATAATGCATTTTAATATCTTTTTGGAAAAAAAATCCGGGGGGACAACAGTTGTTCTGAGTCCTCACACTTACAGATACATGCGAAGAATACTGCGATAAACTGATGTAGATATTTATTTCACCCTTTGTCCGAAAATCACTCTACCCGGCACTCAAGATCAGTGCACTCAAACAAAATTACGATGCAACATGTATGGTTCTGAGCAGCACGCTTTGGTATCTGTATCGTTTTGGTGACATCAAAATGTAGTAAATATTAAGGATTGTTCGGTTCAGTCCAAACCATTGAGTGAATATGGCATGCCACATAAGAAATGAACAGCTTAACATATATGAATCTTCTTAGCCATAGGGAAACTGATGCAACCCCGCAACAAGTTGGGACACAAACAATTGTGCATGAAAATATATGGCACCACAGTTAAAACAAAATTAGCTAAACCCGTGATGGTCTGATGGAACTAACGTCCTCTGGTTAAATTCATGGGATTCCTGCGAGCTTATGTAACATCCCGAAAAATTGGAAATTTTGAAAAAAATTAAAACCATGCATGCATTTCATCATCATGTCATCATTGCATTTAAATCACAAAATTCTGGAATTTAAATTCCGAATAATCAAACCCTAAATATAAATTTCCATAAAAGAGCCTTATTAGCCTTATAGAATATTTGGATTTTACTAAAATTATTTTAGAGGCCTATTTATAGCTAAAATGTTACATTCTGGACAAACTACCCAATTTATATTTTTAAATATTTTTCTAAAAAGATTTGGTTATGTTTGAATTCATTTTGGGAGTTAATAAGAAGAAACAAGAACAAAAAAAAGAGAAGTGGACTGCACTGGGCCAAATCGACCCAGCAGCAGCCCAGCCCAACCCGCAGCCTCACTCTCTCTTCTCTCACTGCCATGCGGGCCCCACCCGTCAGCGCCGTCTTCCCCAACTGCCTCCGCACGACGCGCACGGACGGCGCCCACTCCGGCCACTTCGCGCACACGCTCCCCACTCACTCGAGCCTCGCAACGACACGCTGAGCCGCGACCTTAAATCCCCTCGCACCGCTCCCTCTTTTCCCCAGCAAGCCCGCACTCATACACCGCCAGGCCGCCGTTTTGAAGCCGACCCCGCCGCCGCCGTCGGTGGACGATTCCGGTGAGCACCGCCCACCCCACGCCCTCTCGTTCCTTTCCTCGACATCGCCGTCCTCCCGCGCACCTGTCTGACATCTTTTGGTGGCCTCAGGAGCAAGGAGTCGACGAGTCCGTCCTCGACCCGACGCCACCGTCCGCCTCCTCAACTCCGACGAGGGATTGCCGTCGCACCGGAGCACCCCCGCCTTCCCGGACCACGCCATCGGAATCGCCTCGTCCTCCAGTGTCGTCAGGTACCAACGCCGTAGCCCCGACCCCTTTTGCTCGCCGAGGCCGTGCACGCCGGCCATGGCGCCACCGCTGATACGTCCAAAACGTATCTACTTTCCCGAACACTTTTGCTATTGTTTTACCTCTAACTTGTGTGTTTTGAATACAACTAATGCGGACTAACGCTGTTTTCAGCAGAATTGCCCTGGTGTCTTGTTTTTGTGCAGAAAGTCAACTTTCGGGAAAAACACCAGAAAAGATCGCAAACCTCCTATTTTACCAGAAGACTCACGGAGCCAGAAGGGAGTGGAGATGGGCCACGAGTGGCCCAAACCACAGGCGGCGCGGCCAGGGGCCCACCGCGCCGCCAGGTGGGGGCACTCGGCACCCCCCGAGTCCCCCTTTCGACTACTTAACCCTTCTGACCTAAAACGCGAGGGGTCGTCCACTTCATCCAGAAACATCACCGTACGCCGCCGCCATCGCGAAACCTATTTCGGGGACCAGAAACTCCGTTCTGGCACTCCGCCGGGACGGGGAATTGGAGGAGATCATCGCCATCATCATCACCGACGCTTCTCCATCGACCATCCATGTTTCCCCCATCCATGTGTGAGTAATTCCCTGCTGTAGGCTGAGGGGGATGGTAGGGATTGGATGAGATTGTTCATGTAATAAGTTATAAGATCATTAGGGCATGGTGCCTAGTATCCGTTGTTAGTACTTATTGATGTTGTTGCAACTTGTTGAGCTTAATGCTTGTCACTAGGGCCCGAGTGCCATGATTTCAGATCTGAACATGTTATTGTTTCATAATGATATGCACTGTTTATTGATCATACCTGCAAGTTGTATACACATATTGTTGTCCGGAACCCGAGGTCCCAAAGTGACAATAATTGGGACAGCCGAGGGGAATGGCTGCGATGTGAGGATCACATGTGTTCACGGCGTGTTAATGCTTTGCTCCGGTACTTTATTAAAAGGAGTACCTTAATTACCAGTAGATTCCCTTGAGGCCCGGCTGCCACCGGCTGGTAGGACAGAAGATGTTGTACAAGTTTCTCATTGCGAGCACGTACGACTATATACGGAACACATGCCTATGTTTACTTAGTACTTGGATGCTTTATCATTATTATCTGCAATGCCTATGTCTTGATTATTATATGAGCTATCTTATCCATGCAGCGCCCGTTCATCCATCCCTATGCCTACAGTGTTTTAATCCTACTGTTTACTGCAATCACTACTGCTGTCATTACTTCACTGCTGCTATTATTTCACCGCTACTACTGCTATAAAACTGTTGCTACTGATAATCTGTGTCGAGCAAGACTATTCACAGGTGCAGCTGAATTGACAACTCCGCTGTTAAGGCTCTCAAGTATTCTTTGGCTCCCCTTGTGTCGAATCAATAAATTGGGTTTTACTTCCCTCGAAGACTGTTGCGATCCCCTATACTTGTGGGTCATCAAGACTATTTTCTGGCGCCGTTGCCGGGGAGCATAGCTTTATTTGTGAGTTCACTTGTGATCTATATTGCTCGCTGAAATTTATTCATCATGGGTAAAGCTCGTGATGAGAGGGTCCGTGTATTGCCATCCACTACAAGAAAAGGTACGACACTTAGTACCTCTGCTGCTCTTGACTCACCATCTGTATTGAGTCAACTTGTTACACCACCACAATCTTCACGTGTTGGTACTACTGCTGAATCTGAAATTGCCTCTGATAATATTGATGATGCTTCTACTGTGATTGATGAGAGTATTTCATTAGGTCCACTTTTAGATGCTGCTATTGCTAGGTCTAAACAACTTGAAAATACTAGAACACCTAATGGAAGTCCTACTACTCCTGTTTATTCACCTGAGTTAAGGGATTATACTTGTGATGATGATCCTGATGAAACTTATGTGGAACTTGATGATGATTTTATTGATAAATGTAATGCTACTACTGGTGCAAGTAATATTAGAAATTTTCTTGCACAACATGCTGTTAAATACAAGTTGTCACCTGATCCTAAGTTTGCCACTTCTCCTATAAACATTAAAGATAAGGATTATGATTTTTCTCTTGATTTATCTCATATATCTATTGTTGAGAAAACTCCTTTTTGTGGCACTAAGAGTGAAAGTGCTGTAGAGCACATGAATGAGCTCTCTACTTTGAGTGGCTTATTTTCTGATGATATCAAGAAGCGTAGCTATTTTGTTGCTAAGATTTTTCCTTTCTCATTAAAAGATGATGCTAAAGCTTGGTATAACAACTTGTCTCCTGGTTCTATTACTAGTCCTACTGGTTTGCTTAATGTTTTCTTTCAGAAATATTTCCCTGCTAGTGCTCAACATGATGCTTTGCAGAGAATTTATAACTTTGACCAGGAAGATGAAGAGAAACTTCCAGAGGCATGGACAAGGTTTTGCTCTCTTATCAGAGCTCGGCCTGGACATGATTTGGAAAAGCATGATCTACTTGATATATTTTACAGTGGACTAACTATTGAATCTAGAGCATATCTGGATAGTTGTGCTAGTTGTGTTTTCAGGAAAAGAACCCTGAAGAAGCTGAAGAATTATTGGCTAAAATCAGCCAGAATTATGATGATTGGACTCTACCTGCGCCGACCCCCACACCTACACCGACACCAATATCAAAGAAGAGGGGAGGTATGATTGAATTGAATGATGAAACAATGAGGGAGCCAAGAAGACTCTCATTGAGAAGGGTATTAAATCTGAAGATGTGAAGAACCTTCCACCTATTGAAGATTTGTGTAAGCCAATTCCTCATCCATCCATAATTGAGGTTCACTCTCTCCACAGGTTCGATGAAGGAGATATTCCCTACTCTAAACCACCTGATCAATGCTTAGATGAATTTGATAATTATGTTATTAAGCAAGATAATTTTAATATGAGAGTAGAGAATCATTTGCATGAAAACTCTCAAGCTATTAGTAAGTTGCATGATATTGTGGAGAGAACCTCCAATGATGTTAAGATGCTTATTAAACATTTCCATATGGTTCAAACTCAAATTGATCAACTCACTAAAGTGCAACAAGACATGTTAGCCAATGCTTCTAAAGAAAAATTAAAACCTGTCTATGTTAGCACTAGAAGTGGAGCTCATACTCAGGATCCTTTATATCCTGAGGGACATCCTAAAAGAATTGAACAAGATTCTCAACTAGCTGAAAATCCAGTTTCTCCTTCTAAGAAAAAGAAGAAGAAGAAACATAAAAATGTTGTAGAATCCTCTGAAACTGTTAATGATCCTAATAGTATATCTATCTCTGATGCTGAAACTGAAAGTGGTAATGAACTTGATAGTGATAAGGATAAAAATGATGCTCTTGATAAAGAAGTTAGTGAAAAGGAACCTGAAAAGCATACTAAAAACACAAAGTACACTAAGGAAGACTTCATTGCTAAGAAACATGGTAATGAAAGGGAACCTTGGGTTCAAAAGCAAATGCCTTTTCCAACTAAGAAACTAAAATCAAAGGAAGAAGAACATTATAATAAATTTTGTGAATGGATGAAACCCTTGTTCTTGCAAATTCCTTTGACTGATGCTATTAAATTGCCTCCTTACTCAAAGTATATGAAAGATATTGTTTCTAACAAGAGGAAAATTCCTAATGAGGAAATTTCTACTATGCTTGCTAATTATTCTTTCAATGGCAAGGTTCCTAAGAAGCTTGGAGATCCAGGTATACCAACCATCCCTTGCTCCATCAAGAATAATTATGTTAGAACTGCTTTATGTGATTTGGGAGCAGGAGTTAGTGTTATGCCTTTTTCTCTTATAAGAGACTCTATCTTGATAAATTGATACCTACTGATATATCTTTGCAAATGGCTGATAAATCTACTGCTGTTCCTGTTGGCATTTGTGAGGATGTCCCTGTTCAAGTGGCTAACAATTGTTTAATTTTGACTGATTTTGTTGTTCTTGAAATGCCTGAAGATGATAATATGTCTATTATTCTTGGAAGACCTTTTCTAAATACTGCAGGTGCTGTTATTGATTGCAATAAAGGAAAAGTAACTTTCAATGTTAATGATAAAGAACATACTGTTTATTTCCCCAAGAAAGTTGACAAGATTTATGGAGTCAATACCATCTCCAATTTTAAAACTATCAAAGTGGGAAGTATTGATTGCCCTATATATGATCATCAAGAAGGATATCAAAACATTATGATTGGATCCATATCAATACAATACAAGGTAACATGAGTGTTTCATGATGTTTAAATCATTTGTGTCATGTAAATTTATTTGGTGCCAAGACTTGATCAACCTTGTTATCAAATGTATTTGCATACATGAAAGAGCTAAACAGCATTTCTTTCTTCAACTTTGTTTTACCTCCTGTAGTGATAATTAGGTTGCAAAAGTTTAGTTGTTTTGAATTTTAAAAATAATTTTTCTGCCCAAGTTTTATTAATTTAAATATCCAGATTTCGTGCAAATTGAAAGTTTTCAAAATCTGTAAAAATTATACCATTGGTCCTATTTTTCAAAGAGCATCGTGGGAGTGCCTGGTGCTGACCAAGGGGACCCACCATGGGGTCAAACCACATGGTGGCGCGGCTGCCTCCTTGGCCGCGCCAGCCACTGAGGTGGGGCACCCTTGGCCCTCCAACAGTTCCCCCACCTACCACTTCTTCCTCTTGCATCACTCAGCTCGTTTTTCTCTCTCACCCGAGTTTTTGCTGTTCTTCCTCGCGATTTCGATCTCTTTGTTCAGCCCATCTCAGCTGCTGAGATTTGGGGCAATTGCTCTCAGGTATGTGACTCCTCCATGTATCCAAGTAGAATTTTGTTTAGTAAAGTATACCTTGAGTATTTTGCTGCTGTAGGTGACTTGTTAAGTGAGTATGCATGCTTGTTCTATGTTGATATAATCAGTTTTGATGCATGTTTAGTCCTCTAGCAAGTCCATATAGTAGTTCCCCTCATTTGTATGCTTCAAAATCAATTTTTATGATATGTGTTGAAAATTTCAGAAAAGGAAAATGCATAACCACAACTTTGGAGAGGTGTTTGAGAGTGACTCTCAGAGGGTAAGAAGACCCTTGAGGGCATCCACTCGAGTTAGGCGCTCCTATGATGAAGATGTCATTGCACCAAACATTGGAGATGGAGGGGATGATCAAATCCCAAATGCTTCATCCTTTCCATGCATTGAGTTTCTAACTAATGCAGGTTTGCTTGATGACTTCATGTTTCTCATCCAGAGGGTTGGTTTAACTACTTATATGCAGGATGAGGGTGTCCAACATTATTGGCTCACCAAAACTTTTGTTGAGAGTTTTAAATTCACAAACTCATCTTATGGACCTGTTGTTAAATTTAAGATCTATGATATGCCTGTTACCATGAGTTTGAATGACTTTTGTGCTGCCATAGATATTGCTCCTATAGGTACAGCGAAGAAGATTGAAGGAAACACCCGCGACTTGGTGGAACTTTATCGAGCAGTGACCGATGACGATAGCCGCGACGCTCATCGCGGCAAGATAAGGAATATCCAATACCCTGCCATCAAGTATTTTGTTTTCTACCTTGCTACTAGCATTCTTGGTAGGGAAAACACCAGCAACATTTCTAATTATCATCTTGCTTTTCTTGCTGCTGCACTTAATGGTAACACTGCATACAACCTTGGTGCTCTTATTGCTCGCCGCTTAGCCGCTAAAGGACCCATCTATGGTGGGATTGTTGCGAAGCGTGTTGCTGCTAGTTTTGGTCTTTCTGCGACACCTACTGATGATGTGCTAGCCCCTGTTAGGCTTGATCTTGCTACTATGATAGATCATCAGTTTGCTGCACCAGGCTCTCGCATAGGGAACATTGTTTATAAAGTGTTTTATACTAACGGGGAGGCAACCGAGGTCCCTTTGCCCCAGGCCGATTTGTTTCCTATTCACAGGAGCCGTGGTCATACTCCAAGGATGCATTGGAGGAGCAGCTTCGACTGCAAGGTTTTCACCAGCAGCATCAGGAAGAGGCACCTGGTGATCACTACACCGTCACTTATCCTGGTGCGTCGTCAGGCTCGTACCAGGATGAGTACCCTTCTTCATCTATGACAGTGGCACATCATGGGGACAGTGGCATTGACCTCCACTTAGGCCAAAAGCCTAAGCTTGGGGGGAGGTATATCGACATCTCACTCATTTACATATCATATCTTGTCGATACTTTGTATATCCATGTTGCAGTTTTCTTTCTTTCTTTTTAATTGTTTACCTTTTATTGCTGCATTCCAAAACACAAAAAGACCAAAAATATTTCTGTTGTTTCTCTTCATTTGTTTCTTTAAGTTTCAGTATTAGTTTGCTTAGTTTTAAAATTCGGTTTGTTATTCAAAAATCAAAAATATTTTGCTTTATTGTTTGTTTCTTTTTGCTCTTGTTTCAAAAACTCGAAAACCCAAAAATATTTGTTGTTTCTTTTTGGTTTTGTATAGTGTTTTCAGAGTTGGACAGCCATCCGTGACTCCGATGGAGCTTGGTTTTCATTCTTATCATTCGAAGCAACACAAGTGAAAAAGCAATAAGGATGATCTACAACAACTCGAGTTGGGGTGAGAGGCTGGTATGAACTCTATTTGTTTTCATTTTTGTACATATACTCATCTATGTGAGCATGCTTAGTTGGTTCATGTGAGGTATATGTCATTTAGTGGATGCTTAGTAGTTCTTGTTCTCTCATGATCGGTCCCAATTTATTAATAGTGGTAGCATGTTATGTTGATGTTTGCTTGCATTGTTCTATTCATAGAGGGTATGACATTGTGGTATCCTCCTCTGAATAATTCATTCGAATTGACTTGGCACATGCTCATGCATGCATATGACTGAAAAACAAAAGTCAATTAAGCCTTGATGATTTATTTTGACTCAGAGTTCTTGTATCACTTTTATGCCTCAATTAATTTCATTTTGTCGCAAGCATGATTATGACGGTTATTGCTCTCTTGATTGTCGCTTCCCAGTCTATTGCTAGCCTTCACTTGTACTGAGCGGGAATGCTGCTCGTGCTTCCAAAACCATGAAAACCAAGTTATTCCAAAGTGTCCACCATAAATACCTATGCATGGCATTTCGAACCATTCAAGTAAATTTTCATGTGCTACCTTTAAAACCTTCAAAGTACTTCTCAATTTGTGTCAATGTTTTATAGCTCATGAGGAAGTATGTGGTGTTTTATCTTTCAATCTTGTCATTCAGACTTTCACCAATGGACTAGTGGCATATACATCCGCTTATCCAATAATTTTGCAAAAAGAGCTGGCAACGGGGTGCCCAGTCCCAATTAATTATAACTTTCATCAATAATTCTCTTCACATGTTTTGCCCTGATTTATCAGTAAGCAACTTAATTTGCAAATAGACACTCCTCCATGGTATGTGAATGTTGGAAGGCACCCGAGGATTCGGTTAGCCATGGCTTGTGCAAGCAAAGGTTGGGGGGAGTGTCACCCATAATGAAACTAAAATACATGTGTAAACAAAAGAGAAGAGGGATGATCTACCTTGCTGGTAGAAATAACATCCTTCATGGGAGCCGCTCTTGAAAGTCTGGTTGACAAGGGGGTTAGAGTACCCACTACCATTCGTTGACAACAACAAACACTTCCCAAAACAATTTTGCTTCTGTTTTAAAAATAAAAAGCTCTAGCACATGATAATCCCTGCTTCCCTCTGCGAAGGGCCAATCTTTTACTTTCATGTTGAGTCACCATCCTTTCTTTGAGCACTTTCTCGAGAGCATAGTTGTCGTTCTTAGTGTAATGTGCTTGTCCCAGAATGTGGTTAACTGTGATATAACTTTGATGCTTTTATCTTTGATATCTTTGATTCTAGTCTTCCCATGAACTTCAGAGGTGCCTGGGCATTTATGTTTTGCTGTACAAAAACGGGCAAGCGAGATACCATCTTATCATATCCTATTATGAGCATTACAATCTTGTGAATTAATATGTTTCATGTTTGTCGCTATTAGTATGTTGGTATCTTTTCATAGTTTACATGCCTATTGAGTGACATTATTTGCATTTGCCTCATCTTGAATTGCCTAAGCATTTGTTCATATAGTGAGAATATATGCATCATATGAAGCAAATGTGTTCGTGAAAGTCTTTTATCGCACTCAGTTGTTAACTGAATTGCTTGAGGACAAGCAATAAGCTAAGCTTGGGGGGAGTTGATACGTCCAAAACGTATCTACTTTCCCGAACACTTTTGCTATTGTTTTACCTCTAACTTGTGTGTTTTGAATACAACTAATGCGGACTAACGCTGTTTTCAGCAGAATTGCCCTGGTGTCTTGTTTTTGTGCAGAAAGTCAACTTTCGGGAAAAACACCAGAAAAGATCGCAAACCTCCTATTTTACCAGAAGACTCACGGAGCCAGAAGGGGAGTGGAGATGGGCCACGAGTGGCCCAAACCACAGGCGGCGCGGCCAGGGGCCCACCGCGCCGCCATGGTGGGCGACTCGGTCACCCCCGAGCCCCTTTCGACTACTTAACCCTTCTGACCTAAAACGCGAGGGGTCGTCCACTTCATCCAGAAACATCACCGTACGCCGCCGCCATCGCGAAACCTATTTCGGGGACCAGAAACTCCGTTCTGGCACTCCGCCGGGACGGGGAATTGGAGGAGATCATCGCCATCATCATCACCGACGCTTCTCCATCGACCATCCATGTTTCCCCCATCCATGTGTGAGTAATTCCCTGCTGTAGGCTGAGGGGGATGGTAGGGATTGGATGAGATTGTTCATGTAATAAGTTATAAGATCATTAGGGCATGGTGCCTAGTATCCGTTGTTAGTACTTATTGATGTTGTTGCAACTTGTTGAGCTTAATGCTTGTCACTAGGGCCCGAGTGCCATGATTTCAGATCTGAACATGTTATTGTTTCATAATGATATGCACTGTTTATTGATCATACCTGCAAGTTGTATACACATATTGTTGTCCGGAACCCGAGGTCCCAAAGTGACAATAATTGGGACAGCCGAGGGGAATGGCTGCGATGTGAGGATCACATGTGTTCACGGCGTGTTAATGCTTTGCTCCGGTACTTTATTAAAAGGAGTACCTTAATTACCAGTAGATTCCCTTGAGGCCCGGCTGCCACCGGCTGGTAGGACAGAAGATGTTGTACAAGTTTCTCATTGCGAGCACGTACGACTATATACGGAACACATGCCTATGTTTACTTAGTACTTGGATGCTTTATCATTATTATCTGCAATGCCTATGTCTTGATTATTATATGAGCTATCTTATCCATGCAGCGCCCGTTCATCCATCCCTATGCCTACAGTGTTTTAATCCTACTGTTTACTGCAATCACTACTGCTGTCATTACTTCACTGCTGCTATTATTTCACCGCTACTACTGCTATAAAACTGTTGCTACTGATAATCTGTGTCGAGCAAGACTATTCACAGGTGCAGCTGAATTGACAACTCCGCTGTTAAGGCTCTCAAGTATTCTTTGGCTCCCCTTGTGTCGAATCAATAAATTGGGTTTTACTTCCCTCGAAAACTGTTGCGATCCCCTATACTTGTGGGTCATCAACCGCCACCGGTGAAATGCCGGCACACCGGCGCCGCCCACTATAGGTCAACAGGATCTGGACCGTCTGATCCAGATCGGACGGCTCCGTTCTATTTATTTCCGAACCGGTATCAGCCTATAGGATTGCGCCACGTCGCCCCTATTTCATTTAGTCCGTCAGAGAATTTGTTAAATAAGCAGAAAAACATATTAAACTTAAAAAATTCATAACTTTCAAACCACACATCCAAATTTAATAAACTTTATATCATTGGAAAGCTCTGAACATGTAGTTTAATTTGGTATCATTAGTTGTGCATTTTTCATCTGTTAAAATTGATCAAATATAGAGAGGCAATTCGGCCATTTAATTCAAAACTTGAGTTTTAAAAATGATTTTAAAATGAATCCTTTTGTTAAATGTCAATAATTTCATCCTCTGTCCAGAGAAACTAAAAACCAATTTTATTGTTCAATAAACTACAAAAGTATCAATTTTGCATGTTGAGCCCTCTAATGTTTCAAAATGTTTTCAAATAATATTACTATTGCACTAAAATTTTGCTCATGTCATCATGCATCATTTTAGCAACCAGAGAACTAATAAAGTGGTTAACACTTTAACAATGTTGTTTGCATTCATACATGCATAGCATTGTTTTTGTATTGTGCATATGTATTGAATCGTGTGTATGTCTTGTTATGTTATCTATAGATTGTGCGGAGTGCCTAGCCATTTGTGATTGCTGCTCTACCCCTGCTTTTGGCCAAGGCAAGTGACACCATAAATGTCCTACTACTTTTACTACTATGCACTTAGAGTTTTCAGTAGTATGCATGATAGACTTGTTGCTGAAAATTATATTATGCTATGCTCCTATTAGTGTGTAGCCATCCCCCACCCAGAACCTTGTAGTATGGAACTTGGTATTTAAGATGCTTAGTCATGCTATGAAAAATGTTTTGATTAGTTGGATAGTGACGAAAACTAATAACTAATCAATGAACTACCTGGGTGCTAGTTGGAGAACCATGGTGGGTGACTACTCAGGGGGTCCATGTCTATGGTAATCGCCCTTGGTGGAGGTGCACAATTGTGGAAAGTCACCCAGGCTTAAAGAGATTGTAGACTCTCCTTGTTCAGTAGCTTCCAGTGCAGCCACATGTCATATGGGCTCTGTCTTGATCAATTAGGTTGTGGGACCCCGGTTCTGTCGTGACCAGCAGATGTAGGGGATGATAGGTTGGAGTGGGTCCGGCGTTGACTCCAAGGAATCACTTCTGAAAGATCTCGTCTCGGTCTTCTCTTTTCCATTGCATAATTGGGTGCCATGGAGGATGGAATGATTGGGTCTTGTGGTGAAAGTGCACTACCTCTCGAGAGCTAAAACTAAGTATACTTAGCCGTGTCCTCGGTTATGGACAATTCTGAGCAACTAGACAGGGAAGTTGTTGAAGGTCTCCTCATCCTAATTTCTTAAATTAAAACTTGATGGGAGAACAAGGGTTTGGGAGCTCACTGATGTCTATCAGTGGTGCTTGCTGTGAGTAGTTGTCAAAGGTGTACACTGATGTCTATCGGTGGTACTCTTTGTCTAAGATGAAAAATTGTTTTACAAATGATAGGATAAAACTGGCTTTTTTTTTTGCAAACCAGCCTTAAACTCCACTGAGCCAAATAATCATGCAAATGATAGGTCACCATCTATATCCACATAAGTGTCATCTTGCCATCACAATTCAATTGTGCTGACCCAACAAATTTGGGCTGTAACTCACCGTTGCAGGTTCATCAGACAACGAGTGAGGTCTCGTTAGGGTCTCGAGTTTACAACCAACATGCTTGCCTGTGGCGCATGAAGATGATGGGGCTCACTGTATCATTTGCTTTCCGCTGTGTGTTTACTTTGGTTTGAGCTAGCCTTCGGCTATGCACCTTGTATCGAATCTTTTTATTTTTGGATCATCGTGTAATAGACTTGATGCTTTGTTATGATATTCATCTTAAAATGTGTGTGCTAGCAAGTCGATCCAGGGACTAGCACGAAACACATGGTTCTCCACTTCTATACCTAATAATAAAGGCATTAAGGCTTCTTGTGGTACATCATTGAATATGCCCTTGAAGTTGAAGGCATTAAGGCTTCTTGTGGTACGTCATTGAATATGCCCTTGAAGTTGAAGGGAATTATCCACCGCTGCCACGGGTAAGTAGAAAAAATGGTTCGGTGTTTTTCCGTCCGTCTTTTGCGTTCCCATCCTTCGCTTCTCCAACCTCTCCGTCCTTCCTTAACCTCGATCTACGGACTCCGGTGAGCGGCGCCGCCTACCTCCTCTAGCGGGAGGAACGGAACCACCCGTAGCCGAATCCCCGCCTCCGAGATCCGGGCCGTCCCATGGCCGATCCCCGTCCCCGACGCCTTCCGATTTGGCGCCGCCCCGAGCACCTACTATCTGTCCTAGAACCGCCCGTTGCCGCACCGACCCTGGAGCTCCGGCCGCCATGAGCACCCGAGACTTGGCCGATTCAGATGTGCACTAGGGCCGCGTTTGGTAGCCTGCAGCCAGCCGGGCCAGGCCCGCTGGCTGCAGAACCAGGCTGCCTGTTTGATTGCCGTTTCCGTGGAGCCTGGCCAGCGCGCTGATTAAAGCACCCTCGGGCCAGGCCCGATAGGAACGGCCGAATCGGCCGTTTCCACGGAGCCATGCCCCGCAGCTGCAAAAAGGAGCGCTGCTCATGCAGCCTCGTTCTTCCCCATGGCTTCCCCTCACTCTCTCTTCCACTTACCCTCTTCCAATCCTTGATACATTGCTCGGTTCGAAAAAAGCTGAACACCAAAATGATGTGCTTTGATGCTGCGGTTCCATTCTGGGACTCAGTTTGAGCTTTCGTTAACTGTGTGGACCTAATTTCGTGTTCTTGTTTGAAGCTTTTTTGGACGAATTTTGCAGATCTTGTCGCACACAGTTGACCGTTTGCGATTTCCTTCGAGGAGTAGATTCATCTCGTCATTCCGCACGACCATCGTGTTGTAAGTTTTGCGTTTCGATGCTTGTAGATGGGTAGATCTGAGGATGCGTATTTAGACTGTTCTTGGTGTCACCGTCTTCTTCAACCTCTGATTTAACTCGTCTTCGTCGAACTCTGTCATCGCCATGTAGTGTCGTCGTCGAGCTTCGCCGCCGTCATGTGGTGTTGTCGTCGTCCAGCTACGCCGCCGCCATCCTTGTCCAGATCCGTCGCTGTCATGCCGCCATTGTTGAGGTGTCCAAGTCTGATGGTAGGTGGTAACTTCACCCATAAGAAACTAGGTGAGGCTAATCAAAATCTGCATGTAACCAAACAAAGAGGAGTTGTTTGCCCAGCCGATGCGATGCGGGCAATCAAACAAACCACACAACACGGCTCAAAGTGTGTATTTACTCAGCATGACCCTGTAGAGCATGCCCCCGGTGAGATGGGAAATTGATGCAGGCTACCAATCAGGCTAGATGCTCTCTTCCTCGGCTATGGTAAAAAAGCTGCTGACACAATCCACTCCCACCAATCTGGGAAACCTTGCAGTGCACCCTCCCGATGGAAACAGGAACCTTCAAAGTCAACGCGAGAGCCCGGTGGAGAACTTGGCAGTGCGCGGGTGGCCGACTGGCCTGGACGACAGCGGCGGACCAGAGGACGGCAGGTCGAGAGAGGGGCCTCGGCTGGCCACTGTTCTCCATCGAGACCCTCTCTCTCCCACCCCTCCGTTGGTTCTACGTGAGTCCCAACCCGCTCCATGCCACCACCAACTTCTTGAGCGGATGCATGTGCTCCATGGACACGGTGGTGCGCTTGCTCTGGTGCAGGCATGGAGCAGAGGAGCTTTGTGAGCAGTGCACGCCTTTTATTAAAATGATGACTCAACGCATTGGAGTGTTTGTTTGTCGTGCGTTTTTGTTCAGAGTCAGCTAGGGGAGCTGCCTCTCTCAGGATGCACCTCATCGATGATCCATCCATGACTATAAATGTTGACATGTTGTATGAAATACAAAGTCTGGAGTAGGATCGTTTACTTGCTCAGCGCTTTGAATATTTGAAGCATACCAGATTGGCCCGTGTCATCTGCAGAGACGATGATGTTCCAAAAAATAAGAAAGCCAGTTGAATGAAGGACAGCTGCACGATTAGCTTTGTTGCTGGCATTTTGCAATGACCGTAAGATCACCAACGAGTTGTTTGATCCAACGTTTTGGTGCAGAGAATAAAGTGGATGCATCTCTAAGTTAACTTGCAGGCACTGATGCGAACAATATGCAGAGAGGGAAAGTAGAAGAAACTGATCGGCTGACAAGCTACATGTTCAGATGGACGCACTGTCAACAGTCAACATAATTTTCGCTTCTTTCTTGCAATGCATTAGTCACCTGAGCTAAAATTGTAGTGAAAAAAGCCACATAAAGCTGAAGATAAAGTGTTGATGGCTGCATATACAGATGACGTGGTTTTAGCCAGCGACCATCTAATTATAGTTTATACGTTCCTCACGGGTCTTACTGACTTCCTGATTCAATCATTTTGTGTAAAATAAGTACACTGTTTTAATGTAGATTTCGATTTATGTTTTTCGCCCATAGCAACGCACGGGCAATTTTATACTAGTTAATTTAAAAGTGGGATCCCTACAACTTAGAATCCAAAAAAGGAGTATTGGACTTGCTTGCTAATTAAATTTGTTAGCAGATGCAACTATCTACAAACAAAAGTAGATATTGGTAGAGAGAGAGAGAGAGAGAGAGAGAGAGAGAGAGCATGTGTGCATGATGAAACGGGTAGATTTTGCAAGCTGTGGCGGGGCATGGAACTAGGCTCGTTTGGCACCCATCACTTCATTTCATTTGGCAAAAATGAAATGAAATGAAATGAATTCCAGAGAAATGACAGCATTAGGGACATGAATTGACTTAACATAGCATAGGCATTCTTTGGAATTCCAATTGAAATGACATTCCAATTCCATGACAGCCAAACACGTTTGGGTATAGAATCTGAAATGAATTCCATGAAAATGATGGATGCCAAACGACCCCTTAAGTCAATCGTCGTGCGGCATTTGGCCGGGCAGGTGGTCTGCGTGTCAAGGCTCGTGTGCGAGTGGTGTCCTGACCAAGTGCGACAGGTGGGAACGTCAGAAAACGGTTTAAGCGGGATGAAACACATAATCAGTGCAATGTGTAAAAAACCTACCCCAATATTCAGTGGTTTCCGACATTTTTGTCAAAAATGGTGTTCCCTAACAGACCTGTCCGGATTTTTTTTAGGGGAATCTCGCTCTTTATTAATTGGCAACAATGTTTACAGGTACAAAGATCATAAGGAGTACCTAGCCAAATATGCCTACCAGGCCCTAGAGACAAGGCATGCCGAGCGAGATTATGAGCTTCAAAATTAAAATTTCTACTCTCATGAAAAAACTTGCAATCGAACTCTGAAGATAGGCGGTGGGTTTCCTTCACAATTGCTCTGTATCTTCCCATCGTTGAACTCTGAATATCATCAACAACCACCTTGCAGTCAGAAGCAAGATGAATTCTCCTTGTCATTACATCTTGAGCTAGAGATATGCCTTCTCTATAGGCTAAGCTTCAGCTGTTGCTGGGTCCGAAAAGAACTAGTGCTGAAGCACCTAGATACATGCCATTCACATCTCCATATATAGCTGACGCTGCACATAAGCCAGTTTCATCCGATAAACCTGCATCCACATTTATCTTCACACTTTCTCTCTGTGGTGGCAACGAACGCCGGGTGCTCTTGTTATACAAAGTAACCACCAACTCTGTAAATTTTGCGTCATTTACTCTGCCAGGGTGATCCTCGTCTGGGCCGCAAGCACCACCGGGTGGGTCGTGTAACCAAACGAAGCCCAAACTGGGTTGCCCATACCAAACGTAGCCGGTGCGCAACGCTGAGGCCCAGTGTTAAAACGGGCGGCTCTTCTCTCGCTTCTAGTTCTAGGGTTTTAGGGTTCTACTCTCCCCATTCACCAGCCACCCCTCCCCCCACGCACCCATGGCCAGGAAGGTCGCGCAGCGCAGGCCGGCGGCGCCCCCCGCGAAGCAGGTCACCAAGGTACCCTCGAGGGCGGCGGCGAAGAGGGCAGCGCCGCCTAAGAAGCAGAAGCTCCTCGAGCCTCCTCCGACGAGGACTCCGAGGCGGAGCAGCAGCAGCTCCACGAGGAGGATTCAGACGTCGAGGTGTCCTCTGACTCCGACGCCGAGGAGCCCTCGGGCTCGGATGTCGGTAACAGCGGCGGCGAGGAGGAGGAAGAGGATGACGACGAGGAGGAAGAGGATGACGAGGAAGAGGAGGACGACGACCCCTCGCTGGCGACATCCTCGCCGGCAGCGACGACGACAGTGGTAACGCTCTGCTCAGTTGACCATTAGGGACGCACTAGTACTAGTATCGATTGACTTAGCTTCGGCAGCTTCATTTTTTCCCCTATAAATCCCATTATCCTGTAAAATCCTTGTCAGCTGGTAACAATGCACGGCAGTCTGTCTGAACGTAATTTTTGATTTTCTATCTCGGGAATCGCTGTTGATGGACCTTATTGGCCTTCTCAGACGAGGGAGACGACGACTCTGGAGATGACTCGGATGGGTCCGATGACCTCGTTGAGAGATCGGCAGCTATTGACCGGCAGCAGCAACAGACTGAAGAGGAAGCAGAGGAGGAACTTGCAACCAACATACGATCAGAATCCGATGAATTCCGGTTGCCCACTAAGGAGGTTGCCTTTTCCTCTTCTGTTCTCGTTTATTTGTTTGTCGGGTGCTGTGTGCGTGTTGTAGTTTGTGGTTTGCGTGTGCTTATCATGGTTGAAACTTTACAGGAGTTGGAAGAAGAGGCGCTTGGACCACCTAACCTGCCAAATCTGAAGAGGCGGATTTCAGAAAGTGCGTTATCTTTTATATTTACTGATTTAATTAAGTTCGTAATAATTTTCTTGAAAGACACAAGAGAGAGAGAACCAACTGCTGCTTGTAATGAGATGCATTTCTTATAGCTCATGTAAACTCTACTTGCAAAGTCAGCATGTAATGAAAATAGTGTGTATAGACCTTATGCAATTTACTGCTTGTCTGATTGCCACATTTTCAGGTTGTCATTAAGTATATGTTGAATCGGTTATCTGTATTTCTATGCGCTTCAATTTGTGGACCTTCCTGATTTTTCTTCTTTCGATATGTTGGTTTTCCTCTGTAGTTGTCCGGGTACTATCAAACTTTAGCAAGCTGAGGCAAGAAGATGTTCCAAGAAAAGATTATGTCGATCAGTTCAAAGCTGACGTGATGGCATACTATGGATATAATGAGTTTCTCATTGAAGCATTTGTTGAGGTGAGCTTCCTATCTCAAGCAGTGATTGTTTGATATCTTCACTGCATTATTTCTTTCAGTCCAGGGTTGGTGATTCAGCTGTCTTAGATTACTAGTTGCAAACTGTCTCTGGCATGCTTGTTCAGAAAGTTATAACAATGTAGTTGCTGTTGTCGTTAACATTCTTTGTGCTATAATTGTGCAGATGTTCCCAGCTGTTGAGGTTGTTGAGCTACTCGAATCATTTGAGAAGAGACCACCTGAGTGCTTGCGGACAAATACACTAAAGGTAATGCAATATTAAATTGATCTCTTAGTTATTCATCTCGGACTGTAGATTCATCTCTGCTTCATTAAGCATGTCTCTCTTATCATGTTTGTGGGATTTGCAGACCCGTAGGAGGGATCTTGCTGCTGCTCTTATTCCGAGAGGGTTTAATCTGGATCCTATAGGAAAATGGTCAAAGGTTTGCTTTATTTCAAAATTTCAATCTATTTTCTACACAAGTAAATAGTACGGACAGAATATTAAAGCAACTCTCATGGTATGAACAATTCAGGTAGGATTAGTTGTGTATGACTCCACTATTTCTTCTGGTGCCACTGTCGAATATATGGCTGGACATTACATGGTACCTTTTTCCTCTCCCTATAATTTTGTCAAGATCATTGTTTTTACTCTCCTTTTTGCCCGAATTAAAATGATTTTAAAAACACTGCAATGACAGAAACAAGGTGCAAGTTCATTTTTACCAGTGATGGCTCTTGCTCCCCAGGAGAAGGAGCGAATTGTTGATATGGCGTAAGATGTTCCCCTTTTTTCATAATCTTTTTGCAATATTCATATTCTTCAAATATAATAGACAACTTTGTTTGCATGTATGTAAGCCTTCTCATGCAATCCTAATGCATCACATGCTTGCTTCTGAATTTATGTTAATCTTCAGTTGAGTTTTTCATGTGGAACTTGTGGTGGAATTTTTTCTCATACTTCCAGAGATGGAAACTGATTATTTTCTTGGTTCCAGAGCTGCCCCAGGTGGCAAGACCACATACATTGGAGCTCTGATGAAAAATACTGGTTAGTTCATAATTCCTTTTTTGACTACCATGTGGCCCTTCAGAGTAATTTGGTTACAAATTATTGGTGTTTAGTAGCTTGTTAAATGAAGTGCAATTAAAATGTTTCATCATCTGTCGTACAGGAATAATATATGCAAATGAGCTCAATGAGAAAAGACTGCACGGACTATTGGGCAACATACATCGCCTGGGTGTTACAAATACCATAGTTTGTAATTATGATGGTAAAGAGGTGAGTAGACAGTACAACTACTAGATGGTCTGTTGTTTCTTATGGCCCTCCATAGAGCATTCATATGCCAAAGCGCCAAACAGCAATCAACTAATTGTATGCAATGTGTTAATATCATAAAATTGGTCCTTGTCAATAATAATACAACCAAAATAACATAATGTTTTGTCAAAAACTATTTGGGAAGGTGGTTTTTACGCCCACAGCTTTTTATATAGGTACTGTAGCTAATATTATTTGGTTCATTTCAGTTGTAATAAAATGAAATTGGAGTCCTATCAATCTTTAGTTGCTTCAGTTTATTACATAGTGTTCTCATTGATATCATATTTTGTGGTAACATCCAATCTATTTCAGCTCCCCAAAGTACTCGGAATGAACTCAGTTGACAGAGTGCTGTTGGATGCGCCCTGCACAGGCACTGGGGTTAGTACAATCTATCCCATATAATCTTCTGAATCAAGTATACTCTGTCTTCGCTATTTCACACTGTTATGCTTTCTTTTCATTTCTGCAGACCGTCTGGAAGGATGCACAAATAAAGACATGTAAAGGCATTGATGATATCAGGAACTGTGCTTTCGTGCAAAAGGTGCATTTAGTATACAATTCAATTCCTAGGTTTTATGTAAAGCAAACCTTCGTAGATGTTCCTACATCCACTCCAGTTGCATTCCATTTTCCTCAAAGTTACTGACAGTTCTTAACCCAGTAATTTTCTCCAAATAAAATATACTCACCTCCGCTGACTCCATGTTCAAGGTTGGTTTTGAAGCAATTAGTATATATTATGAACCCCAGAAATATTATATTCAACTCGCTCAGTCATTATTTCCTAGGTTATGTCTGATTGTAACCTAGACCTTTCAACTTTATGGTTTTCTAAAATAAATTAGAATCATGGCATAAGATAGTTAAATTATATACCCAGTGGATTCCCTTTCATTTCAACACACCAACTCCGGCAACTGATAAATTTGTTTTGCAGCAATTGCTGCTAGCTGCAATTGATTTGGTTGATGCGAACTCCAAAACTGGTGGTTACATTGTTTACTCAACTTGTTCAATGATGATTCCAGAGGTAAATAGATTCTTCTTGTTTGCTGGATGACGATTCAATTTCAGTAACTGAACCCACACCCTGTTTTTGTAGAACGAGGCAGTCATCGACTATGCCCTTAAAAAGAGAGACGTAAAGCTTGTTCCTTGTGGATTAGATTTTGGACGTCCGGGGTATGTTAATCTTACTCCTCCATCCATAGGATTCTGTTACCTCCTTTTCTTATGTTTTCCTGTTTATCGCACAGATTCATTCGTTTCCGGGAGCATCGATTCCATACTTCTTTAGACAAAACAAGGAGGTTTTATCCTCATGTCAACAACATGGATGGATTTTTTGTTGCTAAGGTACATTCTGTGATGTTTAATTATTTCCCAGGACAGGTCCTAACGATTTTGTGAACCATAAACGCTCGGTCAGCTTCTTGGATGGTCTTATCTTTAATAGGCTGGTGGGATTGTTAGTACAGGAACTTAATGTGCGAACTTCTGTTGGCAAATAGTTTGATCAGGATGTTTTTTATTGGTCTGGTTAGGATACACTGAATTTATCATGTAGTGTTGATTATGATAGTAAAAGTTTAAATTAAAGCACAATATCTGATAGATTATTTCATTTCGTACAGCTGAAAAAGATGAGCAATACAATTCCAGCGTCTTCTGAGTCATCTAAAGATCCTGAAGAAGCAGCCGAGGGTGTTGATCTTAACAGTGATGGTGAAGATGAGAAGGATGTTCCCGATGAACAACCCCCTCAGCCGAAAAAGAGAAATCACAAAGATGGAAAGAAGAAAAATGAGCAAGCAAGCATTGCTGAAGGGGCTGCAGACCAGAGGCAGGCACCGGAAAGACCAGCAAAACAGCTCAAGAACCATAAGGATGTGAAGAAGAGCAGTGGCCCTAAAATTGCCGAAACGAATGGAGATAAGGAAGAGGCACACACTGAACAATCAGAGCATGTCAAGAGCCACAAGGGTGCGAAGAGAGGTAATGGCCCTAGAAATGCTGAAAAGAATGGAGATAAGAAAGAACCAAGCAATGAACAAACAGAGCAGGTCAAGGGCAATACGAATGCGAAGAGAAGCAATGAACCTAAAAGCGCTGGAGTAAATGGAGATAAGATAGATACACCCGCTGAACAAACAGAGCAGACTAGCCACAAAAAGAAACGGTCGGATAAAAGGGCTGGAGTAAATGGGGATAAGATGGATACACCCGATGAGGAAACAAAGCAGACTAGCCACAAAAAGAAACAGTCGGATAAAATTACAAAATCTGGTTCCAAGAGCACCTCAGGTATCATCAAAGAAAAGAAACCGGCTGCTGACGGAGGAAACAAGAGGAAGAGGAAATGGCAATTCAAGCTGAGGCGGGACTGGTAAGACTGCTTATCTTTGACCTACTGTCCATTTTTTGCTACGTGTTTATTCTTACATTGGCTATTCTACTGACAGGGAAGCAAAACAGAAGTCTGAGAAGAGGACGAAGGTATGAGTAATGGTGGTTCAAGGTGACACCATTAGCCTTTGAAAGGAAGTGAAATTTGATGTGCTATATATGAGAATGTAAAAGGAACGACCTAACACTCAGTTTTGGTGTACGGTACAAGTTCGTGGCGATGGAAAATTTTGTTGTACGCGGGAATTGATTGTGTAATTTGATCATTATATATCATATTTTGGATTCCGTCTTGGCTTGGTGTATGATTAGTCGTTGTAGTTTTTCTCAACAATGAGGCTCCTCCTGAATGTTCTTGCATGGTTGAGTCGATGTATGTTTTACTAATGCGCAATTGACGCTCCTGCAATGCATGATCAACGGGCATGTTTTGTTGTTGCTGCTGCTGCTTGGATGAGGCACATTTAAACAAAGCTGTTCCCTTGATCAAACATTTAGCAACGCCTGCTTATGGGCTTTGCCACGTTTCAAAAAGTTGTGTCATAAGCTAATGTCTACACCATACATGTAGGTGAAGGCCGTGAAGCGGCGATTGACTGTTCTTTCAGACGAGATGCAAGTCATGCACCAGACCTCGGAGTTTCCGACCATCAGATGATTTGAAGAGTTGTAGGTGTATTAAATTTGTCTTCAGACCATCAGATGCTTTGAAGAGTTTGTAGGTGTATTAAATTAAATTGTACTGTCACTTACATCTCGAGAATTCAAATCATGCGATCAACAGCTGTGGTCCTGTGGAAACAAAGAACCTGGACAAATTATGCGATCAACAGCTGTGGAAATAAAGAACCTGGACATGATACCCGTGGAAATAAAGAACACATGATACCTGTGGAAATAAAGAACCTGGACAAATCATGCTCTGCAACAGCCATCCGTGTACTCGTTCCCAGAGATCAACAACTTGACTCAGCGATTGTTGTTTTCTTCTCGAAAATAAAATCATGCGGAAACTCTCAGACGAATAGCTGAACTGCGAATAAGTCACAATTCCAAATTCCACAGGTAACAGATACTGTTTCAGAAAGAAAAAAACGTGGGGAAACAAGAAATTTCTCACGCAGAAATAGATAACCTGGACAATCATACGATGTTTGCAACAGCCATCCAAGTACTCGTGTCCTTTTCTTTTCTTTTTTCCGAAAAAGAAAGCAACATACGGGAGTAGGTGGTCGTGCAAAAATTAGCTAGACAAACAAATAATACGAGGTCAAGGTTATAGGACGAATAATTCACAATACCAAATTCAACACGTAGCAGATACTGCTTCAGAAATTAAAAGAAATCGAGACGCAAAAATTTCTCATGCAGACGGAATTCACAATACCAGTAATGCAGACTTTTTCTAATGCAAAAAAAAACAACATGACCCAGAACATCCTTATTCCAACCAAACCAGCATAAGATCCATCACGTAGAACACCTGGGCCATAGTCTTGCTAACGAACACATACAGCCAAGGCGTGGAAAACTTCAAACTTAGGAGTTTCACACGAGGACATTACGCATAACAGATTTTCATCACCATCTCCAGACCAGCTACTTTTTAAGTTCTAACCATTTTGCATTACTATGCACAAGTAGTATATTATTCTCATATTAGACTGTTTTTACTGCGGTAGAGCATCCTTGGTGCACAAAACCTGGGCCTTGTTTTGAGATTCCTTCCTGGGCTTCAGTTCGAGTTCTTGTACAGCCTGAAAGTGACGAACACGGCAGCAGCAGCTGTAACAACAGCAAGAGTGGCGTAGGTGTCCTTCCTTTCCCAGGTCTCGAACCAGTTCGGCATCTGGCAAACCTTCATGTGCCCCTTCTTGGCGGCGGCACCGCTTTCTTTGTGGTTCTCTTCAGCTGGGACGCTCTTATCCTGTTTTTCTTCTGGCATGTCACTTTGGCAGCAGGTAAAGCCTCCTCCATTGCCCTGGCAGCATCCACCTGTAGGTGCAGGGTTGCAAGCAGCACCATTGGTTCCATTTGCTTCAGGGGATTCCTTGGCCCTTGATTCTTCCTCAGTCACGCCATTAGTCCGCTTCAGCTCCAAAGCTTTCTTCTGCTGCTCTTCAGTCATACCCAACTGACCCCTGCATGATATGATAGCACTTGTAAGGTATCCGGTGATGGAGCAAACATAAGGCAAATATCCATTGAACATGAACAAAACATATCCGGGCTTTATACAACAAATGTGAAACAAGATGGCATACTTAGTTGCTGGTTCGATTACAATGAGACTTAGAATAGAAAGATCAACATTTAATTTGTGAAGCCATTGCAAATAAATAATCAAGAACACTTCTAAATACAACAGAATATCTTTATGGCATCACAAGAGCAGAATAACTCATACGAATAAGTGCTTCAATATAATTCATGAAAAACAAATGATAATAAAGTATTTCTTAAATAAGAAATATTGGAGCCACAGCGAGTAAAAACAAACTAGGACAGTGTATCTAGACACGTTTCAGTGTGTAGGTTCAGTCAGTATGTAGTCCACATTAAAATATCTAAAACACCTTATAATTTGGAACGGATGAAATACTTCACAACAATGCTCAAGAAAAGAAGCATCTAATGACAGACTTTCAACCCAGTATCTTTCGTGAACTCTACATTATGGTACTTGAAGTATCCATATCATTTCAAAACAGAGTACATACAGTGCTGTAGACAACTAGACATACAAGAACTACGACACACACCACGCAGATTTTTTAGTATTATCAGACCATTGATTAGACACAGAAACTATGTTGTACATTTGCATAAGCATGACAGTGCCCAGATACAACAGCAAGAGAAAAATAATGCAGAACTGGAAATGTTGATCGTCCTCAATGTCACTACCAAACATGGATGCACAGC
Organism: Poa pratensis; assembly: GCA_947311845.1. Taxonomy (NCBI): domain Eukaryota; kingdom Viridiplantae; phylum Streptophyta; class Magnoliopsida; order Poales; family Poaceae; genus Poa; species Poa pratensis. Next base: position 25,601,514 of record CAMZMU010000087.1, read on the forward strand.
ACATGCTGGGAAAAAAATATACATAAAATAGTTAAAAGAGGAAGAATACCTCCACAGATGGTCCACAATCTCTCCTTGTCCAATATGTTTATGCAACAGCACAGGCACGTCATCAGGAGCAACATAACCATACCTAGAATTAAAAATATAGTGAGCAATGGCTGACTTTTGACAAAGTTAAATTAGAACAGAGAGTTCTAAATGAAGGAATTGAGATTACTAGTGCATAAGAATGTAAACAGTTCCTGGTTCTTACCAATGACCAGTCACTTCTCCCTTGGCATCTGAACTGAATATGATGACATTTCCTGCATACTTGTGACCTCCCACGTGTGAGCATGCACTAACAGACACCTGACCATCCAGACCTTGGCCTTCAATCTCCTCCTTGAACCTTGTAATCAAAGCAGGCCCACAAACACCACACCTTTTATCCCTGCTTCCGTGGGCGCAGACAAAAACATAGGAACCTCTTATAGCCTCAGGAGATCCAGGAAGCCATTCAACATCTTTCACGAGCACTTCTTCAACAAAGTTGTCGACATCAAAGTGGGTCAGTCCTCTGCAAACATCATATATTGAAGAAAACAATCAGTTGGTCATGTATCCGATCACCTAACAGCATAAAGGTAACGACTGCTTGTTTATTGGTCTACAGCCTTGCAAGTACCTGTATCGGATCATATCAGGGAAGATGAACACATCTCCAAGAGATGATTCGGTGCCATCCTCTCCTTCACAAATGGTCAGTTTGGTCTGAGAAAGGTGGAATAGACCACTCATTAGCAAAGAAAAAAATACAATATGGTGAGGTCCTGTCTATTAATGAAACCACACAGCGGATTGTGCTTTCATAAGCACAAATCACATTGCCCCTAGGATCAGACGAAAATAGAAAAATGGAAAATAACCAATCAAAGAATACATACTGAACGTAAAAGTGGAATATGAAAAAAAGAAAAGAACATAAGGCAATAACTAGCTTAGGAAGGTTCGTAGTAATATTGAACAATATCACCCTAGATTCCAGAACTGTACAAATTGCTCAAAAATTCCACAGTGCAATACCCCCGGGGAAATACACTTACTAGCTATTTTGGCATACTTTTCAATAACTTTGCAACCGCGCAATATGTACTCATATGTACACGCCGTAACTGTAATGATTTTTTCTTGGATATTACAGTTGCTCAGATCCTACCACATCCAATAGCAAAGAACAAGGCTCACACACAGAAACAAAGCAGGAGAGCTTTTTCACTGAAATCCGTGAAATGCACCATACAGATCAAGCACAAACACCTATATAAAGGCAAAAGGAACCTCGCAGCATATACTACTCTATATCACGTGATCAATGTTCCATAACATCAAATGCACGTATTGAACAATGTGGATTGAGCAAAAAAGAGTAAGCTCCTACAAGGGGAAATAGCAACGTTGATGCACAGAGCACCATATGATTTCAAAGGTACATAACTGCATAAGGACCTCCAGCTATACAGACGGCAAGCAGATAGCATAGCAACAGATGCAATAAAATAAAATAATGAAAACAATCTAAACAGGAAGAAAGCCTGACTTCGAACCAAAATATAATACCGAATTCACATATAGACATGTCTTAGATAGAAACACAGGGTATACGGGATACCAGCAAACGGCTAAAAATAGTACGCCGTGTGGATTTAAGGAAAACATATCATAAGACCCAGATGGACCAGAACCCAACAAAAAAAACATATGAATATGTTACAATGAGTCAAGGAGCCGTATATCTTCAACATACTGAGAAGCTACGGATTTCATTAGCACTAGAAATGGTTATGGATACACAAATTCGTGAAGAATATCGAACGCAGTGAGAACATGCACCAAAACAAGGTGCGAACAAAATAAATTAATGAGACCATATCTGGCAAACATATCTGCCATCGAACAGTAAGAATATCAACACCACCGACCACGCTAATTAAGAGAACTTCCAATTAAGAAGCGACAGCAGTTGGAAACTACACCATCCGCCAACACTCGTCAGATCAACCGATTAGCGAGGAAGGATCGCAAACTCCTGCACGAACCCAGCACTACACCGCACGGTAATTCAAACTAATCGAGTACTAGCAACCGGCTACACGCTAAACTCGAAGCGACCAGCAAGCAGTTGCTACTAAAATAGCACTACCAGAAGCATACCAAAACCACATCACAGCGCCAAATAAGCCAATTAGCAAAGCAGGACGAAACGGGGAGGGAGGTAGATATGCTCACGCTCTTCTTCAAGTCGGTCTTCCGGGCCTTGATGGCGGCGGCGAGGAGGCGGGGGAGGCGGTCGGACTCGGTGGCCTCGACGCGGGAGGGCCACTCCTGGGGGCCCTTGTAGCAGAGGAACACGTGGCGCTCGTGGAACCCTACGGTCCCGGCGAGCTTCTCCTTGCCGAGCTCCGGGCGCTGGAACCCGAACTCCGCGTCCAGATCGGGGGCCGCGGCGGGGAGGGCCGCCTCCGGCGCATCGGAAGCCGCCGCCGCCGGCGCGAGTAGCGAGTCCGCCGTGGGGGAGGAGTGGGAGGGGTCGGCCATGAGGAGGTGGAGGAGGCGGCGCTGCAGCGGTCGCCGGCGGATTGGTGCGCGCTGGGGAGAGAGGAGTAGCGGCGGAAATGGGAATTGCTTGGAGAGTTTGGGGAAAATGGAAAGCATCTCTCTGGTTTTATGGACCGGAGTTGTTCTTGCGGGAGGGGAAATATGGGTGGGCCCGTGGAGCGACTGTGTAGGCCCCGGTTGTCGGTGTGATATGGCTTTCATCGCTTAATGGTGGCGGGGCCTACGCGAGAGATAGCGGTCAGGCTAAACGGCGTCTTGTTCTTCCTTTCTGGGCAGGCTTGGATTATGGAACCCTGGAACTGGAAGTGATGTTTGGCGATTAATGTTTGAGCGGAGCACATCATGATAAGTGGTTTTCTTTTGGTGACGACAGTTTAAGGCCGCGATTGGAATAGCCTGCACATCATGATAAGTGGTTTTCTTTTACAGTTTAAGGCCGCGATTGGAATAGCCTGCAGAATTCCGCTCCGTAAATATTACCGGTCAGTTAGCCTACTTGCTCCGTAATTTTAGGAGGACCTTCGCATGTCCGTATTCTGTCACGATCGTTTCCGTTAGAAAACGACAATCCAATCGGGCCCTAATTAGTTTTTCTTCACGAATAGGCTGCAATTTGCGATTGGTTAGATTGGACTGTAGTTAAAACTTAAAACATAGTACCTCCGTTCGTTAAAAACAAGGCGTGTAATTTTTCTCGTGAAGTTTGACTAAGTTTATAGAAAAACTATCAACAATTAAATATTTATGGACATACTATAAAAATATATTTAATGATGTATGTAATAAGACTTCACATGGTTTGACTTTTCGTAAAATTTATATGTCTTCTTTTATGGAACGGGGATAGTACCGGACACAAACTAAAATGTAAACGTTCACTAGATCACTATAAAAAGTTAGCTCATGTGAATATTATGCACGCACGCGCCTACTTATAATAGTTTTTCCCTTTACCAGATTTTCTCTCTCGTAAGATTGCAACCACTTTCTCTAACCCACTATGCTTCTAGTGGTTTTTTCTTAGCCAAGGGAAATGCAATAGTATAAATAAATTTTCTCCACAACTGCGAAAACGCATTTCACAATTGGGTTCCCTAAAAGTGCTCGTAGATAACATCCAATAGATTTTAGTAAAACAATTATTGTCAAAAAAAAACAAGGAGGGAATATATTTTCGATTTGTCCGTCCAATTTGAGAACATCAACTTCTTAGATTTAAAAACAATATTTGATGATAAAGGGACAACACATTTTTTTCAAGCTAGGTCTTTCGGGTCAATACACCTAGTGCTCGAGAGTCTTAAGACATGATGACATTTCTAAAACTATGAAATAGAAAATATCAAAAAGAGAGGTTACTCAGTCCAATATTCCAAACTACATGGGCATAGGTAGCATATTCCATATTGTTTAAACTATGCAAAACTACAATTACATTTTTTAACCGGTACGGACTGTAGAGGTAATGAGCAACAACAAAAATAAACTCATAATTATGTTAGTTAGCTCGTTCACACTAACCATCCATGATCCATGGCTCAATATTGCCACACGCTGGTCCACTGACTCATTCATGAATCGGTATGTGCACTGAGTGTTGGAATTTTGACTAGCATTTTGCTAGTGGGCCTTTGGAGCAAAGCCCAACTTAAAAATTCTGAAATTCTCATTGGCCCATGTGCATATGGCTGTGTGTGTGGAGTGGGACTAAAGTTTAGTCTCATACTGCTAGTTGGGACAGAGATGCACCACCTTATAAGGTGGAGTGTTGAGTCACTTAGCGTGCTTGTGAGAACAGAAGGCTCTCTCCCCTCCGCCGCCGCTCGCTCGTCTCGTCACGACACGCCGCGTCGCGCCGTGGGTTTGCGGGAATCTCGCCGAGCCGAGTTATATCTTTGCTGTTCGGGAAAATTTAGTGAGTCATTGATTAATAATTAACGGACGCGTTAATTGTTTTTCCGATTCCTTTGGATCGTGAGGCTGTTACCGACTCGATCGTGCGGCTGCGCACACGTCCTACCCGACCTGCGCTATATACTGGTTGGGCGAACCCTAGCCGCCACTACGTGCAACACATGGTCGCTCGCCGTTCCAGTTCCAGAACATTGCGCCGCCGTCTTCCAAGTCTTCTCCATCCCGTCTTCCGGCGTGCACCGGTTGAAGGGACAGTAGGCCTCCGGAACCCCGCCTCTTGTAATCCTGTACGGGAGAGGGGCGATCAGGTTTTTGGGGAGCGCACTCGCGCGACTACTGGCTTCGAGTTCTTCCCCAACGACGATTTCTTCCTCGACATCAGCAGCCTCTTCATCGACGACATGGGTGACAACGTGAACGCCAACGCTTCCGCTTTTGCTTCCGCTGCCGCTGCTGCCACACTGTATGATCTCCTGATTTCCTGTTCGAGTTACTACTACAATTTCTGCTAGTAGTATATGTTGTAGAGTTGTTCTGTTTATCTACTGTTTTAGTAGCACGCATGATTAGTTTAATTCTAATTATTCTAGTCATAAATTGTTTACTGTTTTCGCGGATTAAATCAATTGCTAAATTGCTTATATTTTCAACAATCAAAAAACCTGATTATAGGCAATTTGTATCGCCTGGCTTTCTCGCGTCAACGAAGCCGTTTCCCTTTAAAGGGGTGCTTTACAAACGGTGGCACATGAGAGCAGTTTACTGGCTCCAAAACAGTAACTGATATGCCGCCACCAAAGGCAAGCCTGAGGGCAAGCTTAATGCTAAATAATTGGAGGCATATGAGAGGCTCGATACTCTTTTTAAGAGTGCCCTCCTTAGTATCCTTGACGATCCATTGTGGACTCGTACATGTCGTTTGATAACGGCAAGGATATGTGGGATGTGCTCGAGGCCAAATTTGGGGCCTCGGACGCTGGCAGCGAGTTGTACATCATGGAGCAATTATATGACTACAAGATGACTGATGAGCGCTCTGTTGTACAACAGGCTCATGAGATACAGTCACTCGCAAAAAAATTGAGCACTTCAAGTGTAATCTACCGGACAAGTTTGTTGCCGGTGGTATTATCGCTAAGCTTCCATCTTCATGAAGCAACTTTGCTACTGCTCTGAAACACAGAGACAAGAGTTTTTCGTTTCGGATCTCATTGGGTCTCTTGACGTGGAAGAAAGGCGAGAGCAAAGGACACTCGTGCTCGAGTGGCTGAGGCTGGTTCTAGTGCCCACGTGGTACAGAAGAATAATTTCCAGCAGTCCCACAAGCCCAAATATAACAAGGGCAAATCTGAGGCAAAGGCAAGTCTGATGATAGGCACAAGCCAAAACAGCCTACCAACTTCAAGAAGAACAACAATAAGCCGAGGAAGGGATCATGCCATGTTTGCGGTGATCCACATCACTGGGCACCTCGCTGTCCCAACCGCCATGAGCTGCGCGGACTGGACAAAAACGGCAAGACTGCCAATGTTGTCATTGGTGACACTGAGATGAAGGATTCTGGGTACGGTATATTTCCTACCATCCTTTCAGTTTGTCATTCTCCTAAATGGTTGATTGACACTGGTGCCAATGTACATGTTTGTGCTGATGTCTCCATGTTTTCTTCTTACCAGTTCACAGGGACTTCTCCCGTGCTGATGGGGAAGGGTCACATGCTTCTGTTCGTGGTGGTGGCACGGTCGATCTGAAGTTTACTTCGGGGAAGATCGTGCGCTGAAGAACGTGCATCATGTGCCCTTCATCAATAAAAATCTCGTCAGCGGATCTCTTCTGTGTCGAGATGTTTATAAGTTGGTTTTCGAGTCCAATAAAGTTGTAATATCTAAGTATGGACAATTTGTTGGAAAAGGCTATGAGTGCGGAGGCTTGTTCCGCCTATCTTTGTCGGATATTTGCACTAAAGTTATTAATCATATTTGTCATGAGGTTGAGTCCAATATTTGCATTCACGACTTTGTCATATTAACTTTGTTTGCATGACGCGGCTAGCTAGTTTGGATTTAATTCTGAAATTTACAACTGTCAAAGGTTCCAAGTGTCAAGTGTGTGTGCAAGCTAAACAACCTCGCAAGTCTCATAAGACTGCTGAGGCAAGAGACTTGGCACCGCTGAAACTTATACATTCTGATCTATGTGAGATGAATGGCGTGTTGACAAAAGGCGGAAAGAAATATTTCATGACTAATTGATGACTCCACTAGATATTGTTATGTGTATCTGCTGAAATCAATAGATGAGGCTTTGAACTTTGTCAAATCTATAAAGCTGAAGCAGAGAACCAACTTGATCGGAAAATTAAACGGCTAAGGTCTGATCGTGGTGGAGAGTATTTTTCCAATGAGTTTGATTCTTTTTGTTACATGAGAGGACGCCTCCCTACTCACCTCAGTCAAATGGTGTGGCTGAAAGAAACAACCGAACTCTAACCGATTTGGTTAACGCCATGTTAGATACTTCGGGTCTCTCCAAGGCATGGTGGGGGGAGGCTCTATCGACAGCTTGTCATGTCCTAAACCGAGTTCCTACAAGGAATAAAACCGTTTCTCCATTTGAGGAATGGGAAAGGAAAAATACGAGACTCTTTTACTTACGTACTTGGGGTTGTTTGGCGAAAGTCAATATACCAATTCCCAAGAAGCGCAAGCTTGGACCAAAAACGTGGATTGTGTTCTTCTGGGCTATGCTTTCCATAGCATTGGTTATAGATTTTTATAGTAAAATCTGAGGTATCCGACGTTCATGTTGGTACGATTTTGGAGTCGAAGGATGCGACTTTCTTTGAGGATATCTTTCCCATGAAGGATATGCCTAGCTCATCAAATCAGGAGATACCCAATACATCTAGTCAGGAATTAGTTGATCCTACCATTTCAATAGAACACACCGATAATCCTGTGGAGGATGACAATGAAGTTCCTGTTAGGAGCAAGAGACAGAGTACTGCAAAGTCCTTTGGTGATGATTTCATTATGTACCTTGTGGATGACACACCCAATACCATTTCAGAAGCCTATGCATCTCTTGATGCTGACTACTGGAAGGAAGCTGTCCGTAGTGAGATGGATTCCATCTTGGCTAACGGAACCTGGGAAGTCACTGATCGTCCTTATGGGTGTAAACCTGTAGGATGTAAGTGGGTGTTCAAAAAAAAGCTTAGGCCTGATGGTACTATTGAGAAGTACAAGGCGCGGCTTGTGGCCAAGGGTTATACCCAGAAAGAAGGTGAAGACTTCTTTGATACTTACTCACCTGTGGCTAGACTGACCACGATTGAGTGCTACTTTCGTTGGCTGCCTCGCATGGTCTTCTCGTTCATCAAATGGACGTTAAGACACTTTCCTAATGGAGAGTTACGAGGAAATTTACATGGATCAGCCCGATGGTTTTGTAGTACCTGGTCAGGAAGCAAAGGTGTGCAAGTTGTTGAAGTTTTATATGGCCTAAACAAGCTCCTAAGCAATGGCATGAAAAGTTTGAAAGAACTTTGACTGCTGCAGGATTCATGTAAACGAATCTGACAAGTGTGTGTACTATCGCTATGGTGGGGGCGAGGGAGTTATTCTCTGTCTGTATGTCGATGACATACTGATCTTTGGAACCAGCCTTGATTAATTAAGGAGGTTAAGGATTTCTTATCTCGTTGTTTTGAGATGAAGGATCTAGGAGTAGCTGATGTTATCTTGAACATCAAGCTGCTGAGAGATGGTAATGGTGGGATTACACTGCTTCAGTCTCACTATGTGGAAAAGGTCTTGAGTCGCTTCGGGTATGACGACTGCAACCTTCTCCGACACCATATGACTAGTGTGTTGCTTCGAAAGAATAACGGAGTGCTAGAGATCAACTGAGATATTCTCAGATTATTGGCTCGCTTATGTATTTGGCTTGTGCCACGAGGCCTGACATCTCTTTTGCTGTGAGCAAGTTGAGCCGGTTTGTTTCTAATCCGGGAGATGATCATTGGCATGCTCTTGAGAGAGTTATGCGTTATTTAAAAGGCACTGCGAGCTATGGAATTCACTATTCCGGGTATCCGAGGGTACTGGAGGGTTATGATTCAAATTGGATATCTGATGCTGATGAGATTAAGGCCACGAGTGGTTATGTGTTTACACTCGGTGGTGGCGCTGTTTCCTGAAGTCTTGCAAGCAGACCATCTTAACGAGGTCAACTATGGAAGCAGAACTCACAGCGTTAGACACAGCCACTGTTGAACAGAGTGGCTTCGTGAGCTTTTGATGGACTTACCTGTGGTTGAAAAACCAATACCCGCCATCCTTATGAACTGTGATAATCAAACTGTGCTAGTTAAGATTAAAAGTTCTAAGGATAATTTGAAGTCATCAAGGCATGTGAAGAGGAGATTGAAATCTGTCAGAAAATTGAGAAACTCCGGAGTTATTGCGTTGGATTATATCCAAACGTCTAAGAACTTGGCAGATCCCTTCACAAAGGGTTTATCACGTAATGTGATAGATAGTGCATCGAGGGAGATGGGTTTGAGACCCACGGTATGAGTTGTCCACAGTGGTAAACCATTCTATGTGATCGGAGATCCCGTGAATTAGAAGTGGGCGACAAGTTGTTGGTCAGCTGAGAGGAGAGTATCCCTACATTATATTCCCACTCCGTGAAGATGCAATACTCTCCTGATCTGCATGGCAGGTTGATACTTATCTTAATGTGTTCCAAGCGGCTTACTTTTATAAGCGGAGATGTTGTCCTGCAGAGCATCTCTTGAGGAATACACCTATATGAGTCTGACTATTAAACGTCGTAGTCCGTGAGAGTTGGGTGCTCTTTAATAAACTCATGAAAGGTCTTGGAGTATGACGCATAAGCTCCACCCGCGGGGAAGCCTTGCGGCCACAGTATCGGTCAAGGATTTGTGTGAAACTAGGTCGCAGCAAACTTGTAGTTCAAGGCATAGTCCACTATCCAAGTTGTGATCTAGTGTAGCATAAGTTTCTAAGTGGAAAACTTAACAGTCTCCACTAAGTACCGGTATATAAAACAATGTTTTGGAACTGATATTTGCCAATGAGACTTTGTGGGGGATTGTTGGAATTTTGACTAGCATTTTGCTAGTGGGCCTTTGGTCCAAAGCCCAACTTAAAAATTCTGAAATTCTCATTAGCCCATGTGCATATGGCTGTGTGTGGAGTGGGACTAACGTTTAGTCCCATACTGCTAGTTGGGAGAGAGTTGCACCACCTTATAAGGTGGAGTGTTGAGCCACTTAGTGTGCTTATGAGAACAGAAGGCTCTCTCCCGCGCACTCCTCCTCCTCCTCCGCCGCCGCTCGCTCGTCTCGTCATGTCACGATACGCCGCATCGCGCCGCGGGTTGCGGGAATCTCGCCGAGCCGATTTATATCTTTGCTGTTCGGAAAAATTATTGAGTCATTGATTAATAATTAATGAACACGTTAATTGTTTTGCCATTTCCGATTCCTTTGGATCGTGGGGCTGTTACCGACTCGATCGTGCGGCTGCGCCCACGTCCTACCCGACCTGCACTATATATACTGGATGGGCGAACCCTAGCCGCCACTACGTGAACACATGGTCGCTCGCCGTTCCAGTTCCAGAACATTGCGCAGCCGTCTTCCAAGTCTTCTCCATCCCATCTTCCGGCGTGCACCAGTTGAAGGAACTAGGCCTCTGGAACCCCGCCTCTTGTGATCCTGTACGGGAGAGGGGCGATCAGGTTTTTGGGGAGCGCACTCGCGCGACTACTGGCTTGAGTTCTTCCCCAACAACGATTTCTTCCCCGACATCGGCAGCCTCTTCATCGACGACATGGGTGACAACGTGGACGCCAACGCTTCCGCTGCTGCCGCACTGTATGATCTCCTGATCTTCCTGTTCGAGTTACTACTACAATTTCTGCTAGTAGTATATGCTGTAGATTTGTTCTGTTTATCTACTGTTTTAGTAGATCGCATGATTAGTTTAATTATGATTATTCTAGTCATAAATTGTTTACTGTTTTTGCGGATTAAATCAATTGCTAAATTGCTTATATTTTCAACACTGAGGTCTGAGAGACGTATCCATCTAGGCCCCATAGTCAAAGACAAACATCGTTGAGTAGCTCAACGAGGTGGCAACCCCTGGTAGCACCTCTCTCGAATTTACATATATCTAATCATAAATAAAGCTCATTAAAAGAACTAGCCCCCTAATTATATGTTATCAACACAAAAACCCACTTAGGGATACATACATCCTTTCAAAATCACCCGTTTTGATGGTTGATGTCATTATTATCTGGGCTCATAGAATGATATATAAACCTGTTAGATTATATTGTTGGACTCCAACTAGAGTTGTAATCCTATTAGGCTTGTAGTCCAAGTTAGGGTTTACCCAAGTCAGTTTCCTCTTGTAATATATAAACCCATGTAATCCCACCGAATCAATCAATCAAATATTGATTCTGTTCAATCTTACATGGTATCCGTTTTTTGATCCTAGGGTATGGGTTCTCCACCCACGCCGCCACCACTACCGCCTCCGGGCTATGTCGCCGCCAAAGCCGCCGCCACGGCACAAACCTCCACCTCTGCCCAAAACTCTCTTGTCCCAATCTCCAACCCTCTTCCTACTACCCTCTTCGCCGCTCCCATTTCGCTGGCGGATACCATCTCCGACGTCAGCCCGTTCGTTTCGATCGTTCTTGATCTAGCCGCTTACAATTACTATCATTGGCGCCACCTTTTCGACCTTCACCTCAAACGCTGCAATCTGCGCTCCCATGTCGCTGCTACCAGCGTGCCTCGGCACGATGATCCTCAGTGGGTCAAAGATGATATCACGATCGTCCAGTGGTTTTATACCCGCATCTCCACAGAGATATTCAACATGCTCGACCATGACGGCGCCACGGTCGCCGAAATCTGGGCCTCCCTGCGCCAGCTCTTCCAAAGCAACAGTGATGCCTGGAAGAACGTTATCCACACCGAGCTTCGCAACATGTCTCAAGGTGATGCCCCGGTCAATCTTGTAATATATAAACCCATGTACTCCCACCGAATCAATCAATCAAATATCGATTCTATTCAATCTTACAAAATCAATGAAATAGAATGGATTTATCGATATAAAAAGCTTCCATTTTTTAGCATCTTTAGAATTTGCTTTTGAATGCGAATGCACAACATTTTTAACAAGTGCCCCCTCTCCCAGATCCGTAGATAGAATCTAGTGGGGGTGCATAGTGAACAAAATATATCAAGAAATATAAATTTGCACCTATCCGTGTGACTTGGAAAGAGAACAAATAGAGACTAGAAAGCACGTGACATAGTATCACAACTAAAATTAAGGTTGTTCCAAAGCTCACCACATTCACACGGACATAGTCTCACACATTACACAAATAAATAGAGGATAGTTTCACACAAGCTCATAAGAATCAAAGAAATAGCATGAAATTATGATTTAAACCAGATAAACTAGGGGCAATCTAAATAGAGTTGCTTCTCCCCTTTGAAATCGAAAGGGGGAAAAGCGCGAGGCTACGCACCAAAGCCCCAAAGAACTAGCCCTCGAGACTCAGATTCCTACTCATCATCTTCTTCTTCTTGTTATTCTTCCTTGTAGGGTCGGGGAACTCCAAAGAAGCTCTCAAAGTCATCTTCATTGAGCGGTGGCATGGTAAAACCTTCAATGTCATTAGTATAAAACTTAGGAATATCACCAGGAACTTTGAAGCCACGTTGCCTACGGTCTTGATTAAACCCCATGCAACGCTTCTTGAGAAGGGCATGGAGAAAAGCACTCTTCTTCCATGGACCACTAGAGACTCTCACAACTCCTCATTCGTTGACAAAAAATCTTGGTGGTGGAGGTGGTCGGAGATTTGGGTTTAATCTCGGAAGGCTTGAACAAAGGCGATGGTCTGTATGGTGGGAAAGCGAGTCTTAATGGATGCAATAGAACCTTGCTTAAAATGCTTGATGAATTCATAGTTATAGGGTCCATAACAAAGTGAGCGACGGTCCATGACCACATACTCATAGTCTCATACATCCATCACATCGATCTTGACCTTTTGAGGATGGAAATGGTACATAAGATTGATCTTATGCCGACAAGCCTTGCCTCTACCACTAACGTTGGCGCCAATGGTGGCTAGGAGAAGCTTGCACAAGTACCCATAAATTGGTGTCAACCCGGAGATGCTACCATAGTTGTAATAATCGGAATAGTAAAGATCTGCAATGCACTCCTTCCACCATGGATTGCTTTTCCCATGGCATGCCATACCATCGTCCTCTTCATACTCTTCTTTATAACCCAAATCTTCACTTGGATTGGGGCACTAAGCATTTCTTTAACGACATCCACTTCATGGTATAATTCTCACCACTTGTAATGAGCACCATTGCATAAAATTGCTTCACAAGCTCCTAACTGAAATCTTGTTGGAACGACATGATCTTGATAAGGCCCAACTTATCACATAACTCACAAAGGTTGAGAAAGGGTTGTTCATTATCTTGGACATAATTTAAGTCCATGGCCTTTTGCTCCACAACCTCGGTGCGCTTGATCCCAAAGACATCACGAAAGATGGCAGCTTTTTGTCTAGTCCGGAAACAACAACAATCAGGTGTATAGAGATGCATAGGGATCATCATGCATTCGCTTCTCAATCAACTCCGATAGAGGCACGGTCATGTAGTTTGCAACCAGAGGAGGTGGCGGTGCAAGAGCAGCAGATCTATTCTTAGGCTTGGAACCACTTGGCTTAGGATCAGACACACTTTCCATGGATGTCCTTGATGCCTTTCTTGAGGGATGCGACCTGGCCGCCTTAGTGGCACACGCTTGCCACGAGCATGACCGGGGACATACTCACGATCCTTTGTGAAAAGATAGGTTACTCTTGTGGAAACTTGGATTTTGTCCAATAGAACACCAAAGCTCACACATAAACACAAAATTGAGCATACGTTAACTCGATTAAAAGGATAGAGCTATGAATCCATTGGAATAGAATCTAGGAATGGTGATTTCCCCTAATTTTGTTGTCAATCCCACGAACAAGCTAAAACAAGAAGGGATTGAATAAAAGGTAAGAGAAGCAAGAGGAAATACCCGAGTCCATGCCCTAGGTCAATATAGCTTTGTGAACGGTGTTGACGACGGGACACTTAAATGTATTGCTTATGTCTTCACGAGGACATGAGGTCCATCTTCTATAGTCTTCGGTAGGTCGGTCACATCTTCCATCTATATGAGAATGCTCACGTCTTACGATCGGGAGCCCCATGCATACACATATGGGTCTTCTGATTACTTTTCTTTCGAATTCATAGTTTCTTTTCTGAGGAGTACAGATGGAACCTTTTCGAACTTTCTCGACCTAGTGCCCGACCAACCAAGATGCACACCGTGCCAGGTAGGATAATATTATCTGTAGATATCAACACATGGACTCCATCTATGTCTTCTTTCTCTTCTTCGGTCGTGGCGGAGCCATTTCATTGCCTGGGTCATCCCTTTAAATCACCAAAATTATCAAGCAAGTTTGGAGCTAAATCTTCAAACCACCATAAATTATTACCAAGGAAAAAAACTCTACGCAACTGTGGGCAAAGCCCGGTGAAGCCCAACCCGTCAGAGCGACCGATAAAACCCCAAGCTCGCCACGAACGAGCGGATAAGCCCCCCGCACCCGCACACAACCCGCCACTTTCGCGGCTTCGCCATGGCCACCACCACCACCATTCTCCGCCCACAGTTCCTGCCGCCGTCGCACCCGCGCGCACCCCGCGGGCTCCGTCCTTACCCCTCCTCCTCCCGCTTCACCGTCCGCGCCACCGCGTCAGCTCCGGCGCAACGCGAGGCCGAGGCAGGTGTCCCGTGGGGCTGCGAGATCGAGTCCCTGGAGAGCGCGGCGTCGCTGGAGCGGTGGCTCACCGCTTCCGGACTCCCCGAGCAGCGGCTGGCCCTCGAGAAGGTGGACGTCGGCGAGCGCGGCCTCGTTGCCCTCAAGAACGTCCGCAACGGGGAGAAGCTGCTCTTCGTGCCCCCGTCCCTCGTCATCACCGCCGATTCGGTAAAACTGATACTACTAGAATCTCCCTCGTCAGATCACCACCCCATTAACGACATTCAGCTGTGCTTGATGTTGCAATGCCAATTTTCACAATTATCGTGTTTCCTGTGCCCGTGTGCAGGAATGGAGCAACCGTGAGGTGGGGGATGTGATGAAGAGGTACTCTGTCCCGGACTGGCCGCTTCTCGCCACCTACCTTATCAGCGAAGCCAGTTTGGAGGGCTCGTCGAGGTGGAGCAGCTACATCGACGCATTGCCTAGGCAGCCTTACTCGCTTCTCTACTGGTATGGCGGCCCGAAGGATACTGTTGGCATGACGCCCAAGTGATTACGACCAGTGGTTTTTTTTTGAGATAGCATTCTCAATCTTGTACAGCCTTTGTTTGTCATTGCAGGACTCGCACAGAGATAGATGCGTACTTGGCGGCTTCTCCAATCAGGGAACGTGCAATTTCAAGGATCAGTGATGTGATTGGGACGTAAGTTTGTCGGCTCTTGTACTACTCATTTATCAAACGAAGTTTCCTCCTCTGTTGGTGACCTTCACTAGAATTATGCCTAATGGTTTTGGCAGATACAACGACCTTCGAGATCGAATATTTTCTAAATATCCAGATTTGTTCCCAAGGAGGTATGATTCACAAACATTGCTACATTATTTGTTCAAACTGATGAATACAATAGGGGGTTTGGAAGACTATTCTTGTTAGTGACATTGGGCATTCACCCGGGCTCCATTTTATTGCAAGTCAAATAAATAAGACGATTCCATCAGCCAATTTTGTCGGGAGTTTGTTGCAACACCATTCCACCTTATTTCTACACACATGGCATAAATTCGATTATTTAAGCTTTCCGGACATGGTATGACTAAAGAATGCTGATGGTATTTAGCTGTTTGGCTTTCACTATTAAAACAAACCAAGAAAGTGGTTACTCAAACAAATATATGGTCTGATGACACCAAATATGTGAATATTATCATACATCGATTCTTCATTTTTGTGCTTCTGCTTTCTTATTTTAGGTATACAGCATGGAGAACTTTAGATGGTCCTTTGGCATTCTCTTTTCACGTCTGGTAAGAGAGTGTTATGATGCTACTAAATATGATGCAAGCCTTGCTTTACGTTGTTTGCTTATCTACTAGTCCTTTTCATTAAATACTTTTGCTTGCTGTTGCTGTTATTTCCACTAATATTAATGTGCACACTGCACTGGACTATTTTGCAGGTTCGTTTAGAATCAATGGATGGAAGGGTCGCACTAGTTCCTTGGGCAGATATGCTTAACCATAGCCCTGAGGTATTGCATTCTGTATTTTACAAAATCCTCATCAATATTCAATATAATTCTATAAGCTGCTGCAAGTCCCGCAATTCTTTTTACAAAGAATCATTGTCGATATTGTACCAAATTCCTTAAGAACCACACGCCCCACAGTTTTCCCTGTTTGCCGTCATTTCCTAAATCTTCCGTAATTGTTATATATTTTTCTTAGCAAAATCATCTTTCCAGGTAGATGCGTTCTTGGATTATGATAAGTCGTCGCAAGGAATAGTCTTCACCACTGACCGTTCATATCAACCAGGTGAGCAGGTAACATGTTCATTTGTTCTTTAACTCTGGTATTCTCCATACTGAATTAGTTAACACGAGGCCATTAGTCTCTTTCTTCTATTGGTAATTTTCACGTTCATGAGATTAAGGGTGATCAAAATATGTACTAATGTTAGTTTTCAGAAGGCAAGTTGCATATTTTTTGGTGTTACAGAACTGTGAATCTTAGTTGAAATGTAACTTCATCTAGCATGTCGGGCACCCTTTATTGTAGCAAGAGACTGGTATTTAAAGTACTGAATCATCTGG
The DNA here is from genome assembly GCA_947311845.1 of Poa pratensis. Classification (NCBI taxonomy): domain Eukaryota; kingdom Viridiplantae; phylum Streptophyta; class Magnoliopsida; order Poales; family Poaceae; genus Poa; species Poa pratensis. Next base: position 25,618,032 of record CAMZMU010000087.1, read on the forward strand.
TGTCTTGTACAGGCTATGTCCACTAGAGCTCTGCATCCATACACTTTATCCATTGTCTAATTTACATACATAATAAACTTGATTTCAAATGGGCCGCTATGCTTATTTTATTTGGAAGTGTAGTTAGATGAGATATGTTTATCACGGCCTTATGTGTTACTCCGGGGCCAATTCGTCTTATTCCATGCAGTATATAATTTAGCTGAGTTTTTAAATAGAAGTTGCTATCACTTAACTAGTCCATTTATTTAACCTCTTCAGGTGTTTATATCCTATGGGAAGAAGTCCAGTGGTGAGCTATTGCTTTCATACGGCTTTGTTCCAAAAGAGGGAACAAACCCAAATGATTCAGTTGACTTCTTGGTGTCTCTTAACAAGTCTGATGAGTGCTACAAAGAGAAATTACAGGCACTAAATAGACATGGTTTGACAGAGTAAGTGCCCTCATTCTTATGGTCTGTTACTTGTAGAGAGAGACAAAACATTTACCTAGTTTCTTTGTCGAATTTCTTATATTTCTATTATTTTGTCAAGGTTATACGAGAATTGATTAGACTAGGATATTTCTTGGCATGTTCTTGTTCTTACTTCGCGATGGTATCAAGAATAAAATACAACAAATAGAATTTTGTTTGTTTATTGGGTTTGTTACACATTTTATTGAGAAGAAACTTCTTAATCACTTTTCTCGATAAAAAAAAAGAGTTTGAGGTGCTATCACTTGTGTCGGTGGTGTTGATTTCTCGGGACGTTTTGGTGTTCGCATCCATGTTAGCTCAGTGTTTCGTTATCCCCCTAATAAAATGGTAAAGTTCCTGCTCATGTTTCGAAAAAATATTTTGTAGATGTACATCCATTCATACATTTTGACATGGTTCACATTTTTGGATAATGGAAGGGAAAATCAGAAAACTCTCCTAGTGTGTGCATTCGTGAGATGCACATAGCCATTGTATTTATGACAATTGTTTTGCCGAAAGGCCAAAGAAAATGGTGACAGGAACCCCAAAACTGCTAAAGTATTACATAGCCTGTTATGCAAATGGAACCTAAACCGGGACATGAATCCCACAAACAATTCCAACTCTTGTTCATTGTTAGTATCACCTTTTTATCTTTGAGAGAACCTTTGAAGTTGTATGTTCTCTACTTCTCTGGGAAAATACCACCAGTTCAGTATTATGTGTAATAATGTTTTCATTTTATTAACTTGTTTCGTATATTTCTGATAACTATCAAAGTTATTTATACTTGGTACTTCTATTGACTAAAGAGGATATGTTCACCCTTAATAGGTCCGAAATTTTCCCCTTGAGGGTCACAGGGTGGCCAGTTGAGCTGATGGCTTATGCCTTCCTTGTGGTCAGCCCTCCTGATATGATTCAACGCTTTGAGGAGGTTAGTACTGTTATTTTGCACAGATTATTCAGAACTTTGCTGATAGAACTAGAACAAGGCTGGTCAACAGAGAATGCTTATGTTACCTATCCCTGCAGATGGCTGTTGCCGCATCCAATAAAGGTTCGTCCAAGCCTGCAGTTAATTATCCTGAGCTGGACGAGGAGGCTCTTCAGTTTATCTTGGACTGTTGTGAATCGAGTATAAAAAAATATACGAAGTATTTAGAGGTTAGTTCTTCTCTATGGCATATCTCACCAGTGAATTTCTCGATTTGAAGACCTCACCATTCCTACTAGTTTTATGGGGAATGCTTTATCAGGATATGCAAAACCATGCTCATTCAACACTAAAATTATTCTGTTGATGTGTCAGTTTTAAGTCAACAAATAATGTTTCAGGGCGCCAAGGGTTCTCCAGAAGTTTCCATCAATTCAAAGCAAGCCACCAGGACCTTGCTGCTAAAACAGCTAGCCAGAGATCTATGCATCAGTGAACGGAGAATCCTATATCGTTCACAATACGTAAGTCACACAGCTCAAGCAGCTGCTTTGCTTTTCTCCGTGTGTTGTGGTTATCATGTGGTTATCCGTTGATGTCTCAACGTTTCCTCCCTTTGATTTGGCGCAGATACTGCGTAGGAGATTGAGGGACATGAGGGCTGGCGGTGAGCTTAAAGCTCTGTCATTATTCAATGGGCTCAGAAATTTCTTCAAGTAAACGGAGAAGGACTTTAGAGCTCAATGCTTGGTTTCTCCAGTGACTTGGTTTGTTCTCAGTCTGTCCTCACTTTGAATCACCTTGGTCGTCGAATGCTGTGTTTCTCACTGAACATCACATGCTGCAGTACCAGTTCCACCTCCTGCAGTTTCAAAAAAAAAAAAAAAAAAAAAGTTCCACCTCCTGCTGTTGGTGAGCTCAGTTGTTTGGCGTCCCAAAGGCATGTTGCGATATCAGGCTAAAATCTTCTCCGGAGTAACCTGAAGACTAGAAAAGGCCTACAAAAGGGTCGCAGTTACAGGACAACCAAAAATAGTTGCAAGTTGCGATTGTTTGAACAGCCCAGAGCTTGACGTAATTTGGCGTGCTGCCACGCATGTGTTTTTGTTGGGCATCTCGAATTGTTTATATATAAGCCGACAATGTACACCCACAGTTCTTCTATACGATTAGCGAGTGGCTCGAGCATTTTAACAAGAAGAGTATATGCTTACCTGCATTCTACCGTGCGGCAGAGCACGTTCCAACAACGGTAGCAGACATAATGGTGCACGGGGCAATTTTATTTTGTGTCAATTTCTCAGACACGCCACAGAAACATCAATTTGCTTGGTGCCGATTAAAATTCGAGCAATATCTTAACACATCGTCATACCTAAAGTAATTTTTTTGAGCTAGGAGACGACACACGCAAACGTGTCTTTCGTAAATAAACATTAAATATGTCCACATCTAAGTGAACTAATAGTTCTTATGTCTAAATCTATTCTGAAAAGTCCGACTTAAGTTTGCTGAATTGCAGTTATGTAGATTTTTGGAAATGTGCTTACACTTCTTACTTGAACCCAAGTTACACTTCGGATTAGTAAACCATTTAAAAATTTATTTCATCATTTCTCAGGTGAATTAGATTTAGTAAAACCTTTTAATAACTTATTTCCTGATTTCTCATGCAAGTCAGAATTAGCAAAATCAATTTGTTCCATTATTTCTTTACTAAAGTCATTTAAAATACACTGGCCTCTGGATGGTGGCGGCCAAGAAGTGCAAGACTGCAAGGTGCAAAATGGAAAGGAACAGGTCGAGCGGTGAACCATACACAAATGAGAGAAATATGTAACTCTATAAATAATACTCCCTCCGATCCGAAATGGTTGACACAGATTTGTCAAACTACGGATGTATCTACGTATTAAAATATGTTTAGATACATCCGTATTTAGACAAGTCTGTATCAATCATTTTCGGAGGGAGTAGTATTAGCCAGAGCGATGTGTCTGTTAAGCTAGTAACTGGTTTTTTGTAAACGTTTATTGCACAAGCTAGTGTCTTATATAGCGTGTCAGTTCTCATTGTAGTACGACGGGAATCTTGTTAGTCTGATAAGAGCATTTCCAACCGGAACCCCCGTATCCCATGTCCGGACGGATAGTCTGGACACGACCCGAACATAAATCACCACCCAACTGGACCCCCAAAGTTAGACCAAACGTCCGGCCTGTCTGGCAGCTCTCATATCCAACCCATATGTGGGGGAGGGGGCTTGGGGAGTGAGGGGATGCGCCCGCCACGTCGGATCCGGCCTAGTCCGACCTACATATACCCCACTCCATCCCATCCCAGACCAAACCCTACCCCTCTCTCCCGATCCACTCCACTCTCTCCCGTTCTCTCCCCTCCCGAGTTCTCTCCCCTCCCGAACGCTCGACCATGACCGACTCCGGCAGCGGATATGGGTTGTCCGAGACCGACCTCTACTGGGAGGTTTTAGCGCGGCGCCCCCGAACGACGAGGAGCTCGCTCACTGCTGCTTGCTAGAGGATAAGATAGCCGCGCGCCAGCTTGCCAGGGTTAATGCAGCGGTGGTGGGTTGGGCAACTATGGAGCCGGACCAGTGTTCGGTTCTTTTTTACCGTTGTAGGATCTAGTTTTAGGACGGTAGTTAATTGAGACACTTGTTGGTTGAATGCCTGATCCGTAGCGAAGAAGACGAAATCCCTACTCCGTTAATGAGGATGGGTTGTTGTGCAAGACTTGGTTGGCGCTAAGCAATTCGGTGATGAATCAAACACCTCGGAATTTTGGAAAATACATCAAATGTTCAATGAAGAACCGGAAGCAAGCCACACCGATTAATCTCTCCGCCATAGATGGACATGCATCCAGGACTGCATCAACAAGTTTGTCGGGTGCTATGCCCGAGTGGGGAATGTAAGTTTTGTGTGGTTCCTTTTTGTTGTTCCTCCACTTATTATTATTACATATGTTGAATGACTCTTTTATTTGCTAGATGGAGGGTGCCATCCTTATGTACAATCACCTTCAGAGAATGCCACCTACTGTTAGAACATCTT